>JAKSZU010000006.1:36158736-36679936 GCA_026018925.1 Tupaia tana
TTTATCATGACAGTAATCAAACTCTGAAATAAAACAAAGCTAGTGGGTTAGAAGCTCCAGGAGGAAAGGGATGCATTGGCATTGTTTCTGATTATATAATCTTTAAACCTAATCAATATCCAACCCGTAGTTGGTACTCAGTAAATTCTAAGTGGATGAGCAAGTATTGAAATTAGCATGGCTGACCTGTTGAATACAGAATCAAATGGGGGATAGCATGCATATATAAACAAAAACATTAGTCAGCACATTTGAAATGTCATCACTTCCTTATGGTCAGGACCTATTCCTTCCACTCCAATTAGAAACAAAAATAGTGATGTAAAGGAAAGATAGAGTGAAATGTTCAGCCTTAGTACTGTGTTTCCACATCTGCAAGAAGTTTAAAAGAAAAATTTCCTAAATCCTATAATTATTGAAATTGTCATATGTTTCTTAGTATTGTTCATTCAGATTTAAAGTGAGATTAGGTTGCTGTCACTCATGGTGGACATACATTTTATGTTACTAAAACAGTGTGTCTTCTGAGCATTCATGTCCTCCAAAAGTTTGCATGTTTTCTGTTGATGTTGTGCCCTGCCTATTGCCATTACAAAGTGAATCTTGTTCCCTTTTGGCCACTTTGGGATAAGTTATGTTCATTCACATAACTAACTGACTCAGTTCTCCCAGTTTCCTGGTCCTCTTGGATTATCCACAAGCTTGAAGTTTAGACATAAGAAAGAATAAAAATCTTCCTTTACTCTGCTTTCTTCTATTTGTTACCTGAAAATTGACCTCTTGATTTCATGATATTAGTAATTAATATTATTATATTTTATGGTATATATTAGTAATAATGCTTAGAACTCATACTATTAATGAAAGTTAGTGTGTGTGGACCTACATATATACAGAGAAAAAGAGATTGCTGGACAGTTTGGCTAGCTATTATATTAATACAAAACTTCTTATTAAATAAGTGTGTGTGTTATTATTGCTTGTTTATCCCTTTTACAACTTAAATAATATATTCCTCTTAGATGTGTGGAAAACATGCTTAGGAAACAGCCTAGTTTTCTTCTGTTGGTATGGATTACATATGGAAAAAGAAAGAAGAAATTCATTTTCTCTTGCCAGGGCTCTGTAAGAAGTAGCACTGGTAGAGAAAAGAGCTCAAAGAGAAGTAAAAGCTTATGGCATTTTCTCCTGGCAGAACTAACTTTGTCTTGATCAGCTTTTTCCCTGACTCAGAGAGGCACTTTTGGAATGATCAAAGCAGAGTGCCCAACTTCAGTGTTCAGAGTTAGCCAGTCTAGGGATCACCATCTCTCTCTGCCTCAATGTGAGTGGAATATTGCATGACCATTTCTGACTTCTCCTGCCATTGGCAGAGTCAGCCTAAATGAAAAAAAAATCCAAGTTGAAGGCAGTAGGGAGTCTTGGCATTCACAGTGAACCGGATTGATATCTGATCCACCCACTGGAGAAATGTGGCAAAGTGAGAAAGAATGACTCTTAGGAACTCCGAAAATAAAAATACAAACAAAAATTAAAGCTGAAGAATCCGCTTGAGTAGGAAAAAGGCGTTAAATTCTCCATTGGTCGTGTGACTTATTCTTGGCATTCAAGGAGCCAGGAGGCTCTTGTGGTCTAATCTGGAAAGAGTCGCTAACTCACTGTGTCACCTTGGCAAATTGGTTGATCTCCCTGTACTGTGGTGTTTGGTCCAGCTGCTAGATGGAATGAAAGCAAGACCTCACTGAAACCAGATGCTGCCTCTCTGAAAAGCTTTCAGCAATAAATAATATCGTATATATTTTGTTCTTGGCAGCAAATACTGAACTGTTATAACCCCTTGTTTTCACTTGCTTCTAAATTTCTGGAAATTTCTCCTTTGGGCTTGAATTTTTCCATGCTTGTATTTAGCCCAAAACTTTTTGGAAAGTTTGACCAAAATATCACTTAGCTGTTTTTCCTAAGTTATGGGAGACTAAGGGCAATACATTGTTTTTCAGTTCATAAAGTAAATTTCAATTTTTCCTTGTGTACCTCAGGAAATTAGCTGAGCTGCTACATTTAAAGTGCTTAGGACTAGTCAAAGTATCATGATGTGGTACAGAAAAGAAGCAGAAGACAAATTTAGGTCTCTGAGTATATTCTTCTGTCTTTAAACAAGACCACACAGAATCAGGACCCACATAAAAAGCTCTAGTCTAGTTTTAAAGGTGGCTAAAGGGGGAGAGTCTACATTTTTCTCTCAGTAACCCAACCCTAGTACTAAATGAAAACTTCAACTATCATCAGTTGTTATTTTTCTTGACCACTTGCCCTGTGCCTATATGCCTATTATCTAAAAAATGATGCATGGTTATGTGCCAGCATTGACTCCTAGACTATGCCACAGTCCCTTCTCCTCCATTCTCCTCTTGGGATTTTGGGCATGCACACACATGCGCCCTGCATGAGTTTCAAGGCACCAGGTCCAGGACTTGAACTGTGGTTGGCCATGTGAGAGTTCAGCGATTTAACCATTACACCATCTGCTGGTCCCAAACAAATCTCTGATAGATCATGTGTCCCTTCATAGCACTTACAACACAATTGTATACATGTGTGATGGCTTGAATCACATCTGCTACTCCACTTGACTGATAACTCCATCATGTTTGGGCCTATGTTTGTTTTACTCATCATTGTATCTGAGTGCTTGGACTAGTACTAAGACATATAGTAGAAACTCATGGCTGAATGAATTAAATGACCTTAAGTGTAGCTGTTCTTGTAGGAATTGTCTACTTAGACATCATGCATGCATTTAATGAACATCACTAAATATGCCAAACAGTAGTAGCAATGCTAGGATTTGCCTTTGTTTTGGCAGGTAGCACAGAAGTTCTTGTGGATTTAGCACATATACACCAAAACAAAACAGTTCTATTGTTTGGGTACTATTACTACACCTATAATTGGCTAATTAAGTTATCTCAAGGAACTTAGCTGTTACTAAGCATCTGTTGTATGTGTGTGGTACTGTGTTAGCTAATAAGAAGAGGACAATTAGCAAGAGACAGTCTCTTCCAGGAAGTCACTTATAGGTTAGCAGTGGCAAGAAGACAAATCCCAAAATAACTAATGGGTTGTCAGAAAAGTCAGGACACATTTTTGCATAGAAAAATATGTCATGACTTTTCTGATGACCCAATATTGTACAGGTAGAATATAATAGTCAAGTAGGAGTTAAAATCAGGAGAGGTATCATTGTACCATTAGATTCCTTGCGATCTTGTATGACTCTTTTGAAAAATCAGGAAAAACACTATAGTGTTACCTTAGTGATAAAGATCCCATGAGGGATGGTTAGTTACAGTTCCTTTCATACCATATCTTATATTCCTTAACCCTACTTTCCATGTTCTTTCTCTTTGCCGTCAACCTTGAGAAACTGATCAAATATCTCAGAACTGGAAAATAAACTGAAACAAACCTCAAACCTTTGACAACAAGGGCATTAGAGTGAATATTGTGTACATAATACTTCAAGACCTCTGGTTGCTTTTACAAGCATGGGTACTTTTTTGTCCCTCGCATTCCTTATTTATCTCCAGATTTCAAGAATATATTACCTTGGGACCAGCAGTTAACGTAATGGCTATGTCGCTGGACTCCCACGTAGTCGACCGCGGTTCGAGTCCTGGACCCGGTGGCTTAAACTCACGCCGGGCGCGTGTGCGTCCGTGCCCAAGATCCCGAGAGGAGAATGGAGGAGAAGAGATTGCGGCGTGGCCATCCCCTCTGGGGGGTGATTTCTCACTTTCTATCTCTCTGTCTCTCTCTGTCTGTCTGGCGAGCGCACGCGCCCTATAGCAAAAACCTCTCCAAAAAAAAAAAAAGAATATATTACCTTTACATAAATGCGTGCAAAGGTGGTTGAATGGAAGACAACTGCCTCACTGAACGCTAGCCACATTGACTCACCATCTGTTCCCAAACCCACCAAACTAACCACCCACTTGTTTGGAATATTTCACTCTCAAATTCTGGGATAGCTGACTCCTTTTTATCATTCAGGTCTCAGCTCAACTGAAAGGACTTCTCTAACCCTGGTTATATATGAGTCACCTCCACCAGCTCTCTGTCACTGTCTGTCAAATCACCTTGTCATGCTTTTTATATAGCATTTATTCTCATGTGATCACTTCCCACCCCCTTTTTAAAATTTACTTTTTATTGTAGGTTTCCTCCAACTAGATGTCAATTCCTTGAAATAGGAAACCTTTAGCACTGATCTCAAGTTCTCAGGAATGTGCATGGCATATGATACAACTCAAAAATGCTTATCCAAAGACCAGATGAATAAATGAATGGTGGCGAGAGGCAGGAGACCAAGAGGACCAAACAATCAAGTGTCCTATTATGTTCCTAGCCTGAAGAAAACTTTTTGCAGGAATTGTCATCTGTTCTTGAGAGTGCCTTTGCCTTGTACCCAGCTCAAATCTTTTCTCTCTTATCTTGTATGAAAAATTTCCTTTCTTGTACAGAAATGGGCACTAAGTATGTACAAATTTGAACACACATTAAAGGATGGTGTCTCAGAAATAGGCTCCCTTTGGTCTATGTAGACTATCTAGCTACAATTGCTGAGGCCAGTATCTTTTTCAGGGTTTAATCCTTATTTTTTGTTCTAGGCCTGTCAGACATCTGATGCACTGGCTTCCAAGGGTAATTTAGAATCTTGCTTCATGTTCTTAAAGAAATTTATGTTATAGATCCTCTCTGAAACATTTCAAACACTTTTAAAAAAGATTTACAGTCTCTCTTCTAATGATTTTTATCTGCCAAAGAGTTTCTCTACTTACAAAGCAGATCACTGAAGACATTCTTGGCATGTATTTTTCATATTACCTAGGCTGATTTTGTTTTAGTATTTTTTTAAATTTTGCTTTGCTTGGAAAACCTATTTAAGAAGGAAGGAAAAAATGACTTCCTTTTTTATTATTATTATTTTTAAATTTGCTATACGGCAAGTGTGTTTGCCAGAAAGAAAGAGAGAAAGTGAAGCAGTACCTCCCAGTGAGGGATGATCATGCCACATCCCTTCTCAATTCTCCTCTCAGGATTTTGGGCATGCACACACATATACACCTGGTGTGTTTTCTAAGCCACTGGGTCTGGAACTTAACTATGCAGCTGACCATGTGGAATGCAGCCACATTAACCACCATGCCACAGGCTGATCCCCCCAAAAATCTGACTTCTTGTTTTAGAAGAAAGGGTGTTACTTGGATTGAGGGTTTGGATTATTTAAAATGTATTTATCTAGTTCATTAGTATATCCAAAATAGAGTAAACAGCCAATCTTTGGAAATAATTTGGGGTAAAAGGCTTTGGCGTGTCCATGGAAATCACTCAGCTATTTTTAAATAATTTTTGCAGAACTTTATTTGCATTTTCCAAATTAAAATTTCACTACAAGGAAGTCATGGGTTTTCTCAGCTTACTTTTGGGTGTTATGGCTTTATAAGCAGGATTTTACAATGGGAGAACATAGACAGGATCTTTATACAAAGTCTCTGGGCCAAAATGAGCACTCCATTGTTCCACAGTTTTGTACTACACAGAGGAAAACATCTCTATCATTATTCTATTAAGGGGATACAGATTGCTAGATTTTAAAGAAAAGGCCAGTGGTTGATTGAGCCACTTTGTGTGTATAAGGTGATGCATGTTGACTGCCAAATTTCTGTCAACACAAGAAAAAAAAATTCATATATCAAAATTTTTCCCTTCCATTATGTAAGAAATTTATGCATATTAGGACATACCAGAGTAAATGTCACAGACATTTTCCATTTTTAGCAGTCTTTGAAAAATCTTGATCAAAGGCATTTCTACTTTAAAGTTAAAAGTGACCTTATAATAAATACAGATAAACTCAGTTTTAATCTTTTGGTCTTATCATTTTACCACTGTTTTCTTTTCTGGCAATAGTATTAGCTATGCAGATCAACAAATATTTATCAATAAAATGGTTATATTTTATTTATCTCCACATCTAAACATTTTTGTTTGAATACAGAGATAAATCCTATATCTTTGATCTTAATATAGCAGATCAAAAAGTTCCCCTTCTCCACGACTCCCAGCTCATCCTGGAAAAGAGATATATTGGGACCAGCAGATAGCATAATGGTTATATCGCTGGACTCCCATGTTGTCGACCATGATTTGAGTCCCAGATCCGGTGGTTTAAAACTCACACTGGGTAGGTGTACATGTGTGCCCAAAATCCTGAGAGAAAAATGGAGGAGAAAGGATTGTGGCATGGCCATCCCCCCCTAGGGGGGGTGATTTCTCACTTTCTGTTTCTCTGTCTCTCCAGTGAGCATACACGCCCTATAAAATATCTCTTAAAAAGAAAAGAAAAATATGGGACCACAGATGGCATGGTGGTTAAGGGTGCTAGACTCCAACATGGCTGATCGCAGTTCCAGTCCCAGACAGGTGGCTTGCTTTCTCTCTTTCCCTCTCTCTCTCTCTGTCTCTTTCACTCTGTCCCTCTCTGGTCAAATTAAAATAAATAAATAAAATTAATTTAAATAAAATAATTCTTTTAAAAAAATGATGGCTGGCAGGTGGTGTGGTGGTTAAGGGTGCTGGATTCTCACATGACCAACCATGGTTTGAGTCCCAAACCTGGCAGCCTGCTTCCTCACTTTCCCTCCCCCTCCCCCACTGTCCCTCTCTGGTCAAATTTAAATAAATAAAGCTAAATTTTAAAAAATTCTTAAAAAAAAAAGAGAATGTGTCTAATCATACATGTTCTCTGCCACCTAGATATATTGTCTTTGTGGTTGCTCTTAGAGAGCAACTTTTCTCTCTCAAAGTTATTTCTCTTGTTTTAAGAGTTACAAAACCCAAAGCTGTACACCTGATGGTGATATGGTTAGCTATGCTTCTATTCAACCAAGGCCTTGTTAATTGGAGGGTAAAAAGAAAAAAAAAAAGAAACCTTTTACTGGAGCCTATAATTTTTGTACATTATGCAAGAAATGGAGGAGACAAAAATGAGGTCTTGCTTCTGAAGTCTTAAATATGTTTCCCTTTGGGGCTGAGGAATGAGAAGACAGAGTTTATCAAAAGAATAATAGGAAAAACAATTAGAATTGTGTAGCAATAGTCCTTAAAATGAGCAAAAATGTAAATTTACTCTTGTACAAGTGATAGCTGTTCTGTTTTAGAAGGCTTAGTGGACAAAATCCACACTTCATGAGGAAGACTCAGTCAAATATATATACATCAGTGGGGGGTTTTATCTCTGAAATTGCTGTCATGTAAGCCACACTTTCTTACAAAATAATTCACTTTACTAATTTAAAGGCGCAAGATGAGCCATGATTGTGATTCAGAGTACAGCTATGGTGTTCTTATCTGATCTTATCTATTGCCTACTTTGCCTTTTTGCTCCAAAGTGAGGACCACATTATTACTTAAAAAGAATGAAAAAAGGGACCAGCAGGTGGCATGTTGGTTACGGAGCTGGACTTCCACATGGCTGACTGCAGTTCAAGTCCTGGACCCAGCGTCCTAAAACTCACGCCAGCAGAAACTTCTTAATCTGATATAATCCCCCTTGTCTATTTTTGGGATTATTGCCCATGTTTTGGGGGTCTTATTCAAGAAGTCTGTACTTACTCTGATATCTCCCAGAGTTTCCCCAATGTTTTCCACCAGTAATTTTATAGTTTGAGGTCTTAGATTTAGATCTTTGATTCGCTTTGAGTTGATTTTTGTTAATGGTGAGCAATAAGGGTCCAGATTTATCTTTCTGCATGTGGATACCGTTTTTCCAGCACCATTTGCTGAAGAGGTTTTCTTTTTCCCACTGGATGGACTGTTGCCCTTGGTCAAAAATCAGTTGGCTGTTTGTTTTGGGGTTTATTTCTGGGGTCTCTATTCTGTTACATTGGTCCACATTCTGTTTTGTTTTGATTATCATAGCTTTGTAATATATTTTGGGGTCAGGAAGTGAGATGCCTCCTACTCCACTCTTCTTGCACAGGATTGCTTTGGCAAAACAGAGTCTTTTATGATTCCAGATAAATTATGTGATTGTCTTTTCTAAATCTGTGAAGAATATCTCTGGCAATTTGATTTGGATTGCATTAAATATGTAGATTAATTTGCATAGAATTGCCATTTTTATTATATTAGTTCTTCTATTCCAGGAACATGGAATGTCCTTCCATTTTTTTTGGTGTCATTTTTTATTTCTTTTTAGATTTTCATAGTTTTCCTTGTAGAGGTCTTTGATTTCTTGGTTACATTTATCTAGGTATCTTTTACTTTTTGTGGCTATGGTAAGTGGAATTATTTTCTTCAGTTCTACCTCAATCTATTGTTTGTTTATAGAAATGTGATAGATTTTTTTGTATATTGATTTTGTATCCTTCCACTTTCATATATTCATTTATTACTTCCAAGAGTTTTTTTGTGGATACCCTTGGGTCTTCTGTGTATAAAATCATGTCATCTGTAAATAGAGATAATTTCACCTCTTCTTGCCAGGCGCATGTGTGAGTGCCCTAGATCCAGAGAGGAAAATGAAAGAGAAAGGACTGCAGTGTGGCCACCCTCTCTAGGGGATGATTTCTCACTTTCTCTCTCTCTGTCTCTCTGTGTCTCCAACAAGCCCCCATACCCTATAACTAAAAAACAAACAAATAAATAAATATTTTTTAAAAAGTCTTTGTATTTTGAGGAAAAAACAATTAACAGTACTTATTAAATTTTCTACTTATGCAACTCACCTGGGGCTGTGGAAATTACTACCAGTGCTGAGCCTCTTATTATCCAAGGTGTGCCAGTTTTGCACAAGTTATTTCATATTCAGAGAGATTGTTCAGACAAGCTAAGGTAGCTATTTTTTGTTGCTGTTAGTTTTCCACCCTTTTTATCCCCAGTGCCTAATTTTCTTATTTTTCATCTTTAAATATTCATCATGTTTTATGGTTTACATATAATAGTGTGATTTACATATAATCATTACACATCTTTATAGGATACAGAATGGTCTTTAAAAGCATGTATACAGTGTGTAATAAATAAGCATATTCACCACCCTCAACATTTAGTATTATGTTGTAAACAGCCTCTGTCTTTTTTTATAATTATTTTATTTATTTAACTTTATTTATTTATTTTAATTTGACCGGAGAGGGAGTGAGAGAGGGAGCGAGAAAGTGAGAAAGCAAGCTGCCAGGTGCAGGACTCAAACCGCGATCAGCCATGTGGGAGTCCAGCACCCTTAACCACCATGCCAACTGCCACCCCCCCCCTTCTTTTTGACATATAGAAATGTTGTGTGTGGGATCCTATTATGTGTATGTCTATTCTAATCTATATATTTATATTTCATGTACATATGTAACTAAGTCTTTGTTATATACATTGAGAAACTTGCTCCTCATCTGCTGATTGACTTTTGATTTTATTCATGAAATCTTTTAACAAGGTTCATTTTTAATTTTGATGTTAAGTTTATTTTATTATCATACTTTGTGTAAATCGCTTAAGAAATAACTTTCATTTCACCTCCATATTTGTACTGTAGGTAACTTCTCTACTTTAAATTATTTTAATTTGCTTGTCAAAGTTTTGTGGTAAAAATGCAGACCTTTAATTTATCTGGAGTGTGTGTGTATGTGTGTGTGTGTGTGTGTGTGTGTATAAAATATATTATGTATATTTATATTATATAATATATTATATATATTTATATTATATAATATAATATATATATTATCATATAGATAAGGCATGTTCTATTTTTTTCCTAGTATGATAAACTAGTTGTTCCTATACCACTTACTGAATAGCTCATTCTTTCCCCATTCTTTGCAATGTCTTCTCTCTTCTATACTAAGATCCCACATATGCCTTGGTTTTTCCTATGCTTTTTGTTTTTTCTTCCACTTTCCTGTGTCTAAGAAGTATCAAATTTTGTAAATATTATATCATACCTTTGTGCTAAGCATTTTAATCTTATACTACATAATAAAATGATTCAAAAGTTTCAGTTTAAGTATGATGTAAGGTACGGAAGTCCTCCTCATCAGTTTCACTTTTTGTGTTCAACCATGGTCCAAAAATAGATTCATAGAACACAATAAGATTATTTTGAGAGAGAGAGATCACATTTACATAAATTTTATTACAGTATATTGATATAATTGTTCTATTGCATTATTAGTTATTGTTGTTATTCTCTTACTGTACCTAATTCATAAATTAAACTGTTTCATAGGGAAAAACATAGTATATTTAGGACTCAATACAAGCCACAGCCTCAGGTACCCACTAGGGCTCTTACAACATATTCCTTGAAAATAACCTACTGTATGGGTTTTGGGGTGACAACATTTTTGTCAGACTAAGAAAACTGTTCTTTATTCCTGGTCTATTAAAAGTGTTTATTATTCATACTGGGAAAAATTGTGTACACTGTTAAGATGTACAATGATTAAATGTAAATAAAAAAAAATGTTGTAAAAAAAGAGTGTTTATGAGCCAGCCAGTGGCATGGTGGTTGGGTTGGCTAGATAACACATGGCTGTGTGGTTCAAATCCTGGACCTGGCTGCTTAAGAAACATGCCAGGCACATGTGCATTTATGCCCCCCAAATCTCAAAGGGAGTAATGGAGTAATGGAGGGGAAGGGATTACAGTGTAGTCAGTCCTCATGGAGGGGATGCTTTCCTCTCTTCCTGTTCTGCCAACACCTTCCTTTGGTGGGTGCATGTGCCTTTTAGAAAACTTTTTTAATTAATAAAAAAGGAGAGTTTGTAGCAAATAAGTATTGAGTTATAAACAGTGGTTTTCCTGACTGTTAGAATAACTATTCAATTGCCTGCTTTAAATAATTAATTCATTAGGTTTTATCAGTAAGAAGTTAGATTTTTCTTTCCTTTTCTCTTTTTAGAGGTTTTTGCCTTTGGGTACATGCACTCATTGGAGAGAGAAAGAGACAGAGATTGTGAGGAAAAGTAAAAAATCACCCCCAGTGGGATGACCATGCTGCAATCCCTTCTCCTCCATTCACCTCCTGGGAATTTGGGTACACACACATACACAGCCAGGTGAATTTCAAGTCACTTGGTATGGGATTCAAACCGTAGTCGGCCATATGGAAGTACAGCAATGTAGCTGCTATGCCATCTACTGGCCTCAGATCTTTCTAATATTAAACTTTCCTTATCTAAATATTATTTGAGCAATATTTGTTACTGTATTTTCCTTATTTTCTCTCTCTCTATTCTGAAAATGTTAAAGTATATTTTGATAGATTTGTTTTTATTGATTTGCAGTAATTACTTTTCAGAAATGTTTCTTTAAGAAGATAAAGTTGTAAATGTTTTATTTCAAATAGAGTAATTATCCAGAAGTAAGGATTCCTTATTTCTATCCATTGAAAATAAAAACATTGACAGAATATAAACATAAAACATCTCTTTTTCCTGTTTCTAAACTAAGAGAAGCCTGTCAGTTTCTCAGAGTTTTGATCAAGCTCAGGCTCTCTTCTTTTTAGGTTCTATGGCCTCTATAGTCCTCCCTCACATGGATGCTACCCTCACCAGCTGTTTCTTAAGGCAGCAGAAGGTTGCAGCAATCTCAGTGCCAATATGTGCCTCATTTCTATGTCCTCCTGCACCCCTCAGTCAGGCTACTCATTCCCACATCAAGCAACATCAGCATTCTCTCTTTACACCTATTACCCCTCCTCCCAAAACAAAGCAGAATATCTAGCATATTTCAATTATTCTTTGAGACAATTTGCAATGTTCTGTTGTTTCTATTGGCTAGAATTTACTGTTATCTTTTTTCTGATCAGTACATACCATGGTCTATTTTGTTTTTACAAGCAATACTCTGTTAAATTAGTTATCATGATAGTTTAGTTGGGTATCAAATTTTAAATGGACGGTTGTTTCTCTAATGCTTTAAAGGTTTCTCCTTTGTGTTCTGGCATCTGTGGTTGCTGAAGAAAAGTCTTCTATCAGTCTGTTTGAGTTTCTTAGTAGGTAATCTAGCTTTTATTTAAAGTTTTGTTTGTTTGTTTTGTTTTTTACAATTTTTCTGTATCCTGATGCCATATAATGGATTTTTCTATTTGTACCACTCAGTGATTATTATCAGTTTTTAATATGAAAATTCAACTGATTCTCTAGTTTTGTTAAATTACCAGTAATAGCCTTTTCCAGAACTGATTCTTTTCCATCAAAATAAATCCTCTCTTTCTGGAACTCCCATCACATAAGGGGACTTCAGAAAGCTTGAGGGCTGACTCTGTGGCCTGGTGCTTAAGGCAGCCATATCCTATATATGGCCAACCACAGGATTCAATTTCCAGTTCCAGAGTCTTGAAAGTCATGCCAACTATGTATATATGCATACCCCAAATCCTGACACTGTGGAGAGAAGGAGGAAAGGGGATTGTGGCATTGCCATGCCTCCTTGGAGGGTACTTTCTTCCTCTTCCTCTTGTACCTCTGTTTCTTTCTCTGGCAAGCACATGCACTCTCTGGAAAAAAAATTTAAGTTGGTAAAAAGCTGGAATTAAAGTATGAGATCATTTTGGTGCAAAAATTTTTTGAAATTCACATAAAGGTTTTTCATAATCTTCACTTTTCATAACTTTTTGATGACTCCCTCATGTAAGTTGGAACTTACGAATCTGTCTTCTAAGGTTCATAACTGCTCTTTCAAATTTTTCAGTACTACTGCCTAAATTTAAAAAAAAAAAAAAAAGACAAAAGAAACTACTATTGCAGTGTTTGGCACAGAGGAAGAAGTTCAAAGTGTAAGCTTTTATGTCACATTGACCAACAGTTTTGCTACTGGTTATCTTTCAAAGTTATTTTAAGGTTAACATACTTTATTAGGCCACTGTCTCAAATACAGGATAAAAGCTTAAGAGAAGTCTAATGTTGGCCTGGAAAAAATCAAGCTAATTAAAATGCTCTCTACTACTTTCTCTTCCTGCTGTAAATTAATCTCTAGAAAACAACAAAAACTTTCATGCATTAAGTTAACAATGATAGAAGGAAAAGGAAAATTTTACTAACAATTTTAATAGTGACCTCCCAGTTCTCGGCTGGTCTGATCTGAGTCTAAATTAGTAAATTTGAAAGCCATTGGGTCATAGCTAAGAAAACTCTAATGAATGTTCTATCATTTCATGTAGCAACATGGCTTCTGAGAATCAACCATTAAACAGTAAACGAAAATGCAGCCCAAGTTTCACCACTTTGCTACAAGATACATCTATTGAAGCATTATTTATAATGTTGAAAAACTACAAAGCAATCTATATGAGGGATATTTGACAAGTTCATGAAATATTAGTATTTTAAAAGCAGTATGTGTGGATTTCAAAATTTTTCTACACCAGAACAAACTCCTACTTTAATTCCATTTTCTGCACCAATTTTTTGAAGTCCCCTTATGTCTTATGTGTGTGACCTATAAACTTTTTTGACTGCTACACATAGTAAGAAAATATTGTGTCTTCTAGTTACTGAATAGACAAACATGCACCAAAAAAGTTTCATGTACAGAAACTGTCTATTCTATTCATCTAATAAACATGCCAATAAATATGGGCATGTTTGACCTACTAAATTGATCCTTCAATCTTAAGTATAGGTTGTCACTCACAATTTGAAAAGCACTAAATGGCAAATAATAGGCAAATAATGGAATATTAACTAATGCAATCAGTAAATTTGATGTTCATAGATTTGTTTCTGTTTTTGTTTTTGTTTTATTTTGTTTTGTTTTTGAAAGGAAGTGGATGTGATGGTGACTGTAGGAATATTATGCTCCTTTGGCCAGCAAGAAGAGAATGTTTTCAGGAAACTCCATATGAGGATTTCTGCTGCTATACCCAGCCATTCTTATTTCTCTCTTTCAATAAATCACATGTCTTGTATCAATGTTTTTCTCATGTATCCAGGCTTCCTCTCCTTTCTCTTGCCATTTCTCCAAGCTGATAGAACCTGCCTGTATCACCCAACATTTGATTGCAAGCATTGTCTATTGTTCACCCTTGAGTATCAGGACTTTATTCTCAATCTAATCAGTTAATATTAGTAGAGCCAGATTGATTTCATTTGAATCAACAAAGAATTGCTAAAAGCTGCATTTCCTGGAAAAAGTGGAAATATAATTGGCAGATTCTTAGGAGACTAATATTACATTGGGGAAAAAAATTTAAAACCATAAAAAGAACTTTTTATATGGAGAATGTTTTATTTTGTTTTTAAATTTCCACAGGGTTTGTGTACTCACAAAGAGAGACAGAGAAAGGAAAAGGTTTGGGCACATATGCACATGCACCTGCTGTGTGTTTCAGATAACCAGGGCTGGGACACAAACCACATTCAGCCATGTAAGATCTAGTTTCCTTAACCATTAGGCTAGAGGGCCAGCCCTGTTTTCAGTTTTATTTAGAAATTTTATTAGAAAGAGACAGAAAAGGTCCAGAATTTGCTATATATTATATCAGTACTTAACACATCTCTTCATAAATAAGTACTGTGTGTTTATAAAAAAAATAAGTTAGCTATGTATAAGACAATCATTTTGCAAACAAAAATCATGTACTCTTGATTTAGGTCATTTTCTTAATATAAATGCTAAGTGTCCATGATTAAAATATGATATCAAATAGATTAACCACCGATTCACAGTCAGCAAAATTCTCAAATCTACTCATTGTTAATTCAAGTGAATTTTCCTCTCTGAAGTTTTCTTAAGCCTTCTTAAAATGGTTTTTATGTATTATTGCATGTCACAGAGTGGTTTATTGCATATAAACATAGGAAAACTAATCAGACAGAAGGGGTCTTACAGACAACAAAGGCCCTGCTAATTCTGGCAGCAGTAATAAATTATGAGCAATTTTGCTGTGTTGATAGCATGACTAGGACTGTCAGTCACACACAGGAATGTTAGTTCCACAGTCTTGTGTGTACAGCAACTCAGTCCACATTCATTGATGGGACTCATCATGATTGTTCTAATCCTGTGAGTAGCTACAAGAACTATAGCAAAGCTCCAGGCTAGAAACAGTTCCTTTATCTTTGTATGTTGCTTGTGTATGTAATTTGCAAAGTCGTATTTTGAACCTTCTAGTTGACTTGTGATCTTTTTTCTAAGAAAGGCTTACTTCCCTCTAGTCCAAGGTAATTGAAAAGAAACAAAACCACATTATCTAAATGTTGTGTCCTCCTGCCCAATTGACCAAAATATTCTTAGTTAATTAGGACTTTGGTAGGTTGGGATGAGACTAACCATTTAGTATACAGAAGATGTTATATTAGTATCTAGAAGATACTTTAATCACTTACTTTAAATCTCTGATACTATGGTTAAGTGTTTTCAATATAATTATGTATGCTAAGATTCCCAACGAATGAGCACTAATGTTCTGGAATTCATTCATTTTATATTCTTTCACTTAAAAAATATTTAATGTGTTGCACCCTGAACACTTGAGTCACTTCAGAGAGTTATCAGTGAACACACTAAATCGATGCTTCTGCTTTTTTTCTTGCTCTCCTCAGAGAAGAGATGGGAATTAGGTCAGATAACCCTGTCACTGTCTTCAACACTTCCCAACCATTATTTTGGTTGAGTTCAAAGACTTAGCCCACTTCTCAGTTGATCTGGATGCCTCCATTTTTATAGGCCCCATGAAACTCCAGCCCTGGCCTGGCCTTCACTCAGCTGGCAGTGCAAAAAGAAATTCTGAGCAAAGGTCAGGGGATTTGTTACGTGAGACAATGGTTTGATGTGATTTAATCTGCTCTTCTGGTAACAGGTATGTGTGTGTGTGTGTGTGTGGTATGAGAGAGAGAGAGAGAAGGAGAGAAAGAGATTGGTTGATTTGGGATGGGGAAGGTTGCTAAGGGTTGTATAATTAAGCGGCAAGACCAAGAAGTTATTGATAGGCCTATCAAGTGATAATTTCCAATGGCAGTGCTAAGAGACTTCCATTGGATTTCACCTTCAACCGCAACCTTCTCTGCCATATTTTAATCAAATTAGTGTAATGTGATCTGTTTGCATACATGACTGAAAGAAAAGGAAATTTAAAAGTTTCTTGATGTAGAGCCTGGAGGAAACCATATGAAAATCCAGCCTCCATTTCAGTAATATGTGCTGGACTATCAGTTAGTATTCCCTTATTGTTAACTTTGGTTAAAAAGTTGACAGGTTTTCTTTCCTCTTCCTTTTGCATTTTGTTAGTTAGAAATCACTGATATGGTTTAGGGCACACATTGTCCTTTCTTCACCTCATTCTTCCCTCTCACCTTAGTTTTCTCTTTTTTTTTTCTTTTATACTTCTCTAGCCTTTTCCTTTATAATAAAAGCAACACTTCTTTTTCTTGTACTGGAGTTTATATCATATTCTTATTATACTAGTCTGATTATCACTGAGATATGATTTATATTTTCAAAGTTTGTTCTATAAAAAAGGGCTAGTTTTCTGAGCATCTAAGAAGCTGGTACTTTTAAGTTTGATTTTTATTTATTTCTTCAGAGAGAGAGAGAGAGAAAGAGACAAGTACTCCCAACAGGCTCTTCACATCACAATTCACCACCAACCACCCATCTCAAGTAATCACAATTATAGCACATGCATGCACAACCAACATGTTCAGGGAGAACTCAGGATGTAAACCTAGAACCTTCCCATGTGGGTTCAGTGTGACATAGTGTTTTGTTACCACTGTATTGCCCTGGCTGGCTGGAACTGGTACATTTTGAGAAAGTCAACAGAGATTATCATTTGCACATATGAAGGCCTTAGGGAGCTGGTGGTGTTTGGATAAGATTTTGAAGGGTAGGTATACTTGTGATTTGTTTGACAGTAGCCTTGGAAAGTAAAGGAAGATAGACCATGAGGAGGCTGTTGAAAGTCTAGAGAAGAGGAGAGGCAGTGGGGCTGGCATTGGGAGAGTGAGTGTTACATTCCAGAGAGGATACTGAGGCAGCAACACTCCTTCTGGTGACAAGTTAGATGTGAGGGGAGATGGGATAACCATGGTATCTATCTCAGGTAACTGGGTGGACCCTTATCTCAATAAGCAAGTTAGGAAATAGAAGAGATGAATGTGTGCGCTCATTCGGTTGGAATTGGAGGTAGGTAGGAAATGCTGGCTTCATTTTGGACAGGAGTTATTTTAGGTGCCTATGGCTGCCCAGGTATACTGTTTTCCTCTGTCTGAAACACCTACCTTTTGATTCGTTAGCATTTAGGTTGATGCTATGTGTAACTGTTCCCTGAGGACTGCCAATAGTTTTTTCTTCCTCATCTAAAAGTAAAGTTTTTATTTTTAACGTGATGACAAATCGTCGAAAGTAAGAAATTTATATCACTGTAATTTGAGGGAAGATGACTTTTATTACTGTTCTACAAGATGTAAAAAACAGATTTTACTCAAACAGATTATATCAAAAAGCAGGTAGGTGTCTGTTCCCTTGTTCCTCCAGAAGGTGGGTAGACAGTCTTTGTGAGTGAATAGTGGCTCAGAATTTGTTCAACCTGTGGGTTCCAGTCTTCCTCCACTAGCCAAATGATTTAGTAGAAACATGACCAGGTCATTGAATTACAGTTTCCTGAGTTATGCTGTGGTGGTCCCAGAAGAGAGTAAACATAAGCTTCCTGGGGATTAAACATTTAATTCAGGAGCACTGAAAACAAGATCTCCTAAGCCAAGATCTACAAGGACATGTTACAGACTGGACTTCCCCCTTCCACAGCACTTTTAGTCCATAAATACTCCTTGTGCTTAACTTTCCCCCACCCTAGTCTGTCACAGAGTTCGACCTTGGTTTTGATTTACCTTCACTTTTATACGTGGCCTGTTTTTTAATTTCCTGATTTGACCTGAGGTTAAGATTCAAAGCAAGGCAAGCAAACTGATAGAGACAGGATCTTCCAGTCATTCTTATTTTCCTTGGGATCATCTTATGTGATTTACATGTTCAAAAATTAAATTACATCAGTTGACCCAGAGGTAATCATACTCTAGGGACCTGATTTATTCTAGCCAAACTCAAGATGGGCCAACACACCAGAATGCCAATACATTTGTTTACTCTCCATTGTACTGTCAAACAATTTCATTTCAGCTGATTATTGTATTAGTTTTCCAAAGAGAGAGTAAACCCAGAAAACAAGATAAGAATCAGAAGGATTCTGACTGCAGAGTTGCAATAGAGAGAACTGAATGACCTTAGGGGAGTGCATCATCAAACTGAGCAGTTATTGCACCTATCTCTGTATGGGGACTTATGTGATGGTTAAAACCTTAGCTCCAGGCATTTGGAAGAGACAAAGTCCTAAATAATTTATCAATTTTTTTAGCATCCCTTATAATTATCATTAATTCATTAGACTAGATTATCTCTAAAGTCCCTTTTGGATCCACATTTCTTTTTATTTTTAATTTACCAGAGGCCATGTGCACCAACCAGAGAGATAGAGAGACAGTAAGGAGAGGAAGGAAGCATCTACCAATAAGGCATGGTCATACCGCAATCCCTTCTCCATTTCTCCATCCTGTCAGATTGGGGCAGGCATGCACACACATACCTGGCATGGTTGTTTTTAAGCCACCAGGTTCAAGACTCAAATCTTGTGGGATCCATCTTTTTTAACCATTAGGTTATGAGACCAAGCCTGGATTCAAATTTCTAGATGCTTTGAAAAGCCCCTTTCCATATGGCCCTATTTCAGTGGTGACTGTTACTTTCCTGGTTAATGTTCAGGAAGACCACCTCAGGCTCTATAATGACCTTTTAGAGACTATTAGTTTTCTCCTGCTTCCATAACAAGTCACTAAAAATTTAGTAGACAACTAAAACAACTTCCATTTATTATCTTGCAGTTCTATAGGTGGAAAGTCTGGGCATAGTGTGGCTCAGCTTTCTCTGTGTAGAGTTCACAAGATGAAATCAAAGTGTTGTAAGGGCTGCATTACCTTCTGGAGGCCCTGGGGAAATTTGTTTCCAAGTTTATTTGGGTTGTTTACTAAATTCAGTTCCTTGCCATTGCAGAACTATGTTCCCTATTTCCTTGTTGGCTGTCAGTCAGGAGACAGTTTCACTCCGAGAGGCTGTCTGCATTGCATCTCACACTTTCTATGTGATCCATTTCAGCAAAGGCAGATCAAGTCCCTCTTAAAATTTCTAATCTCTTTGACTTCCCTTCCATTAACTTTTCATTAACTGACTTTCTCATCTGCTTTTACAGACTCATGGGATTACATTGGTTTGCCTAGACAATCCTGAATAATCTTTCATTTTAAAATCAGTTGATTAGTCACCTTAATTATATCTGCAAAGTCCCTTCACAGCAGTACCTAGATTAGTGTATGATTGAATAACCAGAGATGGTAATCTTGCAGGAGGTTAGTGGGGAGAGGTCTCTAGCATTTTGCCTTCTCAGTCTCACTAGCAACACTTTGAAATAATATCATTACTTGAGTGATCATATCTATGACTGACTGATTTTTATCTATATATGTGCATCTTTTTATTTTGTCATTTTATAGGATAATATTTTTGGCTCCTTCTCACATATAGTAGTATTTTAGCCACTTCACATACATGCTTCTCTGCTGCAGAATATACTTATTGACTGATTAAGTGGGGGAGACTAATATTCTCTGTCCCTCCACTCAGTTTAGGAAGTCTCCTTGTAGCAGGTGTGCTTTGTTGTTATAGAACTTAAAATCATAGTGCATTTGGTTTACTTCATTAGTATTTTCGATCTTGGCTGCACTTCAGATCACATTTTTAAAAAGGAAAACTTTTAGGGGCCTCTGTAAGACTGAACCACATGGAAAGATTCCAGGTTTGTATCCAGAGACCTCTTTGAGTACTCCAGGCATTTACCATATGCCCATGATCTGGATCTTGCTGAAGTTGGGGGAGTGGAAATAGGGGAGGTATTATGTTATCAAGATGCTATTGGGGTACTGTCTTTCTGGGTTCTCTCTCTCTCTCTCTCTCTCTCTCTCTCTCTCTCTCTCTCTCTCGCTTTCTCTATCTTTCTCACTCATCGAAGAGAAAGAAAGAAAGAAAAGAAAGAAAGAAAGAAAGAAAGAAAGAAAGAAAGAAAGAAAGAAAGAGAGAGAGAAAGGGAGAAAGAAAGAAAAATAAAGGAAGAAAGAAAGGTCAAGAAAAAATGTTTTAACTGTCAATTCATGGATCCCACCCTAGAAATTCTGATTTATCTGTGGTAAAGCCAAGGCATTATTTTAAAAAAAAAAGTTCCCCAGATGATTCTAATGTCCAGCCAAGGTAAGAACTATTGACATACTTCAAAACACTCTATTTTAGAGATAAGAAAGCTGAGGGTAAGAAATGACTCACTTGAAGACCCTTAACTAGTGACAGCTTTGCTACTAGTATTCCAAGTTCTATGCGAAAGAGAAAAATAAAAGTTTATGGTTGTTTGAAGAGTCTAGCACTCAGTAATTATGTGCAGATTGAGTGTTGAGAAAACTCTGCAATGCTTTGCTTCTTGATTCAGTAGTATGACTTTCTTTCTGAGACTTTAAGAAACTGTTAGGTCTTGCAAAGCTCTTCTTTAAAGATTTCTTCTTAGCAGGTTGGCCTGCCTTGTGAGTAATAATGAACATAGATGTGTTCTGCATGAGCCAGGGAGCTGGCTACCAGAACCTTCACAAACTCTCAGTGTTCCAGAGCTGTACGGTACAATGCAGTAGCCACTAGCCATGTGTAGCTATTGAGCACATTAAATGGATTAACCCAATTGATATGTGCCGTGAGTGCAAAATACACACCAGATTTGAAGACTTCATCTAAAGAAATAAAGAAGTAAAGACAATGTAAACTGTTTCCTTCATACTCTTTACAATGATTGGACTATGAAATGATAATATTTGGATATACTGAGTTAAATAAGATATATTATTAAAATTAACTTTATTCACTTTTTACTTTTTAGATGTGGTTACTGGAAAACTTAGAATCACATATGTAGCTGGCATTTGTGACTCACATTGTATTTTCATTAGCACTGTTCTTGAAAGTATTTTCTAATAAAGCTATTAACAATCCCAAGCTATTACACCTACTGTGATCTTGAAGGGTGAAGTGGCACATTGTAAACATCCTAGAGATGAGCGTGACAATGATCTACCCTGTGTTTGCCATCTCTCTGGCAGCTGGTCAATCTAGCCAGTGAGACTTCTGTTTTTATGTATAGACACAAAAGAAGCAGAAGCAGGGTGTTATGGAGAGAACACAGTGCATGGTTCTTTTTTTTTTTTTTTTTTTTTTGGAGAGGTTTTCGCTATAGGGCAGGTGCGCTTGCCAGACAGACAGAGAGAGACGTAGAGACAGAAAGCGAGAAATCACCCCCCAGGGGGGATGGTCACGCCGCAATCCCTTCTCCTCCATTCTCCTCTTGGGATCTTGGGCACGCACGCACACAAGCCCGGTGTGAGTTTTAAGCCACCAGGTCCGGGATGCGAACCGCGGTCAACTACGTGGGAGTCCAGCGACATAGCCATTACGCTAACTGCTGGTTCCCAGTGCATGGTTCTTTAGTAATGGACACAAAAGTAGATGAGGCTACAAAAGCAGAGATAAGCAATACTACTTATGAAGAAACTGCCTTGTCAGCACTTGGGAATGATCATAATCCTTGATAGTCTCTACGCACTGGAAGACTATGATGTCTGCCTCTCTCCATAATTCAGATCCAAATGTTACCCTTTTACTTGCTCTCCGTAGTTTTTCCTGACTCACTGGCACCGTAATCATGTGTTTAGTCTGCTTAGTTTACAGTTTAAGAAGGACCATGAGAATGTGAAAGCAGGCCTTGGTGACATCAAGCACATCCCAAAGCCTATGTAGAAATATCCTGTCTTTGTGAGTCTGGAAGATTTACTTAACCTCTTTAAACTCCTCTAAACTTTCATTTTCTCATTTGTAAAATGAGAATTTTTCTTACAGGGTCTATGTGAATTCAATGTAATAATAAGGCACCTGGCATATGTATTTATTGGAGCAGATTTTTTGGTGATCATCTACTCTGTGGCAAGCCCAAGACTAGTTGTTAGGAATACAATAATGAGTGAGACATGGTGACTGCCTCCAGTTTTCTCATAGCTAAAAGAAGAGAAATAGTAGGTGCCCAGAAGCATGAGAACATGAGTAGCCCACACTGAATGGCACTACTATTACATCACACGACATAGGATTCAGAGCCCACACTGAATGGCACTACTATTACATCACACAACATAGGATTCAGCTTAATTACAAAGTGATAGAATGGTGTGCAGGTGAGAGAACTGAGGCATGTGGCAATTAAATGACTACTCAAGCAAGTCACCAGGTCAGGCAGTATTGGGCTGGTGCCAAGACATGGGATTGCTGACTCCTCTCCTAGTAATACTTTTCCCAGGAGATCACATTGCCTCACTTTGGTTTCCCAACTTGTTTACCTTAAAAGAACAACTTTACGAGGTTGGGCTTGATAAAGAGTTTCTCCCCATTTTTGCTCACTATTTTATCAGGGTATGTTAACATGTAACTCCGTCTTTGAGAGCCTGCATTTCTGTTATGTTAATGCCAAAGAAGGCAGGAAAGTACATTTGTTTAAGATATAAAAAACCATTTAGTACATTATGACTTATTATGTTAATCATTGTCAGATTATTATTATCTCATCAAGATAATGAATGTTTTTGTTGGTAGACTTCAACCTATGAGAACTTATCTCCCATAGTCTATTTATCTCCTTTTAAATGATGTGAAACAAGAACATTTCCATCTTTAAGTATGAAAAAATTCTAACGTTGTCAAATTCGTTTTGAACCTTTTCTCATGTTCTATATGATCTATCACTGTACTAAAAAAAAAAAATGAGATTTTAAAAAGAGCCATTGTGACAAGAGAGAAAGAAAGCAACAACACCAATAAGGTTTCCTTTTTCAGGTTCTAGTTCAAATGACTTAGTAAGCAAATGATGTAAAAGAAAGATACTAAAAGGAATATATATTCAAAAAAGTAGCCATGCGATTGATTTTCTCTTCCATGTAAAAATCACACCTGCATCATGAACCCACAATACACCAAATGAATTAAGCCGGGTGAGTTGACAACCTTCCATAGGAAAAGTTGTAGTGAGGCATTGCAGAATCCTAAGTGGGTCCTACTGAGCTTAAACTGAATGCCCCGTGCATCAATTTCCACTCTAAATAGAATAGCCATCCATGACAAGATAGGAAGAGCACCAAACATTTGTCCTTCTTCTTTCATTCCCCCATAAAGGAAGAGGTAGAGACTAAGTTTCCTCTAATCCAGCTGCCTTCTCCTTATTCTCCCAGGAAGAGTACCAGCTTCAAACCAAGCCTCTAATTGTAGTAATTTATCTACCTATTTTCTACTCTAGGAATATATGATTGACAAAAACAAATTATATGAATGCAGCAATGACAACATAGAATTTTCTTAGTGATTGGGGGATGGAAATCAGACCCTAGAGTATTTCCCACACAACCAGGCCTTCATGTAGAAGGTGTGCAATTACCTGTATACCCATCACAAATGGACAACCATCCTGTCTTATTCTAGGAGATAAACACTTTACATTATGATGGTTCTCTCCCTTCCTTAGACCCTGGTGTGATGTAAGTGCTTGATTTAGGAATAGAGTCTTACATATGTGGCTGTTTAAGAGCACACTGGCTGACTACCAACTGCCTAGATTTCCATTTTACGATATATAAATGAGAGTCTCACTTCCAATATACCCTCATGGGAACATTATAAAAGTCTGTTTGTCATTACTCAGAAAGACTCTAATAATTGTAACTTTAATAATAATTGTATCTTATTGGATACATATGGAGGTCATATGTAAATACTTTAAATAAATGGAAATGGGGAAAGTATTATCATGTTCATATGAGAAATAAGTTAACTGAGGCTCAGAAAACCAGGATTTGAACTTAGCCCTCTCTGACTCCAGAGCACATTCACTTAACCCCTAAACTTACCTCTATAAATGAAGATCAAGGATAGCATCTGTGGTAGAGGCTAATTTCTATGGACCTGTGAATGTATCTATTAATAATTATTTTTTAAGAGAGATTTTGGCTATAGGGTGCATGTACTCACCAGAGAGACAGAAAGTGAGAAAGCACTGCCCAGGGGGATGGCCATGTCACAATCCCTTTTCCTCCATTCTTCTCGGGAATTTGGGCATATATGCACACACACACCTGGTGTGTCTTTTTGTTTTGTTTTGTTTTGTTTTGTTTTGTTTTTTAAGAGAGATTTTTGCTATAAGGCATGTGTGCTCGCCGACAGACAGAGACAGAGAAACGAAAGTGAGAAATCACCCCCCAGGGAGTATGGCCACACTGCAATCCCTTCTCCATGCTTCTTTTGAGATCATGGGCACACATGCACAAGCGCCCGGCGTGAGTGTCAAGCCATTGGGTCTGAGACTTGAACCACGGTCAACTAGGTGGGAATCCAATGATATAACCATTATGCCATCTTCAACCTTTATGTGCACTTTATACTTATAGCAATCTCTATTTAGATACAAAAGCTTCATCAGAAATACTCGATCTGCATTCAGAATTTATAAAATGTACAGTTGAAAAAGTGGATTCACATACCCAACTTGTTCAAAATGAACCTAATGAAATAATTAAGATAGCTAGTTAGTTAAAATTAAGTAAACTTTATTACTTTTTTTTATTGCCAGAGGATGTGTGTGTTTGCCAGAGAGACAGAAACAGAAAGAGAGAGAAGAGGGAAAGAGGAACCCCACAGTGGGTGTGGTCATGCTATAATCCCGCTTTCCTTTCTCCATCCCATGGGGATTTGGGGCATGCATGCACACATGTCCAACACGTTTTCAAGTTGACAAGACTGGAATTTGAACCTTGGCACTCTAGGCCAAGGAGCTGAGCCAAAGAAACTTAAATTCTTATTTACTTTCTCAGACATTGTGGCCACATATCAAACACTCAGTAGCTACATGGGACTAGAGATAACCAAATTGGTCAGCACAGATACATACTGTATGTGTTTATTTGCTTTATAAAAATGGAAACCTACTATATATTTAACCTCCAAAAGCCTTTTTTCCCCCTCACATTCACGCATTTAAAATTCTCATTCTGTATTCACTGGATCCCTGAGATGAGAGCAATCTCAATGAAAATAGATATTAATATATGGTGAAGTTTTCTTCTGTACTAATGGAAAGGAAATAAACTGACCTAAGGCATGTTGGATCTTACCAATTTTCAAATTTGGTAAGATCACCATTGAAAGTAGGTAATGGCATGCATTCTGAATGCAAGCTGTTGAAATAAATGGTTGATGCCTATTAGAATAGGCAATTTCAAATTTTGGATTAGCTTCTTTCTTTTTTTGTGCTGAGTTTTTAGAAAAGCTTCACCAGGAGACAAGCTAGGTTCAGTTTTGCAATATTTTATCAGTAATCAACAGCAGCATCAGAAAGTACACACTTATTAGGTTATCTACGTGGAGTTTTGGTTTTGCAATATAAACAATTCTGATTCTCTTGGGATTTTTTTAAATTGTCGCTTGCATTTTCAGAATCAGAATAGCTCGATAGGTAAAACAACAATTCGGGGATGGTGTGATTTCTAATGAATTCAGCTGCTGTGTTGGTAATAGGACTACAGACTTCTAAATCTGTCATTTTACCCCTTCCATGTGTTAATATGCAAACAGCATATTTCTTTTTTTTTTTTTTTAATGTGTCAGAGGGCATGTACACTTGCAGAGGTGGGAGTGGGGGTCAGAATATAACCGCCCACCATAGATGTTTTTCAACCTGTGGGGTCTGGAATTCAAATCGTGCCGTCGTTCAGCAGTATCAGATACAGCCACTCGCCTCCATGCTACTGGCTGGCCTGTAAACAGCACATTTCGAAGGATGCTTTTGACTGCTTTCCCCTTAAATACTTGATACAAATCAGAGGGTGTGGGTGGTTTGGGGTGGTGGTTTATTTTGTTTCTGCCAAATTAAAAACCAGATATGAGCACATTTTTTCCTTATATGGCTTAATATACGTTTTAATATTTTTAATAAAGATGGTGTGGGGCGTTTTCACAAAAATTGTTTACACTTAACATTAAATTTACCTGATATCATCTCTACCTAGCTATCTCTCACACGCAGTAATCGTGTCTTTTCTTTCTCAGTCTTTAGTTTCCCACTTTCAACTTCCCACTGGGCATTCTAACATTTCCAGAAATCTTGTAATTGTCTTAAACATTCAAGAATCTGAAACAGTTCATATGAGTGACCTCTTCCCCCTAAACTCATATCCACAGTCCTGTCAGTTGCACTACCGTTCAACCACACTTAACAGTGATTTGTGCTCACTGTAGCCCCCTCACATTTTTTTTACCCATTATAGTCAGTCTGTCATTTAGTTCTGGTTTAAGTCTCTTGATTCAGTAGATTCAATAGCTGTTTTATTTTTGTTTGTTTTATTTTTTTCCTATTCTAACCTTACATTTTTATGTATGCTCCTTCTTTTCCCTTTTGTGTGCTTTAATTGCCTAGTTCTTGAAATCAAGAAACCATGATTTTTATTGCTTTCGCATTAATCTCTAAAGTGCTTTGCGCAATTCTACCATGCACTAGTAGTTTGATAAACATTTGCTAATTTTAAATTAATGAAAGTAGAAGCAATTGCTTTCTTTTCCTAAAGTTAGTAATAACATGTTGGAAAAAATATCCTATCTAACCTCCATCTCTTCTGTGTGTTTATGCACTGTTTTATAGCCAAGGAATAAAAGTCAATATAGCATAGACCTATCCACGTCATCTGGAGGCCTCCTCTGTCTACAGAATTAAAGCTCATGCCAGCTGGATTACACTGGTTTCTCTCTTCAGGAAGTAGGGCGAGCATTCCAAATGCTTCAGGTGTTGAGGGTGAAAACTGTGTGAAAGAATAGTTGCCCCTATTCCCCCTCCCACAGAAAATTTGGCCATGAGGCTGCAGCCAAAGAATGCATAAATATCCTAAGAAATTTAGAGTGGAATTTTTTCCTAGGAAAATATCGCAAGCTTGAAAAACTCAATAGGCTAAGGTACAATTTGGTGGATTCTTCTAAACAAACATTCCTCTACTTAGATTATAAGTAAAATCTCTTATGGCACTTTGGGTGGACTGCTGTACCTCTGGATTAAATGATGGATATGATAAGTTTGAGTACCTGGGCCAAAAAAGTATTGGGGAAGAGAAATAAAGACTTTCCCTTCCTTACATATGGCACATCACATTACATTAAAGTTCCAGACTTTATGTATCAGCATCTGTCTTTTCTGGAGAACATTTAACTCAGCTAGAACCTAACGAAGAATCCTGTCATCTAGAAGCTGCCATGTGGAGCTCTGCAAAGCTAATGGGAGCAGCTTACAATCAAATTGGATGGCGAATCTCCAGACCTGCGTCATGTACTAGAGCAAATTCTCCAGGAGAGTGAAAAGAGGCTACTTTTGGAGTCATTCCATTGAGCCAACATCAGTAAAATGGAGGAAAAGGGTTAGATTTTAAGAGAGCAATCAGGTTCTACTGAATCCAGCCACATTACTTTATCCTCTTCCTGGCTCCCACTCCTAGTGAGAGTGTTGGAGTTGGGTCCCTATGCAATGTTGTGGTGGCAGGGACTGTTACCATCTCCTATGTAGGAGAAGGATAGTTTTAAATACCTCTTTCTGCTACAGAAGTGTGCGAACACGTTTCTGGTCAATTTTGCTTTGGAGGGGAATGTTCTTCTTTGCTTATTTTGTTTTGTGAGCTAGAACATATTCTATGGAGATGTGTTTGGCTTGTAAAAGAATTGTGTTGACTGTAATTTCTTGTTTGGTAGACATGAAGTTCATTTGCAGGCAGCAGTTTCCAAAGTTTAGGGATTGGAGGGGGTCATCTCCTATTCATCTGAGGCAAATGTCACTTGTTTCTGATCTCTAAAGTTGTCCAAAGAAGTTACTTCTCAACAGTAGAAAGCCCCCTTCTGAGAAATACTAACCTGTTTATATCCTTATTTAGTTGGGAAGCAAAAAAAGGCTGCGTGGAAGTCAGGGCTTCTTTCCCAGACACTATGTGTGTTGGGGAATGACTAACTTAACACTGTATACAAAGTCTAGTTCCTCTATTGCCTTTCCACTTTAAAAATTAAAAAAAAAAAAAACATATTAGGGACTAAATCATGGCACAACAACCCACACAGGGTCCACCCCTTCCCGTACACTATAGGCATGAGCATGCATGCTTATGATCTGGGCTGGCTCAGGTTAGGGGTGGATTGTAGTGTGAATACCCTCTTGGGGGGATACTTCTGCCCTCTTTTTATAGTTCATGAAAGAAGTAAATGAATTTTTTTTTTTTTGAGAGATTTTTGCTATAGGGCACGTGTGTTTGCCAGAAAGACTGAGAGAGATAGACAGAAAGCGAGAAATCACCCCCCTAGGGGGGATGGCCATGCCACAATCCCTTCTCCTCCATTCTCCTCTTGGGATCTTGTGTATGCACCCACACGTGCCTGGCGTGAGTTTAAGCCACCAGGTCCAGGACTCGAACTACGGTGGACTATGTGGGAGTCCAACAACATAGCCATTATGCCATCTGCTGGTCCCCAGTAAATGAACTTTTAAAAATTAAATTGAAGGAAAATATCTAGCTACCAACAGAGTGACATTTTTAACCTATAACATGTTCATTTTTAGCCTTTTGTTGTGTATTTCTGGTAGAGGCTTTAAACTGATTCTATTGTCTGTTCACCTGGCTGTATAGTACATAGAGAGAGATGCACAGTGATTCATATTAGCAGAGTAGAAAAGGATGACGCAAGGCTCAAAGGCTTCCAGGTTGGAAATGACAAGCATGGATGTTGTAATAATGGCAACTTGCATTGTTTGAAACTCATAGTTCACAGTGTGTTCATTAGCACTTTTATGCTCATTCCTATCAGTGACTTCATGAGGTAGTGTACGATGGGCCTTCCAATGCATGTGGGTCTGCACGTAGGCATTCAGATGTGGTAAGAAGTTCAGTTTGCACAGAGATATTTTTAAAGCAAAAATTTAGTAAAAACATAAAATGATATGGAACAAAAAACAATGTTGGGTCATTCAGGTCATGGCCTGATAGTTAAGTGAGCTGGATCACACATGCCCAGCTGTGTGGTTCAAATCCTAGACCCAGTGGCTTGAGAAACATGCCAGGCACATGTGCATACATGCCCAAAATCTTGAAAGGAGTAAGAGAGAGAGAAAAAGGGATTGCAGCTTGGCTATGACCCATGAGGGGTGCTTTCTCACTCTCTCTCTCTCTCTCTCTCTCTCTCTCTCTCTCTCTATATATATATATATATATATATATATATATATATATATATACCTCTCTCTGGCAAATGCACACACCCTCTGGCAAACTTTTTTTTTAATGTCTAAAAATGAAAGTATAAAACATCAGATATTTTATACCTATTCAGATTTATACACTCATTGCCAGAGTACCACATCAGTTGGCCCATGAAAATAAATATTCATATTCATCATTTCAGCCTGATTAGAATAGCAAGAAAAGGCTTTTTATTGACAACTTTTCACAGTAATAAAAATGAGGTCAACAGAGGCCCTGGTGGAGCGTGTAGTGTGACGATCAGGTCTACCTGCTTGTAAACAGTGCAACTGTATGGAAATGTTACAACTAAACTTTAAAGTAGTTGTCATTAGCTGTCAGATGCAGCAACAGCTCTGTGAAAGGCAGTGTGTTGAGTTCATGGTCAACCAGCCCAAACTTGTCTCTAGAGATCCTGGACATGGATATCCTGCTTAATTTTTTCCAGAGAAGCTTATATCCTCCAGCTAAAAGTGTATGCTGACTGTGGCATGTTGATTCGCTTCCTCATTCATTAGACTGAAGACCTCCAAGTCTGGCTGCACGTGGGTTTCTAAATAGCTAGCAGGGCCACAAACTGATCCCTCTTGAGGTCTGAGGTGTTCACATTCCCAGGTTTTTCAGCACACACATTACTCATAAAACTATAAACCCTCAAGGACACAGTTTGTCTTAGGGAGAACACCTAGGAAACAGAAATATTTGTTTTCCTTTGCTTCTCACCTTTTGCTTTCCTTCTAGTTAAACCTTCTTAGGATAGTTCAGTAGTATAGCATTTTGGCGTGTTAATTGAGCCCTTCTGATCACTGGCAAACAGACTTAAGAAGTGTTACCATTATACTGGGTTGTTCTGTTTTCCTTTTATGGCCTGTCCAGCTCAAGGCTCCATGCTTGGCAATACTGTTAACAAGTTAGTCTATTTCCAGATCATATTAAAGTGAACCACACTGGCTGTATTACTGAAGCAGTGCATGGGGGTCACTTGCTGTGAGGTGGTTCTATGGCTATTGGCCAGTATATGAAAATCTCTAGTGTCCATGTTATTTACTGGGGCCAACACGCCTTGGAAGTAGAATTTACTACAACCCAATGTTTGCACTCAAGAAAAGTATGACAATGTGAGGCTTTATGGGCAGTGAAAGATTTACTAGGATTTCTTCTAGAATAATGTTAGCTTATTCATGGCTTAAACGTCTTTCAACAGGATGTCATCATAATGGTCTGCTTTTAATTGTTTGGCTTTATCATCCTCTTTTTTGTGATTGCAGGTCCTACAGGTATGGATCTCTGGCCGCTGCTGTTGACCTTGGCACTGGCAGGCTCAAGCGATGCTTTTTCTGGGAGCGAAGGTGAGTTCTGCTTTCCTATTCCCACAACCAGTGTTTTGAAACAACACTGAACTTTGTTATATCCAAATTCTCTGGGTTTTTTAATTAAACTGTAAGTTTAAGAAGGAGCAAACAGGAGATTTATTTTAGCTTTAAAGTCATAAACTAGGAAGACTTTTCTGTGGCTTTTTTAGAAGGAATATAGTATTCAGCTTTGGAATCTGTTTTCATATCAAAAATAAATGCTGCAAATCATGCTGGGGGCATTTATGTTGAAGGCAAGCCAATTCTCTGGTTCTCAGGCTCTGGGAAAGATACTGAAATTGCACCAAAGGGTTATTAACCTGCAGATCACTCAGCTCATCTGTGACTAAAGATATCACAGTCTATTTCCAGGGCCTAGAATTCAGACCCATTAATCATATTCACTGAGAGGAAATTGCAGGTTTCAAATGAATTTCACCCCTCACTCTCTGGGTGACTACCATTTGGCTAGCTTGAGGAAAGAGACACCTGAAATAGTCAAATGATATACCCAGAAGTCATGAGTTTCTTTGGCCATCCTAATAGTTCTCTCTCCTACTTTATATCTTCTCTTGGTGGAGAATTCTCAATTTATTCAAACATAATTTTCATACCAGAAATAACTAACATAAGGAAGAATAACAGAGAAAAGAAAGAAACATTTTTCTTTCCTTTTTAGAGAGAGAGGGAGAGATTTTTGTTATAGGGTGCATGTGCTTACCAGAGACTCAGAGAGAGAGAGACAGAAAGGGAGAGATCACCCTGTAGGGGGATGGCCATACCACAATCTCTTCTCCTCCATTCTCCTCTCAGAATTGTGGGCATGCACAAACATACACACACACACACACACACACACACACACACCTAGCATAGGTTTCAAGCCACCAGATCTGGAACTCAAACCGTGATCGACTATGTGAGAGTCCAGCGGTGTAACCATTACTCCATCTGCTGGTCCTGGAAGAAACATTTTCCTATCCAAAAGAAATTTTTTTTTTTCATTAAGGGGTGGGAGACTTTTTAAAAGATCATCTTGGATACTGCATATTTTTCTCACTTGGGCGTCAGTAGAGGAAATTCTGGGAGTTGAATTCAGTTGTTGCTTTAAGAGTAGTGGACTTCCTCCTTACCATGCAACTTGTGTTGGAAAACATGGTTTAACAGCCGACTTAGCGCCTTAAGATGTCCTCCCTGACCTTCTAACCAAAAATAAATTCATAGTAGTGAGTTACTGAGGCGGACCAGAGTAACTTAGAAAACGAAAAGGATAAAATATGTTATTTTATCTCTTAAAGTAATTTTAAAATATTTATAGAAAATAAGTCATAATTGTTTGAAATATTTTTGGGTCTCTCTGGTGTTATAATGTCAACATTATGCAAGTCAAACATGGAGAGAATTGCAGGCTCTATTTCAGCAGCTTTTCCCATGGCTGGTTTTAGACCCTGGTTCTAAGCCAAAGAATTACAGCTGAGATCCTCTGCTGTTCCAAAGCCATGGTGGTTTAATCTCTCCTTTCTTCATTAAGGTGACTTTCACGCCTCTGGGCAAGGCTTCAGGAATTTAGAAAACTTGTGAAATGAGAAGTATGGCATAGGAAACCTTTTTTAAAAATTAGAAATGCATCCCCAGCTGAGAGATTAAAGCTTAAATTACATTTTAGACCTAAAGACTCTGCAAGGACCATCTACTTCAAATCCTTACTTTTAATAAACCTTTGACTTCCTAAGAAGAGTAAAGAAAAAAAAATCATTAGCTGGTTTGAATATTTGCTTTTGTTTTGCTTTTCAATAATTTTCTTTTGTTTGTTTGCTCAAGGAGAGCAGAGCATCAGAAAATGCAATTGTTTATAGTAAACACAAATCACATACTCTACTAGTACTAATTTAGCAAAGGGAAATTTTTTCTCTCTTCCTCTTTTATTTGTTTATTTTGTTCTTGTTGGGCTAACCAAAATTCCTTTTTTCTTTGGAATATGTGGGTATTTGATAACACTTCCCTAAAATGGGCCTGGGGATTATGGAAGAAGGCATATGCCACTTATACAAGAAGGTGTAGGTGAACATGTCCAAACATGTATGGAGGCTTGTGTGTGTGTGTGTTTTGTGTGTGTCTGTATTGGCTAGTTCTGGTCACTTATGTAATGGGTTCTGCCAGAGTTAGCACATGACACAACGTGGTCAATCTCAGATGACATTCGTGGGCATGTGTTTCTTTTTCTGCCAGGTTTGGATTATAGCCAAATCACTTGATTTTTATTTTTCTTGCCCATTGTATAAGGCAGACTAAAAATATTGGTGACGAGTTTAAATAAAGATTATCATTTCAAAAAACATTTATCTGAACTCAGTTTAGTCAGTGAAAGATGTGCCACTGCTGAATCAGCTGTCTTGGAGGCATCACCTGGATGAAAGTTGCCCTGGAGCTGGCAGAAGATGACATATGCCTGGGAAGGTTGGCACTTGAAGCCCTGAGCAGGGTTTTTCTTGCTTAGGCAGATGAGCAATTAGAAATATACTGGCCCTGAGAGGATTTTTTTTTTATTAAGTCTAATTGCCCTGTGGGAAATTTAATGAGATCTAAACATTGAACAGTGCCATCATTATATTAGCAAGTGTTATAATAGATGTTCTTGCTCTGTCTTTTGTCATGAATATGAAGCTCTATATCTGCACCTCAAAGCAGGTTATATATTCTCAGGGAGAACTTCTTATTTCAAAATCAGAAATGATGAGCAATTCCTCATTTTCAGAGAGTTTCACAAGGTTGACCTGTCAACTGAAGGCATCAAAATTGCTGCTCTTAGCATGATGTTGCTAATGAAAAATGTGTAGAAAGATCTGATAGATATTGTCTTCCAAAGAGTGCCTGTTATATGAATGGGTCTTCAAAACATCAATGGAAAATGTGTATTATGAAAATATTACACATGGATTTCAATTTTTTTGCATCAAAATAAACATTAATTTTATTTTTTCATGAACTTTTTGAATTAGGTCATATATCTCTCCTTCTCTACTATGTTAATTAGTCTACAATGAGCATCCCTATGACCTCCATAACCTAAGGTAAAAGTAGACAAGCCCCTGCACTGAAGTTCAGTCTAACTGGATCATGAAGAATGTCTAGAAATTAACAGGAGACTCTATGGCTTTAAGGTCTCGATTATGTAATAAAGGTAGAAACTCAGTATGATCTAACAAATCCAAGTAGACTAGAATAGCTAATTGAACAAAAATCAATATACAGATATTTATTAAGAATTTTCTTTTTTCAAAACTTGAACTTAGGCCTATGAGGAATATAATAATTGTTACCTCAAAGAACAAAAGATCAATTATATATATCAAGAATTATAATTAGCAGGCTGTATATAGTAATTATCAGAATGCCTGAACCATACTTTAATGGAGTAGTATCAAAGGAAGGTCACCTCAGCCATGGTGAGCTAGACACTTCATAAGGAAGCTGGTATTATTTCAGTGGAAACTGGAATGTTTGGTTAAGATTGGAAAGGCTGAAAACAGCAGGAGACCATTACTGGAATAGCCAGAGTCATGAACAGACATCAGACAACATGAACTGAAGTGCACGTGTTGCTATAAGGTTTACATGGAGAACAATTCATTCTCCCTGTGCTACGCAATGAGTGGTTCGATTTCATCAGTGTAACATCCAACCAATAACTACTGAGCACTTCCTTTGTGAATGATGTAGGATTAATTTTATCAGAACATAGGTCTCAGGACACTATATTTGTAATTATTCCCTATGGGCATAAACTTAGTTTGGTTGATTTGTTCCAAATTGGGAAAGCCAAGAGGTTGGCAAAGGCATCATGGAATTTGGTGATTTAGTGAGCCTTGAAGAAAGGGTAGTGGGACCAGCAGTTGGCGTAATAGCTATGTCGCTGGCCTCCCACATAGTTGACCGTGGTTCGGGTCCCAGACCCGGTGGCTTAAACTCACGCTGGGCTCATGTGTGTGAGTGCCCAAGATCCCGAGAGGAGAATGGAGGAGAAGGGATTGTGGCGTGGCCATCCCCCCTAGGGGGTGATTTCTCGCTTTCTGCCTCTCTGTCTCTCTCTGTCTGGTGAGCACATGTGCCCTATAGCAAAAAACCTCTCCAAAAAAAAAAAGAAAAAAAGAAAGGGTAGTACCTGGAGTAGAAGGAAAGAAAGAGTAGATATATGCTATATCCAGGAAGTGACAATCCTCAAAGTTGTAAGCCAAGTAAAAAGTGCTAAGCACGTGACGAAGCAGTATTTGTATGTGTGTGTAATGTTTATATCTAACACATGTAAGATCTCATGTATAATTTTGTATACAATATTTATATGTAACATTATACATTTGTGTGTGTATGTATGTGTTTATGTATAGGCTTATTAGGCATGGCTTTCTGGCAAAGCACATAATTATCATCTTATCACTCTCAAAATTACTTCTGCAAAGTTATTATGTCATTCTTTACCAGTCAAGGTAAGAATGTTATGTTAGAATGCCATGTTCCAAAGGAACCAGGATCTTCTAAATAATGTTCTCTGCATACCTTTCAATGTTTTTCATAAGCTTGTGCAATCTGACACACCACTTAATTGAAAGACACCACTATTTAATTACTGACAAATGGGCAGTAATGGCATAGTAGAGGACAGTTTTTTGGTTTTATTTTCTTTTTAATAAACCTTACTTCACTACAGTTTAAGTTCCACAGAGCTTTAACAGGTTGCTAAGACAGATCATACATATTTCAGACAAATTCTAGACTCAACAATTGCAATTGGTAATGGTAAAAAAATATGGCTGTTAAATGTTTTCAAGAATGAACAGATCAAGGCTTTCCATTTACACTGGAAGAGAAGGGAAAAGTGACAGCATCTACTGTCTTGACCCTCATTCAGAGACAAGAAATCTTATAGTCTCTTACAATATCATCTCATGCCTTAGACTGAGTCTATGTACTATGGACTATGTCACCTCTATGTCATCTCTTCATCCTGGAATCACAAATTGGCTTTGACATTGGAGTTCAGCTGGTTGCAACAGATCAGGTTAAGGTGATCCTGGTCATGTCTGTCTAGTTAGTGCCAATTGAAAATGTCAGCATATCCCTTTGCAGTTAATGACACAAAACAGTCTTTCAGCAAGTTTTTATGAGCACGTTTATTGATTCAAGGAAATTTTAAATTTATATTCCTACCTTTTAAGAGCTCATAGTCTAGAAAAGAGAAGTCCAAGAAGTAAACATCATTTTATTGTGCTTCTCTTAGGTTATTAGAGTTTTCAGCTAGATTTTTACTTGGAAATAATACTGGGAATAGAATAAAAGAGAGATATGAGTGTTGAGGAAGGCGATGGTAATAGGTCAGGAGAGATGATGTAAGTGTGACAGGGCTATTCAAAAAAGGACACTGGGCAGAGACATGTTAAGGAGACAGAATCATCAGTGCTTGGAGTCAATTAACTTGTGGATTTTTTATTTCAGAAACTGTTGATGCCTTTTAACTCCATTCACTTCTGCATTTGTAATGTTATCAATATCAGCAGTGACTCACTTTTCATACAGTGATGTTCTAGGCAACCCAACCTATGGTACTGAAGTAGGATTTGAATGGAGCAGCTCTGTATAGGAGGAAATATACTGAGGCTGGATGGTGGGAGTGAAGCTAAGCCACCTGAATTTGTACCATTTCCCAGAACTCCTCCTTGTACTTGACCAGGGTCTGGTCATCTGCTTACTTCTGCAATATGGCTGTGGTGTAGCTTAGGCTACTGTGAAGTCAAAGTTCACAACAGAGACAAAGGCCTGAACTTTCTCCTCATTGCACTCTGGAAACATTCATGACATATCCTGAGACCTTGACAAAACCCAAAATATTTATCATTTCTCAAGTATGTACTTAGCTCATAGAATATGATCACATATATGAGGATTGAGTTGAGAACAGCAAAGCTATGGGCTAGACAGTCTGGGAGGTTGGTTCTTCTTCCATGTGGCTGAATGACTCAGCCCTACAGAGAAGCTGGCAGTGTGAATAATTAGGTTTATACTTCAGCTAATTAGTAAGTAAAACAACTAGGACCACCCAAGAATAGTCCTAATCTTGAATGTGAAATTCACACATGCCAATGATAGACTTTCTTTCAAGTCTTCCACCTTCTATCACAACTCTTACAGGGCAAGAGTCAATCTTAGTTTGCCGTCCTCATGCCACTTTGGTTCCATAGCGTAAACTGGGGCTCCTGATCTAGGGTAGAAAAGAATGAGGTTGATGTAATATATTTGGTGTGTGATACTGGCAAAGAGTATTCATGGATTCACCCAGTTTTCTCCTCTAACTAGAGACTAACCCAGATTCAACTGTGCAGAAGTCCATGGCAGCTTATGCCAGTCCAGTCAAGCTCTGCCTGAGATCATTTTCCACAGAAGGGAGCCCAGGGTTCCTCAATCACCTAGCACCTTTTCCCTAGGAAAGCCCTCTCAGAAAAAATCTGCGATTGGTTGTTTCTTTCCTCACTGTGAAGTGAAGTCAATGGATTACCTTACCAGAACTGGCTCAATTAAACCTCCTCCTTCAAGTCTGTAATATAAATTATAGACTTTTTAAAGCCTTCAACCAAAGGCCCAGCTCCTGTGACTGTCTGAATATCCACACTGACATCAGACAGAGTCACCAGTAGCTACAATCCCAAGGATCATCTTCATCATTCATGAACAGCAGATACCATGGTCTTATTTTGGCATTTGTACCAATGCTCACAGGGATGTTTAAATACTGCTATCAGCAGTGTCATCTTGAAAACCAAAATGAGACTTCCCATTACTACTAACATGAAGGCAGTGATTATGCATAACATAAACACACTTTGAAATCATATACAATTGATCATAAAAAGATCAATTGGTCATAAAAATATCTTCCTGTTGGGAGGAGGTCCTAGGCTTGGAGTACTTCTTCAGCCTCCACTGAAAATTAGAGTTTTCTCAATTCTCTATTTCCCAAAATAAATCCACAGTGTTTTATCCAATTCAGCTATCAAGAATTTATGTTTCTTCTTATGTAACAAATGACCAGCCTTAGACCTCAACCTTAATAGAGTCTGCATTACATTTTGACAGCAGGATTATAAGTATTAGAACATGGTGGGTCATGTTCCAGCCCTGTGGGAATGTTTCAGGATTTTTTTTATGGAAACTCTTACAAATAAGCAGGATATAGGGAATAAGGGGAGAGGTGTATGCATGGGGAGAATAGTAGAGACATTTATTTGCACGTCCCTCTTCTAAATGAAGTTGTAAGGACATCTGTCTGTGTTTCAAGTTGTGTGACAAGTCTGGATTGAACTTAAATTAAATACAGTTTAATTGGTTTCAAATGACTGACAAAATGACCATTGTATACCCTATATGATAAAATGTTAGGAATTTAAAACTCTTTAGACCTTAAAATCTATGTTTTGTTCATCCATCTATCTCCATGTTTTAGCATACTGATGAGGGTCTCCATTTATTTGTTGAATGAATGAATGAATGAATGAGTAAATAAATATCTAAATCCTGATCTGGGACTTTCCCAATCCTATCCCACAATTGTCACTGATACTGTATCTACAGTCTTAACGAGGGCAGGGGTTGAATTAGTATACTCTTACAGTGGAATGGGTCTAGAAATTCTGTGCAACTGTAGAAGCCAGGACTTGTGGGCTTTTCTTGGGGATAGAATGATTTCATTTTTCCTGTTATATACCCCACATGCCACCAGGACCAGAATTATGCCATAAGCACTAATGCTTGGGAGCCTGATACCCTCTCTAGGTCTTGCCAACCCCTTTCTCTTTTTTTTTTGGAGAGTTTTTCGCTTTAGGGCGCATGCGCTCGCCAGACAGACAGAGAGAGACAGAGAGACAGAAAGCGAGAAATCACCCCCCAGGGGGGATGGCCACGCCACAATCCCTTCTCCTACATTCTCCTCTCGAGATCTTGGGCACGCATGCACATGCGCCCGGCATGAGTTTTAAGCCACCAGGTCCGGGACGCGAACCGTGGTCGACTACGTGGGAGTCCAGCGACATAGCCATTACGCTAACTGCTGGTTCCCATTGCCAACCCCTTTCCAGACGACTGAACTTTGTACCCTTTGTACCAGCCACTAGTCAATATCCCACATTAAATGAACCAATCGCCCAGCATCATCCCCTTCACACCACTTTTATCTGTGCCCTGCCTACCTGATTAAATCTCAAATACTGACAGGCATAGAGAGAGATAGTGAGGCCTGCTGATCCCAAATCCAAGTTTTCTCTGCCTTTTTGGACACTGAACTTTAGATTATGAAAGCCTTTGCTTAGAAATCCTATGGGTAACTGGATACATTTTCTGGATAAATTAGGCTGTCCCTAAAGAGCTGGCCTTTTCAGTTTTCCAATGAGAGCCCATCTTGAAGTGTCACATCTGATTCCTGTTATCTTCTTCTGTGCCTTGGTCAGGAGATGAAATTTGTATTAGTGATTTCAGAGCAGCGATCTTGGGCCAGAGCTGTGTTTGAATCTCATTTAGGGACTGAGTGAATTTTTTCAGTTCAGTTTCCCAGAAGTCAGATGTTGAGACAAGGATTCATATGAAAGTGCATTCTTAAAAAATATCCCATAGAGATACTAATAAGACAGTAGGAAAATGAGGCAGGGAAGGTAATGAAATCAAGCAATATGTAATATCAAGTACTCTCCTATAGTGAGATAGGTGAGTGAAAGGGAGATCTGGCTCAGTCCTCTCCAGAAGCATGTTTTAAGTTGTCTAGATTAGTCCTCAAGTGTTGACTGAGGGATGTCTCCAAGACAATCTAAGTTCCTAAGCACTCTTAGCTTTCCAAGTGCAGGTAAATCTGGCTCCAGCAGCCTGAGAGCATCTGTCAGAGACACAAGTGCTGGATATTGGGAGTAAACACACATGGGGGTGAAGCCAGCAGGTGGCTGTTGGCCGCCGCCGTTGGCCGCTGAGCCAAGATGGCGCTGCTGGCTGCATAGGGAGGCGTGTACAAACAACTCCTTCTACAGCCAATCAGGACTTGCCTCGCACAGGTGAAGGAACTTGCGAGTGGGGCCGCTGGGAGGACCCTATATATACGGGGAGAGAAGCTAGCTGGCTGAAGGAAGCTGCAAGAGAAGCTAGCTGAGGAAAAGAGAAGCTAGCTGGTAAAGCTGAAGCTGGCTGAGGAGAGAAGCTAGCTGGTAAAGAGGAGAGAAGCTAGCTGGCTGAAGAAACTGGTACCGGGAAGAAGCTAGCGGGAAAAGCTGAAACCTGTGAATAAAGACTGCGGGAGGAAGAGCCGGGTGTCGTGCCGTCTCTTCTCTGCAGAAGGGGCGCCGACAGGTGGCGTAATGGTTGATGTCCTGGATTCCCTCATGGCTGACCATAGTTCAAGTCCTGGAGGGACCAGCAGTTAGCGTAATGGCTATGTCACTGGACTCCCATGTAGTCGACCGCGGTTCACCGGGCGCGTGTGCATGTGTGCCCAAGATCCCGAGAGGAGAATGGAGGAGAAGGGATTGTGGAGTGGCCATCCCCCTGGGGGGTGATTTCTCACTTTCTGTCTCTCTGTCTCTCTCTGTATGGCGAGCACACGCGCCCTATAGCAAAAACCTTTCAAAAAAAAAAAAAAAAAAAAAAAGAAAAGTCCTGGACCTGGCGACTTGCTTTATCACTTTCTCTTTCTCTCTAGTGAGTGCACATCCCCTTTAACAAATAAATAAATAAATAATAAAAATAAATAAATTTTTAAAATTTTAAAATCGCATGGGAAGTCCGTGTGCAAATAAATGGGAAAGGGATCCATTGGGTTGTCTGGAAAGTCATCATGCATTTTTTTTATAGAAAAGCAGAAAATATGTCATGACTTTCCTGACAACCTAATGCATCAGCAAAGCACTGACAACACATGCTACAATGGCCTTGGTAGTTTCTTTTTTTTTAATTTTTTAAAATTTATTTTTTTTTTTTTTTTTTAAGGGCGCGTTTTTTCAAAATTTATTTATTTATTTATTCATCCATTCATTTTAATTTGACTAGAGAGAGACCAAGAGAGAGAAAGAGACAGAGAGAGAGACAGAGAGAGAGACAGGGAGAGAGAGAGAGTAAAAAAGCAAGCCACAGGTCTAGGACTTGAATCATGGTTGGCCATGTGGGAGTGTCAGTGCCTTAACCACCACATTACCTGCTGGCCCCCTGCCTTTGGTAGTTTCTTACATTCTCTGAGCCTCAGTTTTCTCATCTACTAAACGAGAGGAAAATGACATGTTAGAAGCTTTTTATGGGGTAACATAAGTAAAGCACCTGGATAGTAATATAATGGTGTTTGGGAGGGATTACACAGAAAAAGGACATAAGTATTTTATAACTGTGACTATTTTGACCTTGAGTTAGTACAAATCCTGAGGTATAAATAAGCATTCAAGCTAAACAGACAGGTAGAATTTTATTTATAACAACACATGCCTAAAAGAAGCAATTTGATTGCACAAGGAAGTTTGGAAGCTAAAGATAATTTTAATAATGACTTCAGAAAACTGTCTTGGAAGGGTTTCTAATGTTTAATGTGTTGTCAATCGATCTAAGACATGATAGAGTCAATTTTTATAAAACAATACTGTTTTTCTGTCTATAATTTTAACAATAAATGTTCAAATAGTTTTGATAAAACTTTACTACTCTAACTCTGTGCTTTTAGTAAAATTAGATCTGACTAATACAGCAAGTGGGTCTAGGAGAGTTGATTCTGGTGATATTGGGGGTGATACCAGGGAAGTCAGCTCAAGTCAATGAGCCATCATTCACTGAGCATTCATGGTGTGGCAGATACGATGCCAAGAGGAGTGAACCACAGTTCCCAGAGTTAGTCACCAGGTGGGATGGGGTGCAGAGAGAGAATTAAAAGCAACTCATTGCAATAATGGCAGTGTTTGGGTTCCAATCCTTTATTGGTATTATTCTGGATCCAGTTCTAAATACAACATATCTATTACCTCAGTTCAACCACACAGCAATGCTAAGAGGAATACTACATTATTACCCTGTGGTAGGTAAGAACACTAATGGAATTAAGTAACTAGTTTACAAAGCTAGCGAGTGCCAAAAGTGGAAGTCCAACCCAAGCAGTCTGACCTCAGAATGCATTTTATACTGCCTCTCATTTATTGAGGTGCATTGAGTTCTATGAAACCGTAAAAGCAAGCCAGAGATAAAGTGGAGTGGGCCAGGCAGAAAGCAGGGCTTGGAGTAAATAGGCTCATGCTTGGTGTACCTTATGTTCCATGCTGAGGACCTGAGCTGGGACCCTGGCCAGTGAGAACTGTGACCAGTTGTTAGGCTAGCATGGAGGGTCACCCCAAGAAACAAAGTTACGAGTAGTTGGATTTTGATATTCAGGAACTCTACATTTAACTTTTGCCCAAAAATAATTGTAATAGTTATCAATTAAAATAAATTTAATTACTTTAAAAAAGAACTTTTACTGAAATGGTAAGATCTGGGATTCTCATGATAGCTAAATCACAAGAATATTCACCTCTGTCAGAACTGTAACTTGGCTTATCCCAGCACCCTAGCTAAAGAATTATATCAAAAAAAAAAAAAAAAGATAACTCCATTAACTGTAATTGCTCTAAGATTCAGATGCGTTAAGTTTAATAAAGCACTCAAACTTTCAATGTTAGACCTCATTTTTTGTATGCAATATAAATATAACATTATATTAATGATTAATATACTTATGGTATATAAAATGTATACAATGTATTTTTGTGAGAAAAACCTGGTGAAGTATGCCTAATTCCTTCACAGTAAATGGGCATCTCCTTTTGAAGCTAAATCTGTTACCAAAGTTTGTTGATGTAGTAGCTACCTCTTCTCCTTTGAAAAAGACTTGGTGAAAGATATCTCTGGGGCCACTGAACAATACCCGCTGGTGCTGTCCAGTCCTGTTGCCCACACAGTTCTCCCCAGCAACATTGTTCTAGGGAGGTGCAAGGACTATCTGGTAAAATCATTCTGGATTTCTTTATTGTCCATTGCTTTTATAATGCAGAAACAATCAAAGTAAAAGGACAGTAATATCCCCTCTTTCCTAATATGTCTATAGATTTATACCGCACATGGAACTATTATACCAGATCTTTTTCCCTGACTCTAAATCTGTACCTCCTTACTCAAAGCTTTTTCCATACTCGTGGGATTAACATCCCCCATTTTGTATATAGGGTAGGTATCAGGTGTAACACTGTCCTTATACCATTTTTTATCATAAGATTTATCCACACAAATTAGTGAAAGTGAAGCCAAGATTATGAGGACAAGTCTTTGATTCAATAGAATTTCTTTTTGTATTGATCTTTAAGGAAAAGGAGGAAAATTGTCAGGAAAAAACGATATCAAAATTATATGCCATCAGTGATCCCATCTGAAAGAACGATAGAAAAAACATTAACTAATCAGCAACCAGTTTTTTAGGTTATTTCTCTAATTCTACTGGTAATCAGATCTAGGCAAACGTTCTTAGTTTTTCTAAGCTCGGCTACTCATCTATTAACACTTTTCACAGAAAAAAAAAATCTCATCTGCCCTTTCAACTCCAAAAGTATTTTTCTACTATTTCTTAGATATGAATGTGACACTGAAGAACAGATTGCCTCATGCAAATCCCTGTCTGCAAACTTTTGTGGTAGACCTTCTCCTGGGCTTGCTTGTTGGTTCATTTAGTCAGTGAGTAGAGTGAAGACAAGAAAGGCAGGTTAACCAAATCTGCAGAACATGCAGTCAGGATAGCTAGTGTCATAAACAGTAAACTCTAGATTCAGAATAGCTTGAAAATCCAGCCTCTGTGCCATAGTCAGTAGAGTACTAGATTTGGGGCTGGAAACCACATGCTGACCATGGTTGGAGCCTGAGTGCAGCTGGCCTGAAAACATGCTGAATGAGTGTACCCAGGATTCTGACAGGCTGGAGAACTGGAGATCATAACATGACTGAACCCTGTGGAGGGAGCTCCCTCCTTATTTCTCTCGTGCACACACCTGCACTCCTTCATAAATAAAATAATAGTATTATTAAAAGAATATCTTGACAGGCTACAGTCATGGACCAAAACTAACAAAATAAATTATATAGGGATAAATGTGAAGTCTTGTATCCAGGTTTAAGAAAAACTAGTTTTACAAAGTCAAGAAGTGGGAATCCTTGCTTACATTAACCCTTGTATAAAATATTTGAAGGTAAATAGTTCATTTCAGGCATATCGTAGTTAACCTGTTAAGATTTCACTGCCAGAGCAAACTAGATCAGGTTGCCCTAATAGAAGTAGAGGCCCTAGAATAAGGAAGGCATAAGTCCTCTGGACTCTGGACTGGCCACAACATATCTAGAATAATCTGGTGAGTTCCAGACACCATGATTAAAGAAATTATTAACAAACAAGAACAATGCAATCTTAATGATAAAGAACCTTGAAATCATGTCAAACTGATTTCAGATGCTTAATCTGAAACTTGGTAATGAGGAAGGAATGACATATTTGTTTTAAAAGCTTATCACATTGAAGGAGACTTTAACCAATTTTGTTAACGTATCATAGTCGAATAGCATAGTAAAATAGTATAATAATATAATAGTAAATAAACCAAAAATGTAGCCATGTCTCCAGAGCCATTTCTATCTTTTTTAAAAATTGGTAAATAAAAGTTTATGTATTTATAGTATAAATGCGATATATAGTGGAATAATTACATCAAGCTAATTAACGTCTATCACCCCACATATTTACATTTTTTGTGTGTGTGGAGAACATTTATAATCTATTCTTTTAAAAAATTTCAAATAGGGACCAGCAGTTAGCGTAATGGCTATGTCGCTGGACTCCCATGTAGTCGACCACGGTTCGCATCCAGGACCCGGTGGCTTAAACTCACACCAGGCGTATGTGCCCAAGATCCCTAGAGGAGAATGGAGGAGAAGGGATTGAGGTGTGGTCATCCCTCCCAGAGGGTGACTTCTCGCTTTTTGTCTCTCTGTCTGTCTCTGTCTGTCTGGGGAGCACACATGTCCCTATAGCAAAAACCTCTCCAAACAAAAAAGAAAAAAGAAAAATTTCAAATATACATTAACATTATTTTTATAGTCACAATGCTATATAATAGAGCTTCTGAATTTACTCCTCCTATCTCACTGAAACTTTATATCCTTTGACCAGCATCTCCCCATTCCCTCCCTACCAACCCCTTACGACCACTATTCTACTCTCTGCTTCTATGAGTTTGATTTTTTTTTGTTAGATTCCACATATGAGTAAGATCATGCAATACTTGTCTTCCTGTGTCTGACTTATTTTACTTAATGTCCTCCAGGCTTATTAATGTCATTGCAAATGACACGATTTCATTCTTTTTAAAAGCCGAATAGTATTACATTGAGTATATTGTATATATCTCGTTTTCTTGATCTCTTCATCTTTGCTCAGAAAGCCATCCAATACAATTAAACCAAGATAGCATGGAAAGCACCTGACATGGTTGCTGGTAAGAGTTTTTCACTAAAGGCTAATCTATTGTTTACCTTATCTAGAAGGGAAGAATAAGAAAAATCAGATTGTTGTTTTAAGAAAATACTGTATGCTAATTTCAATTACCCCAAAATAAAAATGAGTTGCTTGGTCACGCAAGGCTAGAGTTAAGGGGTGGCTATACCAGAGCTGGCCTGCCAAGGCACTTTATACTCCATCCTTCCCCAAACACAGTTTCTATAATCATTCTTTGATGTTACAAAGTGAGTTTCTATATAAGGCTTCAGTGGAGCAAATAACTCTGCAAACTTTAAAAAGGCAAAAATTAGTAGACAAGATAATCCCTAAGGGTTATCTTTCTTTCCCATAGTCTATGTACTTTTGTATTCTTGGAATTGAGGTTCACTGAGACACAAAATTTACTGCTGGAGATTGAATTATGAAAAAATCCAGATGTGTTATTCTACTAACCTTACTCAGGGAATTGTTTTTATAAGTAATAGAAAAATGTTCAGTTGTGACAAACAAAAGGGATTTCCTGCTGCCCTTTATAGTTTTCTATGTGACTTCAGAACCATCACTTCATGCTTCTTTCCACACTCATGTAGTATTTTCTTAAAGGCAAAAGATGGAATTAGCTTTCTAGTATTTTGACTCTGAGGTTTCTTTTAAGTAGCTGATGCTTAAATCTACCTAGTCCTTTTTAGCTGTTTTCCTTTGCGCTTTAATCAGGAAGAACCAAACGTACACATTTTCTAAGAGAACCTAGATGATGAGTTTATTCTTCCTGGAATGCGTGGACATACCCCAGTTCTAGCAACATCCAAGGGCCTTTTCTACAGAAACAGGGCCAGCAAGCCAAACATTCATCTTGGGTCATTGAATAGAAATCAAACTGAACTTCTGTTCCGTGCTTTTTATTTAGCTTATTTGTATGTCTTTGAAGAAGATGACTCAATGCAAGAAGTAGTTTTCTATGGTACACTAAGTAATTTCTTATAGGATATACTTAATCAGAAAAATATTTTTGGACAAGAGTTCACAGAACATATGGTTACAATAGTTTTCAGAGATTGAGGGTCTAAGTGAGGATTTCTCAACCTTGGCATTATTGACATTTTAGGCCAGATAATTTTTCTCTTGTGTGAGGGGTCCTGTGCGTTATAGTATTTTTAACAGCATCCATGACCTCTATCACTAGATATATCACCCCCTCCCCAGTGGTAACAATCAAAATGTCAAAATAGTCCTCATTTGAGAATCGCTGATCTAGATCTGGTATTATTGCATATTGAACTGAAATGCCCGAAGTTGTTGTGGGGCTAAATTAGGTAAAACATGTGCTATGGTTTGGGTAATGGTTTATCCCTCAATGGTTCATGTTTTGAAATCTGGTTCTTAGTGGGAAGTTGTAAAACTTTAAAAATTTTGGGGGAACCAGCAATTAGCTTAATGGCTATGTCGCTGGACTCCCACATAGTTGACCGCAGTTCGCGTCCCGGACCCGGTGGCTTAAAACTCACGCCGGGCGCGTGTGTGTGCGTGCCCAAGATCCCGAGAGGAGAATGGAGGAGAAGGGATTGCGGCATGACCATCCCCCCTGGGGGGTGATTTCTCACTTTCTGTCTCTATGTCTCTCTCTGTCTGGCTGACGAGTGCACGTGCCCTATAGCGAAAACCTCTCAAAAAAAAAAAAAAAAAAAAAAAAAAAAAAAAAAAACTTCTACAATTTTTTTTTGTTTATTTTAGAGATCTTTGCTATAGGGCATGTGTGCTTGCCAAGAGACAGAGAGAGAGACAGAGAGTCAGAAAGCAAGAAATTACCCCCACTGGGGGAAGGCCAATGCACAATCCCTTCTATTCCATTCTCATTTCGGGATTTTGGGCATGCATGCACATGCACCCAGCATGAGTTTTAAGCCACCAGATCTGGGACTCCAAGCATGATCAACTACATGGGAGTCCAGAGATTATAACCATTATGCTATCTGCTGGTCCCCTGTAAGACCTTTAATAGCTGAGGCCTAGGAGGTGGTAATTTAGTCATGGAGGTATCACCCTCATGAACAGATTAGATTAATGGTGTCTTGTGAGATTCAGTGAGTTCCCACCCTCATGAGAAGAAGTTAGTAGTTCTCATGATAGCATGGTTGTTATAAAAGAAAGATGACTGCCCCCAGATTTCTCTCTCTACATATGTGCCCACCTTCTTCTCTGCTTCCATTGTCAAGTTCTAAGGACTGACTGAAGTCAAAACCATACCTTTAGACTTTCCAACTGAATTGTGAGTCAGATAAATTTCTCTTCTTTATGACTTACCCAGTCCTAGGTATTATTAGCAACATAGTAGAAGACTAAGACAACATGTTTAAGTGCTTTTAAAAGTAAAATCAATATTAATAAATATACTAATAATTACACTATACCCTTTATCTTTTCCCTGGATCACTTATTTACTTGTTCACTCACTCATCCAAGATTTTTTGAGACCTATAGATTTTTATAGACTTATAGTAAATTAACCTTGAGAGCCTCAAAGGTTTGTCAGGTCAACAAATAGTTAGAAGAACAAGACATATCATGCGAAACGTGATTAATCCAGTCCATCACTAATAACAGAAAATACCTGAGTCTGGGAAATTTAAGAGAAAAGAGCTTATTCAGCTCAGAGTTTAGAGGCCTAAAGTGCAGGGGCCACATCTTTCAGAGTCCCAGCACATGACATCATAAGGATAACAGCTGTGTCTGTGTCTGTCTCATTTCCTCTCCTTAAACTCACCGGAATTCAATCGTGGGGCACCACTGTGATGAACTTAATCATAATCTCCTCCCAAAAACTTCATCTTTCAATACCATAATCAGATTAAGTTTTCACTATCTTAATCTAGTTATAATCAAATCTCAGCACATGAATTTTTGAGAAAATTCAAAAGCAGCAACATGCCATGATAAATACTTATATAATAAGTATATAAATATTCATTTTGTATGCTATAATGATATACAGTGAATGAATGCAAAATGCATTTAAAAAATGAATAATAAGAAAAAAAATGTCGTAGAGGGCCAACAGGTTGCATGGAGGTTAAGGCTGTGGATCCCACATGGTCAACTCTGCAGTTCGAGTCCTGGATCCAATGGCTGCAAAAACACACCTGGTGCATGTCCGTGTGTGCCCAAAATTTCCGTGGGGGGTGATTTCTCAGTGTCCTCTGTGTCTGCCTCTGTCTGTCTTTGGCAAGGGCACGTGTCCTGGGGGAAGAGTTAAAAAAAAAAATTGTGGGATCTCTGAGAAAGGAAAAGCTGTGTCTGAACCAAACCATTGAAAACCAGTTGGACCATACAGCTGAAACTCTATAAAAGAAATTACCAATTAACTAATTATGACTAATGCCCTCTCGTACAATGCCATATATCCATGCAGTTTTGGCAGAGCATTTAAGGTGCATATTGACAATCAGTTTAAGGGATTACCATTTTTTCAGGGCCATTCTTATTCAAAATGATATCAAATCTGAATGATTTGAAGTCGTCACAAACAGCTGTTACTTTCCCCTGCTCCAGTGATAGCAAACAATGAAAAGAAATTATTAAATAAAACAAAAAAATCTAACCCAGCTATCCTTGAGTAAAGCAATAAATATCAGCGACATTAGAAAATAATACTAGGTCAAAGCAGAAGCTCAGTCCTGAGTGTGTTCCAGTGGAAGAATTAGGTCTGTTTTAGTTCTGTTGATTCAAAAAGAACTATTCAGAGTATCATGGACACTTGTTTTAAACTTGAAATATGACATTATATATTTAAATAGAAATAATCTAGCTGGGGACCAGCAGGTGGTGTAGTGGTTAAGGTGCTGGACACTCCCACATGGCCAACCACAGTTCGAGTCCTGGACCTGGTGGCTTTCTTTCTCACTTTATCTCTGTGTGTGTCTTTCTCTCTCAAATTAAGAAGTGAATGAATAAATAAAATGAATAATTCTTAAAAAAAAAAAAAAAAAGAAATAATCTAGCTGAAGAAATTAGTAGCAAGGAGGTTGAGCTGACCATCACTAAAGTACAAGAATTTTCAAACACTGTTCCGTGGTGTTTTACATTAAATATTCATTGCCAAGGTAATTCCATGTGGCATGCCTGCTGAGCCACATTTATGTTGAAGGCTGTTACAACATTCTCCCCTTTAAACCTCCCTGGCAATTGACCTATTTCATGTTCCAGAGGTACCGGTAGGTTGACTACAACAAGAGCCGTTAGCTTTAGCATGTGCTGAACTAATGGTTATGAGTCACATTTGTTTTGGAAGCTCACCCTTATAGCCTGTCACTCATGTTTGTTTATGAGGAGTGCAACGACTTCGACATCAGTGAACAAATCCCTGTGAATGCACAGTCACATTTGAGTGCTTCCAACAACATTTCCTCTCATTTCTCCCTCAAAAACCTCAAGAACTAGAGGCTGTAGCTCAAATTAGGAGACATCTATGAGCATTTATTTTATTTCAATTAATTTATTTCATTTTATGTAACGCACATACACACGTGAACGTGCGAGAGAGAGAGACCACACAAACCCCTGAGAGCGTGGGGGTAAGGCTACATTGCAGTCCCTTCTCCATTCTCCTCTTTGAATTTTGGGCAGGCACACATACATGCCTGGTATGTTTTTCAAGCTGCCAGGTCCAGGACTCAAACCGTACTTTCATTCATGTACAACTTAGCTATGTTAACCTCAATGCCATGAACTGGCCCTCATAAGCATTTATTAAAAGAAGCATGAGAGAAGGACTAGCAGATGGCATAATGGTTACATCACTGGACTCCCATGTTAACTGTAGTTCAAGTCCTAGACCCTGCAGTTTAAACTCAGGCTGGGTATATGTGCGTGCATGCCCAAGATCCTGAGAGGAGAATGGTAGAAAAGGTATTACAGCCTGGCCATACCCCCCCCCGGGGGGGGGGGGGTGATTTCTTGCTTTTCTTCTCTCTGTCTCTCTGGCAAGTGCACGTGCCCTATAGCAAAAATCTCTTTAAAAAAAAAAAAAAAACAAAAATAAGCGTAGGAGAGTATGATGACGATAAAACCAGCAGTTGAAAGGAACATAGCTGGTATGAGATTAAATTTAATCAAATTTTTTTGTTGTTGTTGTTCTTTTTTGGGAGAGGTTTTTCTTATTGGGCGCATGCGCTCACCAGAAAGACAGAGAGAGACAGAGAGATAGAAAGCGAGAAATCACCCCCCAGGGAGGATGGCCATGCTGCAATCCCTTCTCCTCCATTCTCCTCTCAGGATCTTGGGCACGCACGCACACATGCCCGGCATGAGTTTAAGCCACTGGGTCTGGGACTCAAACCACGGTTGACTACATGGGAGTCCAGCGACATAGCCATCACACTAACTGTTGGTCCCAAATTTCATCAAATCTTAAGACCTGCTTTTTAGCACAAGAGAAATCAATCGGTCATATTTAAAGTTGCATTGATATGGAACAGTCCACATACTTAGGTATCACATTACTTTAGAATAACCATACCATGGTTGGTTTTTGGGGTTTGGTTTTTTTTTTTTTTTTTTTTTTTTTTTGCATTACAAATTAACTAAATAGCTGATAGGTGAATCTATTGGTAAATTCAGACTTCTTGTGAAAATTTTCCCAACATTATTTTTAATCTCAATTTGATTATATTTATAACGTGAAAAAAAAAACATACCACATGTAGGTATAAGCCTGTGTTGCTCAGCTTTATATGGTATCTCACTATGAAATTTCTATTATGATTTATAAATCAGGAACTCACTGAATGTATTTGTATATTATTTCTGAGCTGAGTTAGTTGTTTTCAGCTTCCTTCACATGAAAAAAACTGTACTTTCCATAATGTTACCAAGAAGTAATTCATTGGAAAATGTTCATCAAGCATCCACTATGTTCTATTCACTATTCTAGGTGCTTATAGCACTTCAGTGAGCAAAAGAGATTAAAAGAAAAAAAAAAAAAAAAAAAACCCTGCCGAAGAGGGGCTTTCTGCTATGGGATGTGAGTGTGCATGTATGTGGAGAGAACACACAAGGGAGACAGACAGTAGGCTACAAAATAATACATAATTAAATTTATCTAATACTTTAAAAGTGAGGAAAAGGCTATGTAAAATGTCCCTACTTAATTCATCTGAGTGTACCCAAAAACTGATTTCAAATATTTTATATGAATGTTTGGGGTTTTAAATGTTAGAATTTTTTTTTTTAATTTAAAACCAAACTAAATGTCTTTTGGTCTCTCTGGCTAGAAGGCTCAGGACCAAATCCCTTTATTATTGATAAGGAAGCCCAGGCTCACAGGGTTAAACGACCTCCCCAACATTTGAAGCAATTAACTGGAAGAGGTGGAACCAGCACTCAGCCTTTGCTCCATAAGTTAGCCTTGGCAACAAGTGACTTCGTTGATGGGATCCATTTGACAACGAGTTTGGGAACAGTGCAAATAGGAAATGTCTTGCTTCTTTCCTCACTGCAGAGTGGTCACCCCCTAACAGAAAACTTTCAGTGTATGAATTGGGTTGAGACAAGGCCCTTATGAAATCACTCTACTCTCATGCAGCAGAAGTGTGGCATGTGACTCATCCAACCTCATTCATCTTTCTTACCCACAAATTACCACTGAGTATTTTTCTCCTGCTTCCTGGAGCAGTGGGAAGCAAGATTAGGATGGATCTATTGATCTTTCCACCATAGCTCTCTCTTTTTAGACCTGTCTCCATTTCTATTCTGCACATAACTTTGAGTTAGTCATCACTCTTAGAGTACCACTAAATTATTTGATTAAAGAATTGTTTAGAAGACTACAGTAAGAGACTTGAAAAAGCACTATATATTGTGATGAAGAGGTATAAGCCGCAGTCAAAAGGTATGGTTTCTAGACTCATGACTATAAGGCATCCTCGCTGGAATGAGGATTTCCAAATGTCAATGAAGTTTTAAAGTCTTTCAACCTACAAACGTGTTGTGAGGATTAAAAGGTTAAGAGCGATCATGTTTATCATAACACTCTGAGAACTAAATTGTAATCTGCACTAACAATTTCAGTTACCTCTGCCTCATCTCTCTATAAATAGAAATTACTAGAAAAATAGACAAATTTGGCCGTATTTTGAAGGTTGTTTTAAGTATGTTAGTGAAGTTAGTCTTCTGAGAGTTGAAAAGGCCTTCAGAATTCATGCATGGATGAAACCAACTGTGGCTATTCCTTAGAATAAACTGGAAGTTTTCTGGAAAATACAGATTCCCAAGCTTCGTACATGGAGATTCTGATGCAGAAGATCACAGTGATGCCCTAAATTTGTTTGTGTATTTGGTATGCTTGGTTGTTTGAGGAAGACTCCAAACAAGGATCTGAAGATTACCTGGTTTGGAAAACCTGGCTCCAACTTCCTATTGATGTTAAAGTCCTTCTCCCTCTCATCCTTGGCTTCACTTACCAGTAGAAACCCACTAATTACTCAAGTTCGTGTATTTTTTCACTCAAGCAACCTATCCTTGACACTGCATTACTTCACACTCTATCTTGACAACTGCTATTGCCAAGCATAAACCATAATCTATTCTACATACAGTAATGTACTCTTCTTTCCACCTGACGCCCTCTAGTGGAGGTGCTGACAAGAAACAAAAAACTGGGATCATAGAGTAGTGGCTAATCTGAGCTGGCTAGCTAGCTGACAGGTCAGTGCAGGTCCCCGCAGAGATGGCCACAGACCACAGCTATAGCTGGAATCATTAGCATAGCCTCAAGCTGTTTAGACACTGTTTACACACAGGTTACATTTAGAGGAGAGCTTTATAAAGACAGCCATCTATTCATGGGCTTTTTATAGGTTCAGTAATCTACCTGGAAAAGGTAAACTTTGAGATATTTTTACTTCTTAGTCTTCTTTTCTTTCTGTCATTTACCCAAATTCCACCTCTTGCAAAAGGAGGTTGTTCTTTCCTACCTCTCTCAACCTTTGGATTTTCCAAATTTTATAAAAAATAAAGGTATATTTTTAATTCTTACAGTTTAGAAGCTTCCAGTTACCTGGTGAGAGAGAGTCACATGAACTGAGGATTAAAAGTGTGAAGGGCTGGGGGACCAGCAGTTAGCATAATGGCTATGTCACTGAACTCCCATGTAGTCAACCGCAGTTTGAGTCCCAGACCCAGTGGTTTAAACTCACACTGGGCGTGTGTGCATGCATGCCCAAGATCCTGAGAGGAAAATGGAGGAGAAGGGATGCGGTGTGGCCATCCCCCCTGGGGGGTGATTTCTTGCTTTCTATCTCTCTGTCTCTCTCTGTCTTTCTGGCGAGTGCACGTACCCTATAGCAAAAACCTCTCAAAAATAAATAAATAAAAAGTGTGAGGCATGGGCCAGCAGGTAGCATGGAGGTTAAGGCTCTGGATCCCATATGGCCGACTTCACAGCTTGAGTTCTGGATCCAACAGCTTGAAAAACATGCTGGTACATGTGCATGTGTGCCCAAAATCCTAAGAGGAGAATGGAGGAGAAGGTATTATGGTGTAGCCATCCCTCCTGGGGGTTGATTTCTCACTTTCCCTCTCTCTCTGTCGCTCTCTCTTTTTCTTTCTAGTGGGCTCATGTGCCCTCTGTTAAAAAAAAAAAAAAAAAAAAAAAGACAAGAAAAGTGTAAAGGGTACTTAGTCCATGTGCCTTCCTTGTATTCCTCGAGGAGGAATTCCAGGAGTCCCTGGAGTTAAGAGTTAAAGAAGAGAATAGTATGTCACACAGCAAGTGGAAAAATTAGAACTAGAACTCAGGTCTGGATAAAAGAAAGCCCTCATGTGCTTGTTCAGTGTTTACTGATGGCTAGTCTTCTACTTAGTCATAACAATAATTCTACTATAATTTCATGCTTAGTCTTCTACTTAGTCATAAAAATAATAGTATTATAATTTCCATGGTATATAGAAATACTAAGTTGCATGGTATTATATTCATAGTAAAATCATTCAGCTGTTTCTTTTTTATATAATTTTTAAGGTTTATTTATTTATTCCATGAATGAGAGAGATGGGGGGGGGGGGTACCTTCAACAGAGTTTGACTCAAAAATATACCCCCTAGCCTCAGCCAACCCCGGATCATGGGCACACACATGCCTGGTGTACTCAGGGAGATCTTCAGATGTGAAACGGCAACCTTTCCGTGTGCATCTGCTTTACAGAACATTGAGTTTTACTGTTGCACCACTGTCTGAACCCCTTCCATACAGCTTTTCTTTTAATAAATGTTTAATCATCAGTGTGATTTTGCACAATTCCCAGGTCTTTATTTCAGTACTCTTAAATCCACAATTGCTTAGCAGAGGAACTTGGTGGGGTGAAATCTGGTATAGGAAATGAAGACAACAAAAACCACACAACTTGCAAAATTAAGACTCTGTTTCATAGAGTAGATGCCAAATACCTCTGCAAACTTTGGGGAAACTAAACAGTTATCCATGCTAATCAGAAGAGCAGAATTCATAGTCTGATGTGAAATGTGTGCATATTTCCATTTGCTGTAGGAGCCTGTCTGATTACTAAGTTTACCTTTTTGTGTGGTAGCTTTTAATGTTTTTATTTTATACTTCACTGTTAGTATATTAATAAGTGATATCTTATTAATATATTTTTCTTTAAGGAGGACAAACAATATCAGATTTATTTGGTTGATTTTTTATTTCTTACCATTGTATATATCGTGGCCGTTATTGAAACACTCTCAGATTACCTGTTTGATTTCGTAACTATATTACATATGTGCACACACACAAAAATAGCACTATGTAACTAAGAGAATTTTCTTTGAGTCCCAAACCCACCCTTTAGCCTCCGTATGACTTGTACAGTATGAAAAGAATAATACTGAGAACCTGAATTCCAGTTCTCTGTTCTTCTGTCATTTTTAAACTTTATTACCTTGACCCAGTATAGACAATTCTATGAGCCTCAGTTTCACCTTCAAAACCTGTATTATATCACATTTGTCCCTCAAATGAACAAGTAATCCAAAACATTCTTCAAGGGCCTTTCTAGCCTTAAGTGCAAAAACACTTTTCACCTCAAGTAACTATAGCCAATAGTGATTAGTTTTGTGACAAAATAAATAAATAAATAAATAAAAATAGAAAACAAAAAACAACAACAAAAATTAATTCTTTTTTTTTTTTTTTTTTTTTTTTTTTTTTTTGGAGAGGTTTTTCGCTATAGGGCGCGTGCGCTCGCCAGACAGACAGAGAGAGACATAGAGACAGAAAGCGAGAAATCACCCCCCAGGGGGGATGGTCACGCCGCAATCCCTTCTCCTCCATTCTCCTCTCGGGATCTTGGGCACGCACGCACACGCGCCCGGCGTGAGTTGTAAGCCACCGGGTCCGAGACGCGAACCGCGGTCGACTACGTGGGAGTCCAGCGACATAGCCATTACGCTAACTGCTGGTTCCCAACAAAAATTAATTCTTCAGAAGCAGATTTTAACTTTTTGATGTACTGGTCTCTGAATGGTTAGTTCTTCTGGAAGATGGAAATTGGTTCAGTGATAAGGTAGGACAGCTGGACCCAGAGATCTCGAGGATGAACATTAAGGGATGTCATGCATGCTTTTAGAAGAGAAGTTTACTCTGCAAAGCCCACTTGTCTTCAACAGTCTTTGGTCTTAGCTGATGCATTATGCACAGGTGACAGTGCATGAAAGCATAACAGAAGTTAGAATCTAAAAGCAGAGCCTGCCTGTATTTTAGCAGTTAAGGGAAGTATATCCCATGTGGCCAACCCCCGCCCCAGCAGCTTGAACAACATGTTGGGTTTGTGTACATTTTTGCCCCAAATCTCAACAGGATGGAATAATGGAGGAGGGATTCAGTATGGTCACATCCGTTTTGAGGGTACTTTTTCTTTCTCTCCATTTCTCTGTCCCTCTCCCTAGTTCTCTCTGGTGAGCATGTGCACCCTCTGGCAATTAAAAAAATAAATAAATAAAAAACCTCCAAAAGTGAGTTATCTTTTGCCCTTCTATGCCTTAGGGTGTCTTTCCAGATCCTGTTCTTCACTCCTCCTCACCAAGGCCCCCTGACCTCAAAGGGCTCTTCTCTCCAGGCCACGAAGTACATGTGAGCCAGAGAGCTGGGCCTAGAGCCAAAGCTGAATGAAGGTGCAGAATGTATGACTAAAAAAAGCCCAAACACGTGGAACTGGGAATAGCAGATACATTTGTTAAAGAATTGTTTATAAATAGCATAGGAAGGGGATAGAGAGTCAAAATATTGAGTTGTTGGGAGTTGTCTGATACTTAAGGCTAGTTTCACTCTTTCTAATACTAACCCCCAAAGTGACACACACCAAAAAAATGGGCTCCTTGAGTAAAACTAATTCCATTCAAACTTGTTTTTCTTATCAAGATATGTTTTAGTTTGACAGTAAGCATTTTTAAACTGGATCTTTTTTATATGGAGTAAATCAATAAAATATGTGTCTATGTTTAGGAACAAACATGTTAACAAAAACAAGAAATAAAAATAATGAAGGCAAGAAACAAACCCCATGAAGATGTGGTGCTTTTTTGAGGATGGTCTAAGGCTAGGATGCTGCAGCAACTGGAATATTTAGAGATTTTATTGAAATGATTTTATTCTCCAGACAAAGTACTCATCATAGGGGGACGGTTTGGCGACATACAGAAGGAATAAGGAGAAAAGTCACTCTGTACCTGGGGGAATTTTCTTTTTCTTTACTTCTTTCTGGTTTTTTTGTTTGTTTGTTTGTTTTTTTCCTTCTCAAAGCCAGACAGGATGGACTCTGATCCAGAACTCTCAAGACCAGAGGGTCAGGGAAAGCCACCCAGAGGCTGGAAGCCATGATCTTATAATTGGTCTAAACTCCTCCCCTATCCTGGTCTAAACTGCCTGAGCTTCCAATGAAGTGACAAAGGCTTTGCTCCCTTTTCCTTCATATGTGAATATGAACTTTGAGGGATTTTTACTTTTTTTTTTTAGAAACAGACTTACCTTCTCACAAACCTTTTCCTTAGCATGGGGAAACTACAAACTAAATTAAAAAGATAAGATACTTAGAGAAGTGGGACCCCTTGTCTTTTCCTGATCCAGACCCCTGTTTCCTGTCCACCATTGCCATTTCTTCCTGCTTGCCCCACCATTCTTGCAGTCACGTGTCTGCCTGTTACTACGAGTTGGAGTTTCCCAGTGTAACTGATTGGCTATGGCCAAGCCTTTGTGAGAGAACTAATTTGTCTTATCTCTGTCTGCCCTTGCCCAAAAGGGCTGTGTCAGAGAGATTAAGATTTTTAATGTTAGGGGGAACAGCGGTTAGCGTAATGGCTATGCTGCTGGACTCCCACGTAGTCAACCACGGTTCCCGTCCCAGACCTGGTGGCTTAAAACTCACGACAGGAGCGTATGCGTGTGTGCCCAAGATCCCGAGAGAAGAATGGAGGAGAAGGGATTGCGGCATGGCCATCCCCCCTGGGGGGTGATTTCTCGCTTTCTGTCTGGCAAGCGCATGCGCTCTATAGCAAAAACCTCTCCAAAAAAAAAAAAAGAATTTGCATTTTTTCTAGATCAAATTGCATTCTATTCATTTTAGTTCATTGATCGAATCTCATGAGATCTTTTAGCCTAGAAATTGTGCCCTTTTCATTTTTTCTGATGACAGGTTTCCTAGCTTGCTTAAATCTGATAAATCAAAAGCATATCTCCTCTTTTTCTCTCTCTTTTCTTTTTTTTTCTTCCATCAAAACTAAATTCAAGGCTTTCTAGCCTTCCTTTGAAGATAGTCCTCCAGGTTGTTCAAGATTCCATAATTAACTTTTGAGATTTGCTTAACCATCAATGAACTCATTTATCTTTGTAATTATTCAGGCCACAATTATATATTTTACTTATAATATATGAGAGGCTACATCACCTGCTTCACTGAAATTGAGAAACAGTAAATGAACAACACTCCTCTAAACAAACCAATAATCCTTTCAAGAACAAAAAGGAAATGAATTTCCTATAATGATTTGTTCTTAGTCAAGCTATGTTGGCTCCATGTGACCCATTGTTTCCTTTCTAGGTACTCAGAAAGAACCTACTAATGCTTCTTTTTTAATTCTTTTTTTTTTTTTTTTTTTTTTTTTTTTTTTTTTAGGTTTTTGCCATAGAACTCATGCACTTGCCAGAAAGAGGCAGTGGGAGGGAAAATGAGAAATCACCCCCCCCCCCAGGGGGAATGGCCACACTGCAATCCCTTCTTCTCCATTTTCCTCTTGCGATTTTGGACAGGCACGCACACACACACACACACACACCTGGCATGATTTTCAAGCTGCCAGGTCCTGAACTCGAACCATGGTTAGCCATGGGAGACTCTGGCACTTTACCCACCATGCCATCTGCTGTCCCCAAGAATCTAAAAATTCCAAAATATTGCTGAATTTCAGGTGAAAAGTATAGTTTTAAGAATTCACCTCTTTAATCTATTCAAACATTGGAATATCTCCTGACTTTCATTCTCCAAAAATTTTCAGAAATAAAAAATAGTTTATTTGACCTATTTGTGCTTTCAGTATCTGGGATAAAACACATCTGACCATGGGACCAGCAGGTAGTGTGGTGGTTAAGGTGCTGGACACTCCCACATGGCTGAGCACAGTTCAAGTCCTGGACCTGGTGGCTTGCTTTCACACTTTCTCTCTCTCTCTCTGTCTATCTCCCTCTGGTCAAATTAACAAAAAAAATAATGAATGAATAAATGAAATAAAATAATTCTTTAAAAAAACACATCTGACCTTGAACATTTGAATTTATTATTTTTGAAAATATGCTTTATTGTCCTATTGACTTTAGACATCAGTTTTCTTAGCTATATTTTTCTATACTCTCCAGTCTTCATGTTATTGCTCATGACTGAGAAGAAAGCTCTATAAGAATTTCCCTTTCTTCTTTTAGTTGAAACATATTTTCATAGTATTTTAGAGTGTTGTGAGATAAGACAAAATTTGTATCTTTGTCTTTTAAATAGAAACACTATGTACTGTTACAGTGGCTTGAAACTCATGCTGGGAGCATGTGCATGCATGCCCAAGATCCCAAGAGGAGAGTGGAGAAGAAGGGATTATGCTGCTGTGGCCATCCCTTTGGGGAGTGATTTCTTGCTTTCTGTCTTCCCGTCTCTCTAACAAAACAAAACGAACAAACAAATAAAATCACCAATAGAAAAAAAGTAGTTGTGTGTATTTTTGTGTTTTGGTATTAACTTGGCCTCCATCTTTTAGTGCACTCTGAATTTTTAAAAGAGAACTTTAAAGGTGTAACACATAAGAGAAGTAAAAGGGTATCCATACATCAGGTTTAATTTAAGGTAGAAATGATTGTTTTGAGTTATTATATAATGCTTGGAGTAAGTACAACTCTTAAAATTACAGTCTAGACCTAGCAAATCATCAGATCTGTTATAACTACTTGGTAAAGTCCATGAAACTCAAGATCATAAATTTAGGAGGACAGAGCTGGTAGCAAGAAATTCAGTACCAAGAGAGAACCCAATAGAGGTGAAAACACTTAGGATGACTCTGGAACCCAAGAAGTCAGCAAGAGGTTGCTGTGAAGCTAAGAAAGAGAAAAGCAACTTTAATTAGTTCATTCGTTTATTCATAATGTTTATTGGGAACTTTCTACATGCCAGACATCATCCTAGCTTTAGTGAAAAAGATAAAGGAGACATAAAATGGGGACCAGAAGATGGTGTAATGACTATGTCGCTGGACTCCAATGTAGTCAACCGTAGTTCGAGTCCTAGACCTGGTGGCTTAAACTCATGCCGGGCGGGTGTACGTGCATGCCCAAGATCCTGAGAGGAGAATGGAGGAGAAGGGATTGCGGCATGGCCATCCCCCCTGGGGGGTGATTTCTCGCTTTCTATCTCTCTCTGTCTTTCTGGTATGCGCCCTATAGCAAACACCTCTCAAAAAAAAAAAAGAAAAGGAAAAGAAAAGAAAATGAAAGAAGACATAAAATGAGAAAGTAGAGTAAATGAGAAACAATTGCTCTGCACTCTCAATTATGGGCCAGCCCATATTTTTCTGTTCTGCACATCAAGCTGTGTCAAAGTAGTAAGCTACAGGCAACTTCTATTATACTTTCAAATATAATATTTCAAAATAATAAAAATTATTCCAGAAAAATCTATGTATAATAAGAGACTTAAGATTAAAGTCAGAGAGAAAGAAGTGTTTCTGTGGAGAAAAGTTTTTGTTTTTGTTTTTGTTTTTAAAGAGAAATTTGTGCTATGGAGCAATGCATTTGCTGGAGAGACAGAAAGAGACAGAGACAGAAAGTGAGAAATCACCCCCCAGGGGGGGATGGTCTCACTGTAATCCCTCCTCCTCCATTCTCCTCTCAGGATCTTGGGCACGCACGCACATGTGCCTGTTGTGAATTTTAATCCACCAGGTCTTGGACTCAAACTGCTGTCAACTATGTGGGAGTCCAGCGACATAGCCATTATACTGTCTGCTGGTCCCTCTGTGCTCTGTGAGGAAAAGTTTTAAAACTATTGTTTTCTACTCAACCCCCAGTCATGTTGTGTTTTAGTTTTCTTCCAATTGTCACTTGTTTACTGGCTTTCAGTAAGGGAAGCACTGCTGTGTTGGCAGCACCGTAGAGAACAAAAAACACCATTCAATATTGAAGAGCTACTGTCGTATGTAAGCAACCAAGGTTCATCAGGTTTTGCCTCACATTCAGATTGCAAACCAACTATGAGATGTTAAAAAAAGCCGTGAGGATGTGCCTGGGGTGGTGTGGAAGGTGTACAGCTGGGGTGACAGGCGTTGCCCTCAGTCCTTCCTGTACGTTGTGATGAGAAACAAGAATAAATTATTTTAAAGAAAAAAAAAATGGTCTGTTACAACCGATTATCTCTGGATTTTGGTCCTTAACTACTGTGAGAAATGTGACAATAGACCAACCTGAAAAAGATTAACATTAGGAGGTTTTGTTACTTACAACAAGAAATATGTGCTTACTGACATTTAACAGGTCTGATAAATATGTAGGCTCAGACACATAGTATGGGCAAGGCCAGTCACAAAGTACGCAGGAGCGAAGTGACTTCTTGCCTTCCCTGTTGGATTTCTTTATACAGCTGTGTGTGTGTTGCAGGGACCAAGGCTGATTTCCCTGATGTAAGCCTAGCAACTTGCTTTTCAACTCAGCACAGTAAAATCCGAGCAGAAGAGAACTCCCTGTTGGCCACCCACATCCCAGTCTCTGAAAGGGAACTCTGTGTAGAAGCATTCCATATTAGGCACATGTACATTTCTGCCATCAAAATGAAAAATACTTGAGCGGAATCGTCTACTGTTAGCTTTAGTGTCCAGTTCCGATGGAAAAGAATGCAGGGAACCCTGCAAGTTGAAGCGGTTTTGGCAGGCAAGGAAACAGCTGTAACATTGTCAAGGGTTGTGTGTAGGAGCTATACAGGCTGCTGACAGCATCGAGAACACCAAGAAATGGGGCAGACGCTTTCCGCATTCAGTCAAAGGGGTGGCACGAGCTATGTTCATAAGAGAACTTTTGACCCTGTGTGAGCTGGCTCTCATGGACCTTGTTCTGTCACTCCCCAGACTGATTTCCTCTTTTGGAACAGGAGGGCAGAATCTTTTATTTTTAAACTGTTCTACTTTCATTAACAATCAGATGTTCTCATACCTGCAACTGGAAGGAATAGACAGAAGGGTTTGTAAGCTAGTGTTTCCCACTTTCCCCCAGGGCTGGGGAAATCACATCAAGGACTCTTTCATGGTACCTTGAATGCGCGATCTAGGGAGAAATTGCAGTCAGGTAGGTTGTTTTAGTATGTAAAGACTTTCACAGCTTTCTCTTTGAGGTTTCTTCTTCCCTGTCACCATGTGTATGCCCGTTCAACTCAGCAGCCTCCTGCTGACCTCACTGCGGGGCATCTCTCTGCAGCTCCCTCACCAGGCCTGACCTTCTCAAAAGAGCTCCAGACCCTGACCTTTTCCTTCCACCTCAAAACCTTATTTTTGTCTTACACCAATGGCTCATGGAAAGAATCAGATAAACGAATTGATGCTGAGTTGTGACTAAATGAGAATTCTGAATGCAGTAACTCTCTCAGAGTATGTGCATTTTAATACAGAGGACCTAATTCAAGCAAATGAATAAATCTGTAATGATAAAGTGTTCTGTTCTCCAGAACTGCAAGTATGCATATTTTCAGGAGCAGAGGAACTCATGCCCGAGCCCCTCTTTTCATTCCTTATAGATGATCTTCTAACTCCCCATGATTTTTTTTTAAGTTGTAGGATAAAGCTTAAAGTTGTAGAATTATGCCTTCAGAGAACACTGATCCTCCCACTTTTGCCAGAATCCATTGAAATCAGTGAAAATTTTAGAAGAAGCATTATATTGGCTCCCATTTTATTTCAGGTTGTAAAACCAACTGAGTCACCAGTTGAACTGAAGATATCCCTTAAAATCCTTACCTACAGATTTTGGAAACATCTATTAATCAAATAATATAAAAAAATAAAAATAATATAAAGTCAGGTAAATGAATTGAAAGACAGAGATTGTTTAGTCTGTTAATCAGAAAAGGATAGTAGTTGTCCCTTTAGAACCAACAATAATGAGAAATGAACATTCAAGTGGAAAACCTGGCCTTTGCTTTCAAAGTTCTATTATAAATTTGTAATTTTGAAACAATAAGCGAAGGGGACATCATTCTTATGAAATTGTCAGTTAACTTTGTAAGGAGTACTTGTTGTTACCAAATAATAGGTATTGTATGGAGTGGCAATAAAACACAATGCACTGAGAGTCTGACCCATATGGGAAGGTCCCAGATTTGCTTCTGGAGACCTCCCAAGTGTGATGGACATGCATGGGTCCATGATCTGGGACTGGATGCAGCTGCAAGTAGATTGTTACATTGAGATTTTGAGTCTCTCAACCTTGCTCATGGTAAAAATAAATAAATTATATATATATACATATATATAATATATATACATATATATATTATATATATGTATATATATTATATATATGTATATATATATATAATATATATATATATATATTAGTCAATATTGGACTTATATTTTTGACTGTGATTCCATTTACCATTTTCTTGGATGCAAATTGCCTTGTCAGGAAACACATCTCATAAGTCTACATAACATCCATCAAAGTGCTTTATGTGAAGTAGGCAAGTTTTTTTTCTTTCTTTATATTTTTATTCAGTGTGTATCATTACAGCATACCAACCAAATGAATTTTCCCATCATGAACACTCTGTATATTGGTTCAAAGCTATTACCATACGTATTATCATTAACAGATAATTTTCCACTTTTGAATAGGCAAGTTGTAAACATTTAATGAGTAAATCACACAATGAGTAAATAACACACACACATATATATACATATATATATGTATACCACACCTATTTATATCAATATGTATGGGTGTGTGTATATATGTATATATCAATATATGTGTATATATATGTACACATATGTATATACATATTTATATATATATATATATATATATATATATACACACAGACATATATATATATATATATACACACACACCCCTTATATCAATATGTATGGGTGTTTGTATATATGTGTGTGTGTTTATATATATCAGTCTATCTGTATTTTTATACTAATATGTGTGTGTGTGTGTATATATATATATATATATACACATATATATGTGTGTGTGTGTGTGTGTATATATATATATACACATATATATGTGTGTGTGTGTGTGTATATATATATACACATATATATATATGTATCCATACATACTGATGTCAAAGTCATTATTCTTGTGTAAACAAGTAAGCACATTCAGCTTACTTAGTGAACATTTTTATATTCAAGGTCCTATGCTGAGCAGTCATTCAGGGGAGGCATTATTAATAATACTATTAATTCCTTCCTTAACTGGATTTTAGCCCTTATGGTGATAGAACTACCTTATAAAGAGGCCCACCTGTGCTTAAAGGGCCAGACAAAAAAGCAGCTCAGCTGAGAGTATTTTTGAAGTCAGTGCACTAAAGTATAAAGCCTGGAACTAGATAGAGTGAGGCCCCAAGTAACCTGACACATTTTCCACTCATGAGGGCATTCCCTTACCCAGAAATAGATGGTGATTTCAGATACTTGATACAAACCCCACTTCCTTCTTAGAACTGAGAAAGCTAATAATTATTCTAAAAATTCTAGTAACTATTTCTATTGTTCTGAAATAGTTACAGATCTTCCTATTTGGGGATTCAACTACTGCTTTCTGAAGCAGGATTTTAAGTTGAATGATGAAAACAGAACAGGACAATAAACAGAAAGTTAGAACAAGGGGCCATTTATCTAGTCCAGCTTACCTTCCACATGATCAACACCTGAGCCATCCTTAGACTGCTAAAAGAAATCCCTTGCAGTCCCCAGACTACCTGTTTCTATTTGGAAACCCTTGCCCTGAGAGGATTAGTCCAAATACTTTACTTAAGTGGCTCTACATTAATTTTGTCAACAGTTTATCAGCATTTTGTCCATGAAAATATCTCCCACTTATAAGTATTCTATCACTTTGGTCTTCTCAAGTTTTAGACCAGAAGTTCTCACACTTTTTAAACGTGAGCTCTTTTAGTGTCACATTGGAAGATTTCTGCAGCCCTCACATCACGTTGTGCCTTTATTTAACTGAGGTATTGGACAGATGTATTAGACAATACTTGGAGATGACATAGGTTCTTGGATCCAAATAACTCCATTCTCCATGGTCAACTCTCTCTCCCACACATATTGGAGCAATGGCTTGGAAAACAGTTTGGTCTCAACTAACCCCATATTTCCTATCACTTTTTTTTAGCTCCTTTCTTATGTGTTTTTCTTTTGTCTTCCTTAAAATGTGAAGACCACTTTGGATGTACTATTAAAATAATGTCATTATCTGGGACCAGCAGTTAGTGTAATGGCTATTTCTCTGGACTCCCACATAGTCAACCGCGGTTCGAGTCCCGGACCCGGTGGCTTAAACTCATGCCGGGCGTGTGTGCGTGCATGCCCAAGATCCCAAGAGGAGAATGGAGGAGAAGGAATTGCGGCATGGCCATCCCCCCTGGGGGGGGGGGGGTGATTTCTCGCTTTCTGTCTCTCTGTCTCTCTCTGTCTGTCTGGTGAGCACACGAGCCCTATAGCAAAAAACCTCTCCAAAAAAATAAATAAATAAAAATAAAAAATATTTTTTAAAATAATAATAATAATGTCATTATCAAGACCATGTTGAAAACTGACTTATTTATTTTTTATTAACCACCAATGTAGTAGTGCCAGCTGTGGACTCGCTTTAGAACAATCACTTTAGTAGTAATAGACCCTAGAACACAGAGCTGTAACTTTTCTTGATAACTTACACAGAACAGCAGTTTCCAGACATATTTTTCTTTTTTTCTTGTCAAAGGGCCCCTTTGTATTCTTAAAATTATTAAAGACAACAAAGAGCTCTTGTTTATGTGAGTGTTAGTTATTGATATTTACTATATTAGAAATTACAATGGAGAATTTTTTAAAACAACACATCCCATGTCACATTTGGAAAACTCCATAGTACATGCCTGAGAAAACAAGAGTGAATGAAATAAATAATAGTTAATATTATTATAGTAATAGTTTTGACTTTGTGAACAATTAGTATAAAACATATACATGACACTCGCTAATGTTTAAAATCTTACAACCTACGACCCAGTGTAAATGCTAATAGATGATGCTAAATTCTGACTCACCAATGCTTCCTGCAATAATATTAAAATATAGTAAATTTTTTTAGGTAGAAGATGAATGTGTTCATTAGCCACTTGATTTTGCCTGGTTTCTTACTACCTACCATTGAGAATTACACTTCCACAGAAATGCATTTTATAAGAAGCAGCCTTATGAAATGTTTTTACCATAATCTTAGCAATGATGTAGAGCTCACCGTTCCCTTTTATAATGATCCATGGGTGAAATAGTATAGCAATCTGTGGGAGGAATGCCTAAAGCGACAGTAAAAGTCTGCTTCCCCTCTGAATCTGGCATGCTTTTTTATCTTATGGCCACTGCAGATATTATGGCTGTGCTTTCTGGTCTGCTTTGGCCACCAGGGAGACAAGAGCTGAAAATCCAACTTACCTTTATTTATTAGTCAAGGCCCGATGGCATTATTTCTATATGAAATTTTCCTGATGTCTCATTCCTTAAATGTTATTTTTCCTTTGCTCTGATCTATTTTTTGTAATATGTTTTATTATGTGTTTTTCTTAATATGTGGTGTACTTAATGTCCAGTGGGAATGAATGAATGGATAAGTGAGAAAGACATATGATCCAGTTGAGAGGGATTTCTGGAGTACCTAGAGTGTGTAGACCAAGTAGGATAGCTGTATAAGGTTTCATTAATGAAATGAATCTTAAGTGGAGATTAGGATGGAAAGGAAGTGGGTTGACAGAGACTCAGGGTGCTTTAGTGAGAGACTGGCTCCAACAAAGACACAGCTGTGGACAAGTGAGTGATATCTTGAGCCCAGTAAGGAGATCTGTCTGACTGTGGCACTGAAGCTGATTGCTTTATTATGTTTTTGTTTGATTGAAGAGGCAGCTAAGGATTGGAGATCTAGAAAAGTGGGGTAGCAGGGTCCTAGTAAGAAAAGATTCTCACTTCAGTTTCTGAGTAAATTAGAAGAGAAAGAATTTTATGTCTAAGAGGCCAATTAGGAGAAAGCTCTGGTAGTATATAGAAATAGACTTATCAACCTAAGCAGGTGAGAACATGAAGAACAGTCAGTTAATTGTCATTTTTTATTTTGCTCATTCAAGTTAAAATTAATTCCCTATGAAAACTACTTACAGACTATTCACCAAATGTGTTTTATTTATTATGTACATAGTCTACCATAGTATATAGCACGTAGTTAAGTGCTTCATAATGCTCTGAATTAATGAAATATGTCTTTGTCTCCAAAGGAAATGAAAAGAAACAGACAGGCAAATAAAAGAAGAAAATTAAATATGTATCATTGCTTTGAGAATGTTTTATGCACAAAGACAATAGCCAAGCAGCATTCACAGTAGGATGACTATAACAGAGTCTTCCACTGGGAAAAATCCATTGAAGTTGGGGCAGAACTACAGGTGCAACAACTTTGCCTTTTTCCCATTCTGGGGTATCACGTGAATATACAGAACCAGGGCCCTTGGACCATGGAGATTTTAAGTTGCCTTATTAGGGAAGCATTGGACCTCTCTCTGGTGTGATTATGAACCAAGTTACAAATGGAAATATAGTATGTTGAAACTTTGGCTCCAGCCTAATCCTGTCAGTTAGCATTTGTGGTTGCAGGTAGCATTAGTTCCTCTTCTGGCATGATCAAGTGAATGGGGTCCAAGAATTCAGGTTGAATAGAATTGATTTACCTTTGGCATTGGGCTAGAGCTCTTCTATGGCACTTGGCAGGAAGCCAGCTACTTTCTTCGATGCCAGCTTGTAGGGAGATCAGTCCTGGGCTCACCAACCTAATTGAAAGGATGTCCTCTAAACATAAGATCCTATTCTGCTAGTAGTGTATTCCATTTCCTCTAAAACTTGTGGAGCTGGTCAGTGACATCATTGTAGGACACAATGGAGGCTGGTTAAGAATGACTGGGTCATTACGCAGGGTGCAGATTGGATTCACCCAAGGCTGATTGACAAGGACTATTTGTGGCAGTGTGTTAGTAAATGCTTAACAACTGCTCTGGGTCAGGGAGAAGGAAGGGGCACTAACTGGTAGCATTTTCTACTTTCCATGGTATAAATATTCCCACCATGACCAATTTCAAGTTTCAATGTGAGTAAAGGTGGAAGCTGGGAAGAGAAGCACAGAAAAATATAGTATTTCCACCATACAGATATACTAGATGTAAACAACTTCAAGCATAGATAAAAATTAAACTTAGTAAAATGATTATGAAGTGTGGATTTTGAATATTTATCACATTTTAATGTAATTTAAAGTCTATATAACATAAAATTATCACTTTTAATATAATTTAAAGTCAATATAACTTAAGGCTATGTTTAATAACTAGCTCAATTTCAAATTCTTGAAAATTTAACACTTAATACCCATGAGCTGGTAAGAGCTGACTCTAGCACACTGTTAGGGATGAACAGCCTAGAAGTACTATATTTTTGCAAGAAAGGTAGAAAGACTGGCATCTGTGGGTCCAGTGCCAGCATCAAGGAGAGATTGACTAGGTCCTGAGGCATTGCTCTCAAGTATCTTCAGATGGTCAGGGAAACTGTCATCCTGAAAGAAAAGAGTTGTCCTTAATGACATTCTTACCTTCAGGTCCTAGTATACATGGTTGACAGTTTCATTTATAAGTACTTGAATGGTGCAACTCAATGCAGTTTGCCAGGAGACTAGGAAGCACTGCAAACACAGATATCAAAATGAATACCATTGTACCCTTGTACTAAATGGGGAACTAGGGCCCTTTTCACTGTGGACTTCTCCAGTGGGGTGGGGGAAAACACCAAATCACTTTAGACAACCTGGGTAACAATTTCTTGGAAGAATTCAAGCATAAGATAATCAATATGGAGAAATAAAGGAGATGACATTATAGCTCAGAATGGGTCAATGAAAAGTGCAGAAAGGAAGGCACTTGAATTAGGTCTGTAATGATGACTAGAGAAGAGTGATCAGACAGCAGTGAGATGGGAGGGGGAAGGGGAGAGAGGGCATCTTGCTGGGAAAGGAAGCAAGATGGATGAAGGGTAGGACTGTGAATGATTATAAAGTAATTAAGTATCATCCAGTTGACTACTTGGGTACCTTAGTTGGGGCAGAGAAGAATTAGATATGACAACAGAAAGAGATTCAATGCCAGGTTGTTGAGGGCATTTTATGGCATTCTGAGTTTCAGATGTCTCCATTCAATAATAGAAAGACCTTATAATAAGCAGAGGTTTCTGATTTTGATCAAATTAGGAAAACATCCTCAGATACCACTCCATTACCTAAGGATCATGGGGGAAATTTCCCAATACACAGGCAGCTGAGTACTGCTTGAGGCCACCTATTTCAACACTGCAGCCTTTCAGGACTTGTTCCTAACCTGTTCGTAAAGGTGTGTTCTTAAAGGGGATGAAATAATTATAGTTCAGAAATGAATCCAAAAAAGTGCAGAAAAGAAAGCATACTTGAAATGAGTCTTTAAAAATGACCACTGCTAAACAATAGTCTTTATATTTATTATATTCATTTCTAAAAGGTAAATTAGAAAAACAACATACCTTTTAGTCAAGATAATTAACTTTCATCATTGAAATAACTGTCCAGTGCCCTTCAACTGTAAAGAAAGTTGGTGTACATCAATGACTTTGAGCCCCTGGAACTCCATGTTTGTGTCTTGAATTCACCCAACTCTACTACTGCTTATAGTTCTGGAACGTCCTTTGTTTTGTTGTTTTTAAGAAATTTGTTTCCATAAATTAGATTCAGAATTTGAATAAAATAAATATAACCAAGCATCTTATAACTATTTTTTTAAAAGTACCAGTTACTTGGGAATATCTTTTTAAAAGTTAAAATAGATAGTCAATGGAGCATGTAGATATAAACGTGAAACATGAAAAGCTTCTGTAGGCAGGAGCCTCTCAGGGGAGCTCTACTTCCTTTAAAATCACATCTGGCACCATTTCAGAGATTTGAGTTACTCAGTTTTCTAGTTAGAAAAAAGTACAAAATTGAGATATCAATTTTTTATGTGACCACTGCTGGGGCAATGAAAAAAGCTATTATATTACTTTTTTTTTTCAATAAGTTTGGTGCAGTCTTGGTCAATGTCACATACCTCACTGGAAGAAGTGACTGGATGGGGTTTAAGTTAAACTCCTGACCCTAGCCTGGTCTTCTGACTTGGTGCATAAATCACAGGTTTTCCATATTTCCACAGATATCAGATTAGGCAGAAATGTGAAAAATGAGCCAAATACCAAACATCCTACTGGAATTGGTTTCCTAGGACATGTGGACAAGAAAGATCTTATCACCAAAGTCATAAAGTGATACTGTGGACCAGATCCCACTCATGGGCATGTGTTGTTTGACCCACACAGTGGTTTCGTGAAGTTGAATTGGTTGTTACCATTTAAAATTTGAAGGATTAAATAACAAAACATTCTTACTTCTAGCTTTTCTTTGATTATTTAGACCTTCCTTCTTTAAACAGAACTAAGTAATCGCTGGCCCCTTTCAGATGGGGCAGATATTCTCCACTTTGCCACAGTCCCCTTCTAGGCTGCTTCAGAATTTTTTTTAAAATAACTTTTAAGTTTTTATTTATCTCATGAAAATGAGAGTCAGAGTGAGAGAGAAAGGCAAGCACCTCCAATAGGGCCTCACCCCATGATCACTTCCCCATCCCCAGCCTTCCCAGTCGTCCATGACCACGGACATGCCCACCTGGCATGTACAAGTAGACTAGGGAACCAAACCCTCACTCTTCCGTTTGGAGCCAACATCACTTGAGCAGACAGCTGCCCCACAAAACTGGCCCTGCCTCAGCCATTTTTGTTTCCTACTAGGCTTCAATAGGCTGAGGTCATATTTAAACCATTGAATAATAGGTATTGTATAGAGACTGATCAGTAGAAGGTAATTAGACTTGAGCATCAGAACTGATTCCTAGAGCATGTCTCTGTGAGGCTAGGCATTACTGCTTACATTGCAGGATCGTGGAAATGTCCAGAAAGTTCCTGGAAAGGGGCCAGAGATGCAGTTTGAAGAGTAGAACACTCAGGGGCTTGGATTGGTAGCTTTTCACCAACCAACATGGGAGTCTTTCCAGTATGTTAAAAACCTGTGTCATAGGTGGGTTTTCCTGGAAACAGACTCTCAGCTGGAGATTAGCATGTAGGATGTTTATCATAAACATGATAAAACATGACTAGAGAAGGTGTGTCCTTCAGATCAATACCTGTGAATACCTGTGGAGGAGAGAGAGTGAAAAGAAGTAGAAGTAGGTAGAGACTGAAGTGTAGCTGCAAAGCAGGCCCAGTGACAGCCTCAGTTGTCCTGTGAGGCAATCAGAGGCTGGCATAGCTCTTCATAATGGTTTCTTATGGGACTAACAAAACCAGGCTATTCTACCCTGACTTGCATCACTCATTGAATGTGGGAAAGCCCTTGCTCTTGAGTGACTCAGTCATCTGCCTTTGAGGCAATCCCTCAAGGAGACAGAAATGGGGCCAGCAGATGGGATAGTGGTTAAGGCACTGGACTCCCATGTGGCTGACCATGGTTCGAGTTCTGGATGTGGCAGCTTGAAATTCACATCAGTGTGTGTGCATATCCAAAATCCTGGAAGGAGAAGGGAAGAGAAGAAATTGTGGCATGGCCATTCCCCCTGGGGGGGAGGGGGGTGTGATTTTTCACTTTCTGTCTTTCTGTCTCTCAGGCAAGCACACACACCCTATAGCAAACATCTCTGGGGAGGGGGACAGTCAGAAATGGAGACTGTTGACCTGGAGCACTTGTAGCTTCTGGAGCAAGAAGAGGTTCTGGGCAGCATACAGCAGCGGCCACCACATTAGCAGTTGTGACAGCAAATGAATATCAACTTTGCAATATCAACTTTGCCTTTAGGCATTTTGACATGACCTGCCTTACAGGTTATCCAAGGCTGAGACTAAATCTTTGAACTCATTCATTATCAGGCAAGTTCTGGGCCTGAAGAGAGTAATATACTGCCATACCATTGCCTATTCAGCATTTGCTGCCTTTTCATTCAGTCATTACAGAAACTTGTTTTCATCTTCACATTATTTTAGATTGTCAAATTGTTATCATTTTGTGTTCAGAAACTGTAATCTATTCTTATTATATCTTATACCCTATGAAAAGTATGCTTTTTAGGAAGGAGCAGAATCTTCTTTCTTTCGTTGTCATCCTTGTACTCTATCCCAAAATGTACAACTCGACTGTGTTTATTTATAACACAATGAATAATCAGGTATCTTAAACTGGTTTGTATAATTGCTAGTACAACTTTTTACTTTCACATGTTTGTTTCATTTTAAACTATTCATGAGGACTGACTGTTACCAGTTATTTTTAAAATCTCATTCTATTATTTTAGGAATAATGGTTCCAAAGGGATTTTTAGGGACCTTGACCCAATAATAGATATATTTTTCTAAGTGGTTCTGAAGCAATTGTTCCAAATAAGAAATTATAGTTCAAAACACATCAAAGCTTTGTTATTCTCCAAAATCTCATTAAAGCATTAATGCAAATGGAATTTTCCTACTACTCCCCTGGTTTCTCTCATCCCTGATAGGATTAACATCATTAATTGCTAAAATTTAATCTGATTTATTACAACTTTGTGTTAAAGATATATAAAGTAATTGCCCTTCGAAATCACATACTAAAGAACCTGTTACTATTTTATTTGTGCTGGTTTTTATCTTCCATATCTTTCATTCAACCTTTATTACCTCATAAACATTTAATTAAAACTTCTTGTATGTCAAAAGTTGTTTTTAATAGGATTTGTAGTTCAAATATTTCCTTTCTCTGGTCTGAATTCTAAAAACATAAAAAGGAGGGAAAGATAACCAACTGAAAATATAAAAATAAATATGGCATTTATTAAAATCAACCAATTAATTTTTTCTTTAACTAATTTATTAAACTGTGTTTTCTTAATTGTTGTTTTATTTTTGTTTTACTTATTTAAGGTGACATGTTTTTATATATTACACTCAAGGATTAACAAATCCATCTCCTTACATAGTTATCTTTGTGTGTCTGTGCACACACACATGTATGTGTAGAGGTTTTTGCTATAGGGCACATGTGCTCGCCATAAAGACAGAGAGACAGAAAGCAACAAATCACCTCCCCAGAAAGCGACAAATCACCTCCCCAGGGGGGATGGCCACACCACAGTCGACTCGAACCGCGGTCGGCTACATGGGAGTCCAGCGACATAGCCATTACAACTGCTGGTTCCCAAATTGAAGTTTTAATAAAGAAATAGAATATATATATATATATATATATATATATATATATATATGCGTGTGTGTGTGTGTGTGTGTGTATCTATAAATAGAATACACAAAGCTAAAGAATACTATAAACTAAAATATTCAATAGAGGAGCTCAACTGAAGACTATATCAAAATGAGAGGATAAGTAAACTGAAAAACAGGTCATTAGAAATCATTCATCAGAGGAGCATAAAGATATCACACTGAAAGTTCAGACAAGGTACTATGTCACTGGACTCCCACGTAGTCGACCGCGGTTCGAGTCCTGGACCCAGTGGCTTAGACTCACGCCGGGCGCATGTGCGTGCATGCCCAAGATCCCGAGAGGAGAACAGAGGAGAAGGGAGTGCGGCATGGCCATCCCCCCTGGGGGGTGATTTCTCACTTTCTCTCTCTCTCTCTCTCTCTCTGTCTGTCTGGCAAGCGCACGTGCCCTATGGCAAAAACCTGTCCAAAAAACAAAAAAAGAAAGTTCAGACAACAAAAGAAAAAATAAACACAAGAGACCGCAATAAATAAAAAGCTGAACTCAACAGCAAAGGAAACAGCTAAGAAAATTAAAAGGCTGCCTACAGAATAAAATGTTTGGAGATCATATATCTAATAAAGGGTTAATATTCAAAATACATAAGGAACTTATAAAACTCAATAACAAAAATCAAACAGCAAAAATCAAATAACTGAACCAGCTTGCTATTAAGGTTAAGACAGCTGGATCCCACATAGCTGATGGCATGGTCTGAATTCCAAACCCAACAACTTGAGAAATACACTAGGCACATGTGTATGAGTGCCCCAAATCCCAAGAGGAGAATGGTGGACAAGGGATTACAGTGTGGCAATACCCCCTAGAGGGTTGATTTCTCTCTTTCTCTATGTTTCTCTCTGGTAAGTACACACACCCTATAGTAAAAACTAACTAACTAAAGTAATCTAAACTAATTCAAAATTAGACAAAGGGCTTGAATAGATTCATTCCCAAAGAAGACCTAAAATTATCCAGTAGATATATGAAAGCTGCTCAACATCATTAATCATCAAGGAAATATAAGTATTGTTAGTGCACCAATATAGACAAGATAGAAGTCTGTCCCTCAAGAAGCAGTTAGAAAATATGCAGTGTTAGATGTGTGAACCAGTTCCTTTTTCTCCCAGGAATTATCTGGAGCTGAAGTTTATCTCCCACTTACTCTATACTAAGCCAGGCTGAGGATCTAGGACAAATATGTGAGCTCTTTTTCAGACCACACACTCTTTACACCTATTACCTTACTCTGCCACTCCCAAGTTCCTAGCGAACATTGGATCGCATCAGCGCTGAGACAAGTGGGATAGCTAGAGGCTTGGTTCTTTCTTCTTTCTGAAGCTAGCCAAGTGGAAGTACCCATAATCTCATTCAGTTTCCCGGAGGACTACTAATTGCCTGCTTCATTAGTTTACAGATACAGGCTAAGTAAAAGCCCAAGCAGCAGCTGGACAAGTTGAGATAATGGGTATGCAGTCAAACTCCTTCCAGTGAAAAATTGGGAGCTGGGTGTTTCTGCCTACTTACTCTGCACTTAGTTAAGAGAAATAGCTTCTGGTAGTACTCCTACACGTACCATTTGAAACTGTTTCTTTGTTCTTTATGGTCCTGAGGGACAGATGAATGCCAAGCCACATCGGCTCCCAGAACTGAGTGATTTAGAAGTCAGTCCCTTGAATGGGAGCAGTAAAAGTTGAGGAGCTCAATGTGTGCACAAACACCACCCAGGGAAGACTGGAGATTTGGTTTTATTAATGGGATGAGCCAGGGGAAGAAGGCATGGGAAGTGTCCATGCACCCTTTCATTAGAGATCTTACTGTTATATGCCCCCAGATGAAAACTAGTCAGAGGCTTGATCCTTTGACAATAACTGGAAAAGTGTGCAGTAAAACTCCCTCCAGGGAGAACCTGGGAGCTGGGCGTTATTGCCTATTCACGCTGCACTGAGTCTGGAGAGATTGCAGTAAGGAGTGCTTGCACACCTGTCTAACGTTACTTCCTTGTTTTCTGTGGTCCAGGAGTACTCACAAATGCAGAGCCCCTTTACTCCCAGAGCTAAATTATTTAGTTACCCATCTGTTAGAACTATAAAAGTCAGGGTGTGGCATATGTGGTCTAAATGCTTTACTCCTTAGGGAAAAGCTGGGAGTTTGAGGTTCCCTCCCCCTTGTACTGTGCCCAAGGCACATGAGTTAACCAGTCTTTAAATATCAAGTAGTTGTTTTATGCTATGATAAGGGCTGGAAAAGATATAGCTATAAAAAGTCTTTATTGTCGTTACTGTTATTATTATTTTAGTTTCTGCTATATGGTGCATGCACTCACCAAAGAGACTCAGAGAGAGAGAGGAAAGAGAGGGAAAGTTCAAAATAACCCTCCGCCCCCCCCCCCACGGGAAATGGCCACACCACAACCCCTTCTCCTCTTTTCTCCTCTTAGGCGTGTACCCACATGCACCAGTTATTTTCAAGCCACTGGGTCCAAGACTTAAACAGCACAGTCAGCCATGTGGGATCGAACTGCCTTAACCTCCACAGTACCTGCTGGCCTGATTGTTATTATTATTATTCTGATGGAGTTCATAGTTTAGCTAGGAAGAAAAGAAAAAGAAAATTACACATATTAAATAGGAGTAAAATAACAAAGCAACATAATTGGTTGCAAAATATTGTGGTTATATATAAATGATGATAGAATTCAGAAATCTGAAAAAGGACAAAGTAGACAAGAGTGATCAAGAGGACTGCATGGAAAAGAAGGAATTTAATTTGGATATAGAAGAAAGAGTTGATATTGGGAAAAATTGAAGGAAGATGACTATTCTAGTATGGTAATAATTGTAGAGGCACAGAGCATAACATGAGAATAGCAAAAGTTTGATGTTGGTAAGAACTTACTAATAAAAATTTTCTAAGAATTCTGAATGAACATCTAGTGCCTCAATCTGCTTTCAAGATTTCCTGGCAAAGTGTGTAAGCCAAGTATTTTTTATTGTTTTACAAGTAAGATTATCAACTTTTTCAATTTTAATTTGAGCTGATTTTAATCTCCTACTGGTAACCTCTGAAAGTCAAAAGAGTTATGTGTTTATAAGCTGGAAGATGCAGATCTCTGCATTTTTTGGCAGTGGAGCATAAGCAAATTATTTAGTTGTCTTGATTCCTGGTTTTTTTTCATCTAGGAATGAAAAAGAAGGCCTTATATGTCTTACCAGGTTATTGTGGCTTTTAAATTATATTAATAAATATGAAAATTCTTCTTAAACTATAAATAATACAGTTTTTTGAGAGGTTTTTGCTATAGGGTGCATGCACTTGCCCAAAAGACAGAGATAGACAGAAAGCGAGAAATCACCCCCCGGGGGTTGGGGGGATGGCCATACCGCAATCCCTTCTTTTCCATTCTCCTCTCGGGAACTTGGGCACGCACACACACATGCCCAGCATGAGTTTAAGCCATTGGGTCCAGGACTCGAACCGTGGTTGATTACATGGGAATCCAGTGACATAGCCATTACTCCAATTGCTGATGCCTAAAAACTGCAAATTTTATTTAATTGTTTTGTTACCTGCTTCACTTAATCACAGTTACACAGGTTGGGCATCACCAATCCAAAAATATGAAATCCTTCAAAATCTAAAACTTTTTGAGTGCCGACATGACACCACAAGTAGAAAATTCCACATCTGGCCTTATGTGACAAGTTAGTCAAAATAAAGGTGTGAAACACACAGTTTATTCAGTATCTCCAAGGGAAAACAAAATCTGCCAGCCTTCTTCTGCTGTGATATACCTTTTCTGTGCACCCCCAGATTAAATGGATTTTGTGCTTACACCTGAGTCCTGTTCCGCAAGGTATTTCATTATGTATATGAAAATATTTCAAAATCTGAGATAAAAATCCAAAATCTAAAACATTTCTAGTCCCAAGCATTTTAGATAAGGTATACTCAACCTTAAGTAACTGTGAAATAATTTTAAAATATAGAAGAATGGAAAACTCATTTCTATGTCATGAATTTATATTCTTTCCTAGTGAAATATTATTGTTCAGCAATGGTTTTTCCATCAGAGTGCCACAAAATTTATTTACTAAGACCTATTACTTTTTTTTTCTGTTTCCTATAGTACTTTATTATTCATTTCAGTCTCTTCTTCTTCCTAGTACATAATTTTACTTTAACTTCTTTCTTTTTTATATTTTTATTTTTCATTTATATTTAATCATTGTACTTCTTTATAGCTTGCAACATGGCTTTTCCCAGCATGCATGTGGTGCATGTTAATCAAGTCAAAGATATTACTTTATGTGTCATTATCAACAGATCATTTTCCCTTCTTGTGTCTATTCTTTTTTTTTTTACTCTTCAGCCTCTTTCTTTCCCCACTCACTACCCACCTCGTCCTATAAAGTCACTGGTTTCTACACTTGCCCCCTCTGCTGTTATACCTTCCACTCTCAGTTTCTGCCATAGAATGCAGACATTTGATATATATTCAGTGGGGCATGGATGTCTGGCTTGCTTTTCTTAACACTAAGTTTTCTATATCCATCCACTTTGTGTCATATGAAAGGGTTTCATTGTTTCTTATGGCTAAGTTGTATTCCATAGTCTATATGTGCCACATTTTTTTCTATCCAGACATCCATTCTGGGACATTTGGATTAATTCCATGTGTTAGCAATTGTGAATCATGCTGCAATAAACATGGATGTGTAAATGTTTTTCTAACCAAATGTTTTCCTATCTTTTGAGTGCATACATAGGAGTGGCATTATGGGCCATGTAGTAGTACTATTTGTTGTTTTTGAGGAACCTCTATATTGTTTTCCACAATGGCTGTGCTAATTTACATTCCCACCAACAGTGTAAGAGGGTTCTATTTTTTTTTAACCACAGGTCAGCCCTTGTTCATTATCATTTTTTTTAAGAGAGTTATTTTTGCTATAGGGCACGTACACTTGCCAGAGAGCCAGAGAGACAGAAAGCAAGAAGTCATAACCCAGGGGAGATGGCCACACCACAATCCCTTCTCTTCTATTCTCCTCTCGGGATTTTGGGCATGCACGCACATGCACTCAGCATCAGTTTTTAATCCACTGAGTCCCGAACTCGAACCACAGGTGAGTACTTGAGAGTCCAGTGACACAACCATTATGTCATCTGCTGGTCCTGTTCATTATTTATTTATTATTTTTTTAAGCACAAACCAGCCTAGGTCACCTTTATTACACTACCATGGGCAAAGGAACCCATGGGTTTAAGAATTGGTTTTTTTTTTGTCAAATAAAGTTAAGGGGAAAAAAGACTATTATGTCAGCCTCATTCCTTTGGTCATTACAAAGCAATAAAAATAAAAGTTATTCGTAGATCGTGGGCAGTTCAAGGAGCATCTCTGCTTTGTGCTTTCTTCTCCCCTCTCCTCTCCAGAGCTGGGAGAGCCAGTCCTTGGGAGATGCAGGAGTAGCTGGTTGAGGAAGGTTTTTCACTTTAGTTTTCTGTAAAAGCAAGAATTAATGAGAACTAGTGGGGTTTGTCCCTTCCCCAGTTGGGACATAGCTAGGCTGGAGGTGAAGAGTCTCCCTCACTGGAAAGTGCATGTGGGGTTGCCGAGGGCTCCATTCTTTGCTAACCTCACAAGCATGCACATGCACACACACAGTCTGTGACTCTTGCAGGTAGCATGGTTTCTGATCCTTCTTTAAGATGCAGCAGTCTGTAAAAAAAAATTGTATTATTATAATAATAATGTGAATTTCTCAATTTTTTTGTTTTTTGTTTTTTTGTTTTTGTTTTTGTTTTGTTTTGTTTTGTTTTCCATTTCTTTTAGGGATTGGGGTAGAAAGGGAGAGGAAGAAAAAGCATCATTCATCTGTTAGGTCCTGAACAAAAAGAACTTCTGTGTGGCTGAGTCCGGCCTCCTGCCACATGGAGGGATTGGGCCACTCCTCTGAAGGGGCACAGGGCAGCACCCACCTGGGAAAATTGGCTTCTATCTGAAACTTTTCAGGGCTTTCCTTCAAGGAGAATAAGAAGTCATGGATTACTGTTAGAGACTGTGAAAAGTGGAATTGTCTCTCTACTCGAGAATCATTGGGTAATTTGAAAATGATCTTGACACTTCCAGGGTCATCAGGAGAAGACTCAGGAGGCAGGCACTCCAATTTCCTTTCCTTTTCCACCTGTAAATTCCGCCACTGCCTCTCTTCTGCCAGCTTTTGCTGCTGCACCTCCTCCTTCCACCAGTTCCGCTCCTGCTCTTCTCGTTTCTTCCTTTCTTTTTCCTGGTCTTTTCTAAGAGAGGCCAGGTAGGCCTCATCCTGCTGCTGTCTCAGCACCTGGGTCTGGTTTCTCTCTTCTCTTTCCAGATGTTCTGACACCAGGTAAGTCTGATTCACATCCATGATAAATGTCAGTTAATTAATGAGGTCATCAGGTTGAATGAGGCCTTCTAGCTGTCCCCACTGCAGTCATCTTCCAATCCTTCAGCATAATCATGACCAGGAATGGACAAGTGTTCTCTCATAAAGACTGTGAGACGCTATACCCCTCAGATCTGTTTGTAGAGCATGCCCAGAAGAGCATCCTAGTGTTTATTAGAGAAATAACTTCAGGTGAGCTCATCAGAGTCTTGGTGATCATCATCGTGAAAATAAACCAAAAGAAAGCAAAGTTGCCACTTGGCATCATTAAGTGCCTGGCTGTATGTTCCCTGGTAGAAGACAGGGTGGGCCTCCCATATTTCTCTTCAAAAGAGTGCATAAATGAAACAATGTCCCCAGTGGGGTCAGTGACCGGTGAGCAAGGATCAGACCATATAAAGTGAAGAGCAAACCTAAATATATCAAGTATTGTGTAATAGGTAAACCAGAATGGAGGCATTATCAAGTAATAACCCCATCCAGGTAGCCCCCTTGGTTGTGGTCTTGACACAGCATAGCCGTAGATCCTATGGTCAGCTGTATTCACCTGCAAAGGGCGGGAGGGCGGTGGGTTGAAAACACTTGGTACACCCTCTTGCTCATTCAATCTGTCCTGTACAGCAACCTCTATGTTCCAGTTATGCTGTTCCAAAGTATGGTGACATTGATCCATAGATTCTATGCCAGTCAGATCCTGAAACTGCAGCAATTTCTCTGTCTACTCCTGGATTAGGTCCTGCTCCTCAGGTGCCTCCATCATCTTGCCACCACCTCATTGTCTTTTTTTTTTTTTTTTTTTTTTTTGGAGAGGTTTTTGCTATAGGGCGCGTGCGCTCGCCAGACAGACAGAGAGAGACAGAGAGATAGAAAGCAGGAAATCACCCCCCAGGGGGGATGGCCACGCCGCAATCCCTTCTCCTCCATTCTCCTCTCAGGATCTTGGGCACGCACGCACACGCGCCCGGCGTGAGTTTAAGCCACCGGTTCCGGGACTTGAACCGCGGTCGACTACGTGGGAGTCCAGTGACATAGCCATTACGCTAACTGCTGGTCCCCTCATTGTCTTTTTAATCATAACCTTTCTGACTGGGGTTAAGTGGTATCTCATCGTGGTTTAGATTTGCATTTCCCTTATAATAAGAGATGTTAAACATTTTTCATACACTTTTTGGCCATTTGTCTGTCTGCCTTGGAAAGTTGTTGAATTCATTTGCTCATTTTTTTAATAGGATTGGATGTGTGTGTGTAAACTGCTTGAGTTCTCATATATTCTGGTTATCAGTCCCTTATCTGAAGCATAGCTTGCAAATATTTTCTCCCATTCTTAGAGTTGTCTCTACACTCTATTTATTGTTTCCTTTGCTCTGCAAGCTTCTTTAGTCTGATATAATCCCACTTATCTATTTTTTGGATTATTGCCTGTGCTTTAGGAGTCTTATTTAAGAAATCTTTGCCTACTCCAATATCTTTGAGAGTTTCCTCTGTGCTTTCCACCAGCAGTTTTATAGTTTGAAGTTTTATGTTTAGATCTTTGCTCCATTTGGTGCTGATTTTTGTTAATTGTAAGAAATAGGGGTCCAGTTTCATTTTTCTGCAGGTGTATACCCAGTTCTTCCAGAACTCTTTGCTGAACAGACTTTATTTTCTCTCATTGGACTGTCTTGTGTCCTTGTCAAAAATCAATTGAAATGTGGTGAGAAGCACGGTGCCATGTATAATCTACCTTCCAAAATTTTTCCACTGTATATCTTCCACTCCATTTCTGATTCAAGTTTATACATGTAGACGATAGCAAGATATCACTACAGGAAACATCATTCTGATTGTGGACAGTCTGTCCACAGCCCCCTCTCACTGCTCTGGTGAAAGAGGAAGCTGCTTCTCCACAGAGGCGCCACCTTCGCCAGCACCACCAGCATCACATGCCTCTCAGTGCCTTTGTCTGGGTGTGAGGCCTAACTAATATTTTTAATGAAATGGCACAGAAGTAAAAGGTATATATATACTCTGTACTATAAAAGATTATATTATTCATTCATTCTTGAGGGATCAGCAGATAGCATAATGGCTACATCTCTGGATTCCCATGTAGTCGACTGTGGTTCAAGTCCCAGACCCAGTGGCTTAAACTCACGCCAAGTGTGTGTGCATGCATGCCCAAGATCCCAAGAGAATAGAGGAGAAGGGATTATGGTGTGGCCATCCCCCCCCTCCCCAGGGAGGGGTGATTTCTCGCTTTCTGTCTCTCCATCTCTCTCTGTCTTTCTGGCAAGCACAAGTGCCCTATAGCAAAAAAAAAAAAAAAAAAAAAAAAAAAAAAAAAATCTCTTTCTTAAAAAAAAAAGGAATAATCTTGAAAAAGTTAAAACTTAAAACCTCAATTTCCTTTTCTATAACTTATATATAATCTTATCATCTGAATTCTCTTGTCATTTAGTATAGTGCCCAAGAACAGAAAATAATACTCCAGAGACTAAGAGAAACCTTAGAAGATGAGGCGGCCTTCGTGACTGTCACTAAGATGCAAGCATGGCTTTAAATCAGTAGTCATGAAAGGCTCTTAACAGTCAAGGCTCTCAGGAAGGCTCTTGAATGGCAAGAAGTGGAATTTTATGTGTATAATTTTCTTCTTTTATTCATGTGCCATAGAAAGGAAAGGAAATTTCTAAAGAAGGAAGATCAGTCAAAAATCAGAAGATTATAGGGCAACCTGTTTTCCAGGACCCCTCCTTTCTCTGGGGCTCTTTCCCTCCTTTTTTTTTTTTTTTTTTTTTTTTTGGAGAGGTTTTTGCTATAGGACGTGTGTGCTCACCAGACAGACAGAGAGAGACAGAGAGACAGAAAGCGAGAAATCATCCCCCGGGGGGGGGATGGCCACACCGCAATCCCTTCTCCTCCATTCTCCTCTTGGGATCTTGGGCATACACGCACTCGCGCCCGGCGTGAGTTTTAAGCCACCGGGACCGGGACACGAACCGCGGTCGACTACGTGGGAGTCCAGTGACATAGCCATTACGCTAACTGCTGGTTCCCGTTCCCTCCCTCTTTTAATAAATTCCCTGCTTTGCTCTACCAAAAAAAAAAAAAAAGATAGAAGAAATACAAGGATATCATTGTTCAAGTGAAAAATGAAAGTAAGAGCAAAAGTCCTGAATAACAAAACTAGCCATGTCCTTCCACTCCTGGCTTCTTGGCTAGCGCACCATTGGCAATAAAGCTAACCTGATTCTGAACCCCTCTAAGTCCTTGAGACTTTCTTTTTATGGCAAAGCTAGCCAGCCTCTTTACCCACTACATGTACTCCGCTCTTAGGAGAAGAAACAAAGCTAAGTGGCCCATAAGCTAAGTGGCCCATAAGCTCATAACACAGTGTTTTCAGGTCCCTTTAGCAGTTAACCAGCAGCTGACTACTTGAAATCACTTATTTTTCTCACACTGTTGTGATTCTGGGAATGCACAGTTTGTGTGTTAGATTCTGGGAATGCACAGTTTTTGTGTTAGCCTGATTTTTCTGAGATACAGACCTACAAGAGATTTACTGCAGATTTAGATGTTTAAGAGATTTATTAGCGGAAATGCCTGTGAGGGAAATTGGAGAGGGAGCTGTAAGAAAGTGAAAGAATTGCCAGGCTGGAATGCAAACTGAACCTCCTGAAGTAAAAAAAGAAAAAGAGAGAGAGAGAGAGAGAGAGAGAGAGAGAGAGAGAGAGAGGAAGAAAGGAGAGAAGAAAGAGACTGGGAGGGAAGGAAAGTCTTGGTAGTGCAGTGATAAGAAAGTTAGGGAAACAATGATGGGACATCTTCAAACCAGTTACTTGACAGAATGGGCAAATCTTTTGTACTTGTCATGCTAAATTACTGCCTGGGGCAGGGTTAAAGCACAGGTTAATTATGCTGTCTGCCATAGGAGATCTGAGAGATGCATTTTCACATTGTCATAATTGCCACTGAAACCTTTTGGAAGTGATGGATTATGCCAGTGAAATTTGAAGCTTTCTTATTTTCCATATGAAGAAATGTATTAATGAAGGCCTTTCATTTAAAAAGTACATGTATTTTTCTATATACTCATGATTATATAAGTTTCAATGCTTTCTTCTTTTAATTATGTGATCTTATACCCAGGTCTGCCAAGATAGTATTTTTTGTTTTTTTGTTTTTGTTTTTTTTTTTTTTCAGAGAGAGATTTATGCTATAGGGTGTATGCACTTGCTGGAGTGACAGAGAGACAGAGAGACAGAAATCACCTCCCAGGGCGAGATGGCCATGCCTCAATCCCTTCTCTTCCATTCTCCTTTTGGGACCTTGGGCACAGGTGCACGTGTGCCTGGCGTGAATTTCAAGTCAGTGGGACCCAGGACTCGAACTGGGTGACAACATGGGAGTCCAGCAATGTAACCATTTCATGAGCTGCTGCTTCCCTAAGACAGTCTTTATACAGATAGTCCTGCTGGCCCATGAATTGCCTTAATTGCCTTAGTCTTGGAGTCTCCCGAAATCTAGTCTCAACTCATCCTCCTAATTTTTTTTTTTGAGAGAGATTTTTAAAAATATATATATTTATTTAATTTTATTTATCCATTCACTTACTTTTTAATTTGACCAGAGCGAGATACAGAGAAAGGGGGGGGGGGGGGAGTGAGAAAGCAAGCCACCAGGTCTGGGAATCGAACCATGGTTAGCCATGTGGGACTGTCCAGTGCCTTAACCACCATGCCTCCTGCTGGTCCCCTCGAGAGATATTTTTGCTATAATATGCATATACTTGCCCGAGAGACAGAGAAACAGAAAGCAAGAAATACCCTCCAGGGAGGATGGCCACACCACAATCCTTTCTCCTCCCTTCTCTTTTTGGGATACTGGGCATGAATGCACACGTACCTGGCGTGATTTCAAACCACCAGGTCCAGGACTTGAACTGCAGTCAACCACATGGGAATCCAGCACCTTAACCACTATGCCACCTGCTGGCCCCTATCATTCTAATCTTTAAAAAAAAAAAAAAAAAACTATTTTATTTAACTTTATTTATTTAATTATTCATTTACTTTAATTTCACCAGACAGGGATAGAGTGAGTGAGAGAGAGAGAGAAAGTGAGAAAGCAAGCCGCCAGGCCCAGGACTCGAACTATGGTTGGCCACATGGGAGTCCAGCACCCCTGACCACCACACCACCTGCCAGCCCTGCTTGTCAAAGTTTTAATGAGAAGTTACTGTCTTATTTATCAAAATAAAAGAGGTTGGACCAGCCGCTGTGGAAATATGGAGGTTCCTCAAGGACCTTCAAATAGAACTACCATATGATCCAGCAATTCCACTCCTGAGTATCTACCCAAAGGATAGGAGAACTTTCAGTTGGAAAAGCGCTTGCACATCTATATTTATTGCAGCATTATTCATGATTGCTAAGACATGGAACAAACCCAAATGTCCACAAACAGATGAATAGATTGAAAAAGTGTGGCACATACACTCCATGGAATACTATTCAGCCACAAAAAACAACAAGACCCTAGCATTTGATAGAAAGTGGATGACCATGGAAGATCTATTGTTTAGTGAAGCAAGTCAGGCTATGAAATAGAGACATTGTATGTTTCCACTTAACATATACTGACTGTCCGCACTCTATGGTAGAGACCGAAAGACTGGAGACATAAAAACAGTAAAAATCATTATGGACACTGGGGACAGAGTGGAAAGAGAGTGGGAGAGGGGAAGAGTGCAGGAAGGGAAAGTTGGGGAAATATGGAGAAGTAAGATATTTGTATTACACAGATATGGTTTATTGCCTGTTAGTGATGACGTGTATAGTAGTATCAACTCGTCTGCTGTGTGGCATATATCATGTTGAATAAAATCTCTTTACAAACTAAATGATGTATAATGACCGAATGTATAAAAATAATAAATAATAATAAAAAATGTTAAAAATAACTAATAAAAAAAGAATTCCTATCATTCTAATAAAAATTCCCACTTTGTTTTACCTTATAGTAAAATGCATTTGAAATAGTTGCTCTTTGCCTTAATGACTTACTTATCCATTGCTATCTTTTTGCTCATATTGTTTTCTTCAACTAACATTTATTAACTAGCATATATTTACTGTGCCTTTCCATGGGCCATGCCCTGTACTTAAAAATGGGTATATGTTAGAGAACAGAATAAATGTGGTTTCTGCCATTTTAGAGTTTTGAATCTAAGAAAAACAAGAGACAATAAGCAGGTCAATAGTCGAATGTATGGTTAGAACACATGTAAGAATTTCAAAAGTGAAAGATTAGATTTCTCTGATGGAGAGGAGTTCTGTTTTAGATAGAGTGGTTAGGGAAGAAATCATATTTCATCTAGAACTTGGGTGATGAAGGGACTATAGCGGTATGGAGAATGTAAACTCTCCAGGTACAAATTGCGTCATCTTTAAGGTATTGCCATGATCTTCACAAAGTCTTTTCTGAGTGTCTTCATCAGACTCTAAAACACATTCAGCCTTTTGTTATCTACCTCTCTTCTATCACATAATATGTCATAAATTGTACTGTATTTATGCGTTTGTCTTCTATCAGACGATAAGAGTTTGGAAGGGGAGGTTACAGGTGGTATGATGGTGAAAGGTGCTGGATTCCCACTTGGTTGACCACAATTCGAGTCCCAGACCTGGCAGCTTCTCTCTCCCTTTCCCTTTCTCTATCTCTGGTCAAATTAAAATATAATAATAATGAATGAATTAAATAAATAAATAATTCTTTAAAAAAAATAAGACTTTTAGAAGGTTCTGTTCATGCCAAATTTACTCCTGTATCTAGCATGAAATTCAGAGTAACACTCTCTGATCACATGCAACAAATATTTGTTGAATGCATGAACATTTCCCACTCCCTACAAGTTTGCCCTTTCTAACATTTGTTCATATAACAGTTGGAAACAGAGGTTTCATATCATGTCAATAGTTGAAAATATCATTCACATAGCCAGAGAGTTCTAAACTTTAACCAAAAGCAAATCTATAGTACATGAGAGCATTTCTGTTGGGACAATGAGATTCTTTCAAGACAGAATTTTGTAGGTTTATCATTTATTTGAAAATCTATTGTTATAAACATTAATAAGCTGCACGAAGAACACTTGGCAGGATAGTAAGTGAGTTACTATTTTAAAATAACTCTTCAGTAGGTAGTTTCCACTGGCCTCTAGAATTTAATTGGTATTTTTCTATACAAAACTAGCATGGGTGTTCAGACACCCATGGACAGCCGCTTGACTTTTAGATCAGCCCATAGTTATATAGATACTCATTTTTACACTTTGTATAAATATTTATCATCTCTTTCTCTTAGTAGCTATGGTCTCAGAAGCAACAGAGTGTAAATAAAGAGAAAGAACAGGATGTTTTTTGATAGGCTACCAGCTCACGTCTTCATTTCAACACTATTTAAAGAAATATTTTTATTTTTAAAAAAATTGGACTTTTTCCTCCTATGAAGATTTCTTTTTAATGTCATTTTCTTTTCCTACAGAAAACCCCAACTACAGGCAGAGTCTCGTTAAAGCAAGAACTGCAATTTTCACATGGTAGTGCCTTGAAACTCTAGAATGGGAATGTTCCTTATCCTACATTCAGTGTCATCATATCTAATTTTACTATCCCCGAAGCTGTTTACAGTAGAGAACTTGAAAAACATGTATGACAGCCTTCATCTAATCCTGAACAGGTCATACATATTATTTTCTAAAGAACAAAATAATTTCTAATTACCCAACTTATGTATTTGCTTTTATCATTTAAATACTTTCCAGAAACACATATTTAGGATACATGATTTGAGATCAGAAATGAATCAATGTCAACTTTTCCCCTCTAAATATTGGATGCTTTTTTTTTTTTTCTTTTTTTGGAGAGGTTTTTGCTATAGGGCGCATGCGCTCGCCAGACAGACAGAGAGAGACAGAGAGATAGAAAGCAGGAAATCACCCCCCAGGGGGGATGGCCACGCCGCAATCCCTTCTCCTCCATTCTCCTCTCGGGATCTTGGGCACGCACGCACACGCGCCCGGCGTGAGTTTAAGCCGCCGGGTCCGGGACTCGAACCGCGGTCGACTACGTGGGAGTCCAGCGACATAGCCATTACGCTAACTGCTGGTCCCCTGAATGCCTTTTAATATGTGACAGATTTTTAAAGCATTTCAAACTTTACCTAATGTCTATAAATCTCCAAGTAATACTATACTTGAATTTTACCCAATTTACCACTCTGTTCAGCTGCCAGGCCATTATCTTTTGAAGATCTTTAAAATTCATCTCCTGGGGCCAGGTTGAGAGACTGGACTCCTACATGGCTGTATATGGTTCGAGTCCCAGATCTGGCAGCTGCCTTTCTCACTTCTCCCTCTCTCTCTCTCTCTCTCTCTCTCTCTCTCTCCCCCCCCCCTCTCCCTCTCTCTCTCTCTCTCTCTCTCTCTCTGCCTGTCTCTTTCTCTGGTGAGCATGTATGCCCTACAGGAAACTTTAAAATAATTAATAAATAAAAGTATATAAATAATTTTTTAAAATGTATCTCCATCCCTATTTTCTCAACCTTTATTCAATCCCTCACCAACACCTCCCACTTCCACACACATGCAATTCATATTGTCTAAACTAAAGCTGTATCTTTCAGAAGAGTGAAAAGATGGTATTTAGTTAGTCCAATACATATGTGTGTTTGTATCTGTTTCTACTTTTTTACTTCTGACTGAAATGTTTTCATTTATCATATGACCTCTATTAAGGAGAAATAAATCCATCAAGGGAATATATAAAGGGTACTGTATATCTTTTTAATTCTAGACTCTTATTTAATTTATACCTCCTGCTCTGTCTTCATAATTTCAAACTTCTTCATGCCCTGAACTTCACTAAAATAGAGAGAATAATAACAGCTGAGGAATAATAAATAAGCAGGAATCAAGGAGGAATGAAAGAAGAACATGGCACAATAAATAAAATAAGATAAAATAAAAATAAAATATAATATCTCTTACAAACAAGATTGGAGACCTAGGTTATATTTTTAGTCCACTGCTAACTATTAGTCGTGTGACTTTCATCAGTGCCTTAATACTCAGGGACCCAATCATTTAATCTATAAAACTATGGATCATTTAACATTTAGGTCCACCCAACTCTAACCTTCAATGGTTTTGTTTCATTTTATTTGTTGTTCTCATTTATTGTTGTCAGATCTCACTGAAGGGATTCATGGACAAAAATGCTTAAAGAAATACTAAATACACTGTAAGGCTTAAGACTGAGCTCTAGGGCCTCTGCCTGGCTTAAATCACAGTTCCATTACTTATCACCTGCGTGACTTAGGGAGAAGAACTCAAGTTTTCTGTGCCTCTCTATTTGCCTCTTTAAAATAATGACAATAAGAGTATCTAGAGCATGAATTTAGCTCTTGAATTAAACTAGGTCATTTTTATGAAGTGCTTAAAACATGGTGATTGGCAAATGAAAAAATGATTATTAAATGTCAGCTGGTGGGACCAGTAGTTAGTGTAATGGCTATGTTGCTGGGCTCCCATGTAGTTGACCGTGATTCGAGTCCCAGACCCTGTGGCTTAAACTCACGCCGGGTTCGTGTGCGTGCGTGTCCAAGATCCCGAGAGGAAAATGGAGGAGAAGGGATTGTGGCATGGCCATCTCCCCTGGGGGGGTGATTTCTCACTTTCCATCTCTCTGTCTCTCTCTGTCTTTCTGGCGAGTGCACGCACCATATAGCAAAAACCTCTAAAAAAAAAAAAAATGTCAGCTGGTATTATTGTTTCATATTAAATATCTGTGTGTCCATGGTACTGTCCAAAGTGAAACCATGTATTATCCCTTCCCCTTTCTGCCTGTTATGAATATAAAGTTTTAGAAATGCCAAATTTTTAATAAAGGGAGGAAATACATGAAACGACAGCAAAGAAAACATTTATTTTTGCCATATTTGTTCCTTGGTGGAAAAGGAAATGCTATACTTAACTGTCATGATAAGTTACCACTGTTAATGAGATAAAGAACAAGAAAATTAGAGATAAAACAGAGATAATAGAAGGCAACAGGAATGGGGAAACATGGAATGAAAACAAGAATGTCTCTGGTAAGGTCCACAAAGGGTAGTTTGTGAATTTGTGAATTTTTCGTTTCATTTTTGCCACATACCAGAAAAAAAAAAAAATAGTCTTTCTACTTTTTTTTTTCCTTAGGGTGAGTCCATTAAAATATTATCAAATATAGACACTTTCAAAAAGAGAGCCTGGAACACATATACACAGAGTTCGCTTCTGTCTCAACAGTGAATAAAGGCTTCTAAGTCTCATTCCAAAAGTAGTTTTTGAGTAAAGATATCAACATGACCTTTCTATAGTATTATGATTTATAGAAACTCAAATGGGAGGGAGGCACTCAATTTAAATCTCTAGGAAAATGAGCTGTGTCATTGATTTGACCTAAAATTACAGGCATCGTATTTCTCAGAAATGTTCTACCAGTAAGCATGTTGGAAAAGCCACTCAGTTTTGTCATAGTGTTAATCATTTTCACAGTAATAGGTGATTTGCCAGACATAGAGGATTAATATTGGAAACTCTTTGAAACTGTTCTTTGGTTCACAAAACACAGCATCATAAATAAAGATAAAACTCTTTTTCTGCTATTGAAACCTTCCTTGAATGGAGGCTAAGAATGCATAATGACTTTGACTTTGATGGTGATTCTGTCAGGCAGTGTCATCCAACATGGAATGATAATGGGAACACTGGAAAGGCTGTTCTGAGGACAATGTTTCTAACCACTGGGATCTGATTTTTGGACAAGGAAATCTCTGAAGCTCTACAATAATTGCTCAAATATTTTTCTTATTTTACATTACCAGGATTTGTTATTGTTACTTGTTTGGTTTAAATTCTAATCATATAAAACTGTTCGCTGTTAAAATTAATTTCAGTTCAAGTCATTTAGTTGAATGAAGATGTAGGAAGTACTTTGTCTTTCCTCAATTAAATTAGATTGATTGTTCTCAGATAGAACTGCACCTTCCAGCAGAGATTTCCATTGGACTCCAGACCCCTGATCTTCACAGTGTTATCTATAATGGTCCCTCATCAGAATCTCTTAGCCCACCCAGCATGCAATGTGGTCACTTTAGTCTCATATACTATCTGCATAAATTTAGAGTCAAGATGTCCTGCAAATCAAACCTCTTTATTGAGCCCTGTTTTTTTAAAACTTTATTCATTGTATTCATGACAGAGTGTGTGCCAGAGAGAGAGAGAGAAAGAGAAAGAGTGAGTGAAGCACTCTTGACAATGTCTCATCCTGCTGCATTCCCCCCTCTCCAGCCCTCTAGCCTGTCATGATCTTGGGCACATGCATATACACCCGGTGTGTTTTTAAGCTGACTTGGGGATTTGAGCTTGGCATTCCAGCTCAACCGAGCCATGGAGCTTGCTTCCAAAACTGCAGTTCAGTTGGAACCTACTGTGGCACCAGGCTGAGCCTCAAGCCTCATTTACTTACAAAATGCAGGGACTCATTTCCGAATTTCTCTTCCAGAGGAGAAATTATTCTCCTTATAGTTGTTTCAGGTAGAGCTCTGTCATAGTCAAAATAAATGTGTAATATTATCTATGAATGTGCCCTCTTGATATTTCTCCTTCTCTAACAACCTACCAGATCTGGAGACCACGTCCAGTTCTACTTTATCTATGTAGGCTTCCCAGGCTGTTCTAGTTTTCAGTGATCCCAACCATATCACTGGCATAGTAACTCATCAGGCAGTGTTTTGAGAAGGCTCATTTTGTTCATTTCGACTCATCCTCACTTTGTGGTTTCACAGTGTGTTCCTATCTGGCTCCTCCAATGATCTGTTATCCGCTTGAACATGGAGATTTGCCTTATACTTTTACTTCTCACAACCCTTGCCTCTTACGTTGCTTACTCTATGTTTGATGACTGATTGGACACATAAGGGTCAAAATATTTATCAAATGGCATGTCATTTCAAAACAGGAAAAATCACTTGTAAAGGATTTCAGGGATTTGACTTTGACATTATCTTGAAGATACAATAGGGCTTTAAAAGCTGCCACTTGAGGGCCAGCATATAGCAGAGCAGTTACGTTGCTCGACTCCCACATGCCAACCGTGGTTTGAGTCCCAGACCCAATGGCTTGAAAAATCATGCAGGGCATGTGTGAGTGCATGCCTAAGAAACTGGGAGGAAAATAGAGGAGAAGGGATTACAGTGTGGCCATCCATCCTGGGGGGGGTGATTTTTCACTTTCCCCCTCAGTCTTCCCTACCTCCCCCAGCCAGCCCCCTTGCCACCGTGAGCACACAAGTCCGAAGGCAAAAACCTCTAAGGGAAAAAAAAAAGAAGCAGCTACTTGAAGCTAGGCAAAAGTGGGAATGAGAGGACTAAATGAATGACACACCTAAATGCCATGGAATGTAGAAATGATACAACATGTTAATTTAATCTGTTTTCTTCTCTGATTAATCCCTCACTGGGGCGGGGAGAAGAGTCAGGTATTTCTAAGAGGCAAGTGTTTCTGATCATTATCCTACTAAATGTTTGGAACATTGGGAGAAATTGGGAGGAAAGGATTGTCTGGTTGGAAAATCAACTGGCATTTCAACATGTAAATAGTTGAGCCAAGTGCAAATTTTACAGACCAAACAGAATCCTCACAAGTCTAATGACTTTGGAAAACGAATTGTACGCTGGCTCACAGGACATTTTCTTCCTGTCTATAGTAAGCTGTGTTTGGGAAGTCTGTGAACTGTGTTTGTGATCTGGATCAAACACTGGCCTTTAATTTCTCAAATTACAGTTTAGTGATCCCAGATCAAAAGTCCCTCCATAGGCAAGTTAGTAAAATTAGCAGCATAATTTATAACCAGAGTGTAACTGCATTGTTCCCTCCACAAGGAAAATGTGAACTTTCTTTCCATCGGAAGTCTGTTTACTATTATTCCCAGATGTTGTGACAGTTTCCATCCAAATGTTGCTGAATAGAAAAAAAAGCCCCTTTTTGAAGCTTAATTTTCACTACTCTCTGTATGGATTTTTTCAGAGTCTGTAAAAAAAAGCTAGAATTAGGCCAGCAGGTGGCATGATGGTTAAGGCACTGGACTCCTACATGGCTAAATGTGGTTTGAATCCCAAACCTGGCAGTTCTTTCTCATTTTCTCTCTCTCTCTGGTGAGCTTACATGTCCAAAAGCATAAATAAATAAATAAATAAATAAATAAATAAATAATTCTTTCTTTAAAAAAAGAAATGCAGGGACTAGCAGTTGGCATAATGGTTATGTCACTGGACTCCCGAGTAGTCGACTGCAGTTTGAGTCTCGGACCCAGTGGCTTAAACTCACGCCGGACGTGTGTGTGTGTGTGTGTGTGTGTGTGTGCCCAAGATTCCGAGAGGAGAATGGAAGAGAAGGGATTGCAGTGTGGCCATCCCCCCTGGTGGATGATTTCTTGCTTTCTGTCTCCCTGTTTCTCTCTGTCTTTCTGGTGAGCACACACACCCTATAGCAAAAACCTCTCCACCCTCCCCCCCCAAAAAAAAGAAAGAAAGAAATGCTAGAATTATGACTTGCATTGGAAAACTAGAAAAGAAAAAGGGAAAAAAATTCCCCTAAAAAAGTGCATCTTGAACTTTAGGGTACCTCTGAATCACCTAGGGAACTTGTGGATCATGATTCCTGAAGGTCTGGGGTGGAGCCTGAGAGTCTGCATTTCTAACACATTTCCAGGTAGCGCTATGTAGCTGGACCGTGGACCACACAGCTTGGAGTAGCAAGTTCTACTGGACAGAGAGAACATTTTTTATAAAGAAAACAAATTACAGCTCCACTCTGGGTTATAATTCCAAGCAAATAATGAATAAAAAATGATTGTCTTTTGACACATCTGAGTCTGAATGGAAAGTGAACACTGGCCATTTAACATTTTAATGTGGCAGGAGTACTTATTGATGCATTGATTTGGATTTTGTTCCCGCCAAGCCTTTCTTTGCTTTCTTGTTTCCAGACAAGATCTTGTTTGCAGATCTAAAGAGCTTTTCTTCCTCGATTTGTTTACAAACAATGGGACAGAGGCAGGCACCTTTGGAATTAAGAAAGGTGGGAACCATGGAGAAGAAAGAGAGATGAAGGAGATATTTTTTCATGTTTATCTCTATGTAAGATGTTTAAAGACCCTCTCTGTATCATAGTAAGGAATGGAGCTATGATAATGGCTGAAACTTAATATCCCACCAACTTGGTGAGAGTTGGAGAGACCCCAAGTCAAACTTAAATCAATTTTAAAAAACTATAACATGTCAGTCTTTGCACCCTCACTGCATGCAGAAAATTTATACCTGCTTTACATGAAATTTCAGTGTGGACAGTTTACAAGAATATCCCTTAAGGTTTTTTTAAACTCCACAGAAAAAGAAAAAAAAAAAAAAAAGCTTAAAAAAACTGAGGATTTTCCCTCTAACTTTAACAGTGAGCTTTACTCTTTCATATGTTTTCATAATACTCATTACAGAAACTTTCAGCAAAATGTGCTGCCCACCCATTTCCTGACTTCTCCAGCATCAACTAGTTCTAACACATAGCCCCTCAGAACCTCTGGTGGCATCTAGTCTTTTATTCTGACTAGATTTAACTTCTAAGCCAAGGAACTGTGTTTTGAACTACCGTTCCTTCACCCTTCCCCAGCAAAGAGTTAGGTAGTCAGCAAATGCTTACTATAAATGTATTAACTGAAATAATTATGTGTAATCTGTTTGTCATCCCAATATTCATTATCAAGAAATGAATTTAGGGACCAGCAAATGGCATAGTGGTTACATAGCTAGACTCCCACATGGCAGACCACAGTTCAAGTCCTGAACAAAGTGGCTTAAAAACCACACCAGACACATGTGGTACGTGCCCAAGATCCTGGGAGAGAATGACAGTGAAGGGATTATAGCATAGCCATCCCCTTTGGGGGGGTAATTTCTCACTTTCCCTCTCACTTTTCTGTCTTTCTCTCTCTCTGGAGAGTGCACATGCCCTAGGGCAAAAATTTTTTTTTTTTTTTTTGGAGAGGGAGAGGTTTTTGCTATAGGGCATGTGCGCTCGCCAGACAGACAGAGAGAGACATAGAGACAGAAAGCGAGAAATCACCCCCCAGGGGGGATGGTCACGCCACAATCCCTTCTCCTCCATTCTCCTCCCGGGATCTTGGGCACGCACGCACACGCGCCTGGAGTGAGTTTTAAGCCACCAGGTCCGGGACGCGAACCGCGGTCGACTACGTGGGAGTCCAGCGACATAGCCATTACGCTAACTGCTGGTTCCCCCTAGGGCAAAAATTTCTAAGAAAAAAAGAAATGTCTTTAAAGAAGACATCCTCAACAATATGAACATTTTATCTATTTATCTCATTCATTGCCTCCAACTATTAAAAATAATTAGATAAGTAGGCAGATTTTATGATTAAACTCTAAAGACAGGAGGTTACCTTTGAAGGCTGTACTTCAGTTGTACAAATAGGAAAAAATGAGACTGACCTATGGTCTAGTGGTTAAGAGATCCAGATCCCACATGACTGACAACACAGTTCAAGTCCCAGCCCTGGAAGCTCGAAAACCCTGCCAGGCACTTATGAGTGTGCGCCCAAAATCCTACCAAAATGGAAAAGTAGAGGAGAAGGGATTGCAATGTGACTGTGCCCCACTGGAGATTGCTTTCTCCTTCTCCCTCTCTCTGGCAACTGTACATGTCTTTGGGCAATACAAAAAAAAAGGAAATTTAAAAATAAATATATACTTAGGAGGTTATAATTAAAGAAGATCATTAAGTTGTCTGAAAAGTCATGACTTTTTTCATATTTTCCTACGCAAAAATTATCATGACTTTTCCGACAACCTAATATATGATTATAAATTCTAACATCTTGAAAAAAATACCAATCTGTGCTAGTGTCCATGGAGGGAAAACACTGTAAATTTCTTTCTTACAAGCTTTATATAGATTCCAGTTATTGGTGGAAAGTATTACAAATAATCCACATTTTACTATGATTTCTAGAACTTTTTTGGAGGTCTTGGGCTCCTCCAACACTATTAAGCTACTTATTTATAACGCATTCATGAGTCACATTTTCCTGTTTAGAGAGATCTTCCTAAAGGTAGTAACTATATAAAAATAGTCTTCATTCTATTTTCCTCCTTGCCAATCTTTTTAAGAAAAATCACTGATGGGGAACTTTAGAGCCCAGTTCAAGGGGAAGGGTGAAATGTCAGAAATTACTAGAATGTGGGGGAACCAGCAGTTAGCATAATGGCTATGTCGCTGGACTCCCACGTAGTCGACCGCGGTTCGTGCCCCGGACCCGGTGGCTTAAAACTCACGCCGGGCGCGTGTGCGTGCGTGCCCAAGATCCTTAGAGGAGAATGGAGGAGAAGGGATTGCGGCATGACCATCCCCCCTGGGGGGTGATTTCTCGCTTTCTGTCTCTATGTCTCTCTCTGTCTGTCTGGCGAGCGCACGCACCCTATAGCGAAAACCTCTCAAAAAAAAAAAAAAAGGAAAAAAGAAATTACTAGAATGTGGGAACCAGCAGTTAGCGTAATGGCTATGTCGCTGGACTCCCATGTAGTTGACTGCGGTTCGCATCCTGGACCCAGTGGCTTAAAACTCACGCCGGGTGTGTGTGCGTGCGTGCCCAAGATCCCAAGAGGAGAATGGAGGAGAAAGGATTGCGGTGTGACCATCCCCCCTTGGGGGGTGATTTCTCACTTTCTGTGTCTATGTCTCTCTCCGTATGTCTGGCAAGTGCACGCCGCCCTATAGTGAAAATAAAAATAAAATAAAAATAATGATAAATAATAATAATAATGAAAATAAAAATAAAAAAAAGAAATTACTAGAATGTGGCCAATTACTAAAGAATGTTGTTAGGACAGATGTTCTCCAAGGAACTGGAAGGGAGAAAGATAAGCATTCAGTAGAAGAAAATGGAGAGCAAAAGGTTAAGGAGACAGAACAGAGAAGACAACAGACAGTGGTAAGGACGTTGTGTTGTCGGAAGTGTGTGTTTGGATTAGTAAGTGGTAAAAAGGAATTCAAAAAGATAAAAGAATGCTCTCTAAAGAAACACTTGGACTGAAGAATCGAACTTAATCTAGCAAGTGAGGGGAGCCATTTGAGTCCTTAAGTAGAAGCATGGCAGAATAAAAGGATGTTTTAGGAAGTTTAACCCAGCAGAAGTATAAAGAATGGACTGGAAGGGACCAGAACTTAGTGTAATGGCTATGTCGCTGGACTCACATGTAGTTGACCGCTGTTCAAGTCCTGGACCTGGTGGCTTAAACTCACACCGGGCACGTGTGCGTGTGTGCCCAAAATCCCGAGAGAAGAATGGAGGAGAAGGGATTGCAGCATGACCATCCCCCCTAGGGGGTGATTTCTCGCTTTCTGTCTCTCTGTATCTTTCTGTTTTTTCTGGCGAGCGCACGCACCCTATAGCAAAAACCTCTCAAAAAAAAAAAAAAAAATGGACTGGAATTCCTACACAGAACAGAGATAACAGACTTTGGAGTAAGACATTAATGAAGAAATGAGGCCTCATTATGGAAGTGTTAAGTGAGAAACAGGAAAGGAATGGTCTAAGAAACACCTAAAAAAAGGGCCAATTGCCTGTTCTGATAACTAATAGGAAAAAGAACTATTCTGTTTAAATTGCTATTAACCACTCTGTGTATTCAAATATTTCAATTGTTTAGCAGCCTTTTATGTCCAACTGAGAAAATTAGCAACTATTCATTTAATACTAATTTTAAAGGATTATCATAGGATGTCCAGAAAAGTATTTACAGGCACACCTTTAGAACACATAGACTACAACACTCTTATTTTTTTAAGGGAACCAATGCATTTTATTATGTTTTTGTTTCTTTTTTCCTTGCTAAAGGACACATGCACTCACCAGAAAGAAACAGAGAGAGAAGTGGGGAAATGGCCCCAATATGGGATGTCACAATCCCTTCTCTTTCATCTCTTCCCTCCTTTCAGGATTTTGGGCATCCACATACACACGCTCAGCATGTTTCTCAAGCCTCTGGGACCCCAACTGTGTGGTAGACTAAGTGAGATCTTAGCTTACAACTCTTACATATGTTGTAGATAAGGTAACAAGCCAAAAGTAAATGAAGATCCCACTACTACAGGCCAAGGAATTTATTCATGTGCTTATTCATTCTACAAATGTTTAGTGATTTCCTGCTTAGATCAAGACATTTTTTGTTTTTGGGTTCCTTATAGTCTAATTATGAAAAAATAAAATGTGGTGAGATCCTGGAAGTGACTAGAAATGCCTCTTTTAGGTTGTTTGGTTAGATAAAGTTTCTATGGGAAGATTCCATTTGAGCTGAAGCCTGACCAATTAAGACAAAGATTCCAGTGTTAGCAGCAGCAAAAGTGAAAGCTGGATACACTTGCCTTATTTAAGACCTGGGCCATCATGGTAAAAAGATGTTGGACAAGAAGAAAGAGAGATAAGCAGGTACCACTCCTGGAAAGCAAGAAAAGGAACAGGAGAAACTAACAGGAAACATAATTCAAGCTGACTTAAGTAATAAGAAAACTAACACATTCATTTAAGTAGAAAACCAGGTGAGACAGTCTTTAGGTACTAAATCCAGTATCTCCAAATGTATTTCCCATAAATTTTCTTGTCTTTATCCTCATAACTGTATTAGCTTCATCATCGGGGTTGGGATGAATTACATGAGTGAACTATATAAGACATATAATATACTACATCATCCTATAGCTTTTTTTTTTTTTTTTTGAGAGGTGTTTGCTATAGGGCATGTCACTCACCAGAAAGACAGAGAGACAGAAAGCGAGAAATCACCCCCCAGGGGGAATGGCCACACCACAATTCCTTCTCTATTCTCCTCTTGGGATCTTGGACACACACGCACACACACCAGGCCTGAGTTCAAGCCACTGGGTCCGGGACTCGGACTATGGTGGACTACATGAGAGTCCAGCAACATAGCCATTATGCCAACTGCTGATCCCACATCATCCTATAGCTATTATTATTATTATTATTATTAAATTTTCTAGAAGCTACCACCAAGATAATCCTTGGGCCACATTCTCTCTCTTGAACCAGTCATTTCAAAGGAGTGGAATATCCTTCATCTAATTATACCTATTCTTGGAGCTAAGGGTTGGGTCAGCTTTCAGTGAGACACATGAGCTATTTGGGGGAACAATGGCTATTTGAACAAATCAAGGAGAGCAGGAGAAAGGCAGGCTGATTAGGCAGCCAGCCATGTTTACTGCATGGAAGGTCTTGGTGATCATGATTAGGAGTTTGGGCTTTATTCTGATTACATTGGAAGCCAGTGGAGGGTATTTCATACTGAAGTAATATGATCTGAATTACGGTTTAAAAGGTCATTCTGGTATTTGGATAGTTAATTAAAAAGGGGTAAAAATGAAATTGGAACCAGTTGGTGATGCGGTGTTTAAAGCAACTAGATCCCACATGGCCAATTGTGTAGTTTGAGTCCCAGACCTGATGGCTTGAGAAACACACTGAACATGTGTGCAGGAGGGATCAATGGAGGAGGGAGAAAAGGAGGAGAAGGGATTGTGGCATTGCCACCCCTCATGGAGAGGTACTTTCTTACTCTCTCTCCTCTCTTTTACTGTCCCCTTCTGTCAAGCTCTTCTGCTGTCTGACAAAATTTTAAAAATAAATAAATAAATAAATCCAGAATCAGGAAGACAATGTAGGAAATTATTTGATAATCCAGACAAGTCGTACTAGGAGTCTGAACTAGAATAATAGCCAAGGAGATGGAGAAAGGGGAATGAGTTGAAATGGAACTGATAGAACTTGTTGATGGATTAAGTGGGGGGATAGGAGTTAGGGAAAATTTAAAAAAAGGAAAAAAAGAAAGATGACCCATAGGTTTTTGGCTTAAGAAACTGGTTACAAAGATAGTGGAGTTAAGAAGGAACCAGTTTTGCCAGGGATTCAAGAGTTCTGTGTTAGGATTGACATAAAATGGACATCGAGTGATGATGCTGAACAGACTGAGTAGAGCCTCAGTTCTGAAAATGGAAATTTGGAACCTCAAAGTATAGATGATATTTAAAGCTATGTGACTTGATGCTAATTTTTTTTGCAAGAAAATAATAGCTAAGGAAGCAAAGGGAAGAGTTCTGTAACAATATTTAGGAATAGGAATAAAAGTCAATAAAGGACACTAAGAAAGAACAGTCGATGAGGTTAGAAGGGAAATGAAGCAAACTGGTCATTGTGGAAGCTAAGAGAAGAGTAATTTTTAAAATAATAATAAAAAACCAGTGTCCCACTGGGTCAAATGTAACTGGAAGTTCAGTTATATATATAAAAAAAAAAGAAAAGATATCATTGGATTTGACAAGAAAAAGGTTAGTCGAAGGGAAGAGTGAAAAATACAACTGAAGTAGATTCAAAAGGAAAGGAAAGCCAGCCTCAATGGTGTAGTGGTAATGCAACTCTACGATGCTGAGGTCACATGGGAAGGTCCTAAGTTTGGGGCCCAGGTCTCCCCCATACATGACAAGCTTGTGCATGCATAATTTTGACTGTCTGAGGCTGGGGGTGGATTATGATGTGAAGACTCTGCAGGGAGTACCCTCTTTCCATGGAAAAAATAAATAACTAAACTTTAAAAAGAGAGAGAGAGAGGAGAAGTTAGGAAATGAAAACAACCATTCTGGTAAGGACTTAAATGATCCAAGAACAAGAAAGAGGCTTCTCAGGCACAACTCTGAAAAAGACAAAAATAGTGTATCCTTTCTAGTTGATTTTATTATTATTATTTTTATTTGGTGTTGTTTTCTAGAAAGAGAAATATCCTGTTGTGGTTTTCATGTAAAATGATGTGAGTGGCCCAATAATTTCTAGAGATCTTTTTCTCTTACATACATATTCCCTTAAGAAGAAACTAGGCAATTGAGATTTTCCAATTTAAGTAAAGGGGCTAGATAAGACTCAATTAGGATCTAAATGTTCATACATGTTATTCTGGTTGTTCTTCAGTTGTACCAACTCCTACAAGAACACTATGTATGTGTATATATAGCATTTACTGCAGATCCTAAACTTGATTTGTGTAAATTAATTGATCTTTCTTTGCTCCATCTACCCAAAGGTGTCTTTGTCAGTCTTTTTCATTTCCATCCACCAGAAAGTAGAGCAGGGCAGAAGTTGTATGGGAGTCCTGTCCCTCACCCCCCTCACCTCCTGGCCTCAGCACAATACAAACTCTGTTCAAAACTTGGCTAAATGCTTCTTTTCCCACATTCAATCAGGGTACACTTAAAGCCATACAGTGTCCCTGTCCTGCCAGAAAGCCTATGGGCAGGATGCCCCTTCAGAATAACACAAAGACACACTGTGCAAGGCATCTGTGGCCACAGAAGTGGCCATGTATGGATTATCAATAAGACTTTTGACTTTTTTTTATTTATGTCATATAATCATCACCTTAAATATTATTCAAACAAGGAAACCAAACTTATAGACTAGACTTTAAGGCTTTATCTACTCTATAGCTATAAAGAAAATAGCTACTTTTCTGTTTAAACAAGTTCCTTTCAGGAAAATGTCACATTTTCTTACACCCAGTGTAATTTTTCACTTTAAATGATACTGTGTGATTTGACTGAGTCTTTGACTCTTAATTTTAATTGTACATGTTGAAAACTGTAACTACAGTTAATTTAGGTCTAAGGTTCAGCAAAAGGTTGAATGTTTAAAGGATGCTTCTCACAGGAACCAAGAACTACAGAAGACAACTTAGAGGGCAAAATTAAAAAGCATAAGCATCAGGTACCTTACTGCCAAGGTACAGGTTATGGTGGTCTGTTACCTTATCTATCTCCGTTCACTTTTTCGCAGAGCTTCAGTTTCCTATTACAAAGTAGGTGTTTTTGTTTTGTTTCATTTGTTTTTTGTTTTGGGGGTTTTTTTGGAGAGGTTTTTGCTATAGGGCATGTGCACTCACCAGAAAGACAGACAGAAAGCGAGAAATCACCCTGGGGGGATGGCCACGCCTCGATCTCTTCTCCTCTATTCTTCTCTTGGGATCTTGGGCACACACGCACACGCACCGGAGTGAGTTTAAGCCACCGGGTCCAGGACTCGAACCACAGTTGACTACATGGGAATCCATCAACACAGCCATTACGCCAACTGCTGATCCCACAAAGTAGGTTTTGAAATCAGTTCCATGTTGGCCATGAAGCAGAGTTTCAATAACTCATCTTCCAAATAGGCATTCAGAAAATGAATCTAAAATGTTTGAGTCAAGTGTTTGAGGGAAATTACATAAAATTTTTCTGTTTTGCTTTTTTTTTTTTTTACTACATACAAATGTGGCAAAAAATCTGCAAAATGCAAGTGCCTTTCCAGTAAGACTCTTTGTTAACTGCTAGTGTATTTACATTGGAGAGATTTATTTAACAAGGTGTAGTGATATACAGTGATTGAATGTATAAGATAAATTTAGAAAAAATATCTGGCAAATGTTAATCAAAATAATGTCATGTCTGATAGATATTAATCAGAAGAGACAACAATGAAATTTGCCAAATCGACTGACTCTTCCTTTCATAAAAGATCTGTCTGTAGAAGCAGTGCTGTTTGGCAGTATTTTATCCACAATAAAACTTCTTTCAACATTGGAGTCATATCCTTTCAGAGCCAGTGCTTTACCAACTGAGTTTATGTAATTTTGTGAATCATTTGTTGTAATTTCATCAACGCTCACAGCATCTTCACCAGGAGTAGATTCCATCTAAAAGAAAAAAAAAAAAAAAAAAAAAAAAAAAAAAAAAAAACAAAAACAAAACTCTGTTCATCCATTAAAAGCAACACTTTTCAAACATTCCAGTTTTATTATGAGAGTGCAACAATCCCGTTACATCTTCAGCCTCCACTTCTAATTCTAGTTCTCTTTCTATTTTTACCATATCTGCAGATATTTTCTCCACTGATATCATGAAACTTTTAAAGTCATTCTTGAGAGTGGAAAATAACTTTTACAAACTCCTGATAGTATTGAAATTTTGACCTCTTATGTAATAAGAGTAATATTAATATTAATATTAATCAGTAATATTCTTAATTATGTCTAGACTAATAAATCCTTTTTAGAGGTTTTTAATTTACTTGGCCCAGATTCCTGAGACAAATAACTATTTACAGTAGCTATAGCCTTATAAAGTATGTTTTCTAAATAACAATACTTGAAAGTCAAAATGGCTTCTTGGTCCATGAGCTGCAGAATGGATGCTGTGTTAGCAGGCACGAAGACAACATTCATCTCCCTGTACATCTCCATTAGTGCACTTGGATAACCAGCCCCATTGTCAATGAGTAGTAATACTTTAAAAGGAATTTTTTTCCTGAGTGGTAGATCTCTTCTTCTTTTAAAATATTTTCTATAGGTTTTTGCTATAGGGCGCATGCACTAGCCAGAAAGACAGAGAGAGACAGAGAGAAAGCGAGAAATCACTCCCCAGGAGGATGGCTATGCCACAATTCCTTCTCCTCCATTTTCCTCTTGGGATCTTGGGCATGCATGCACACACGCCTGGCATGAGTTTAAGCCACTGGGTCCAGGACTTGAACCACGGTTGACTACATGGAACTCCAGCAACATAGCCATTATGCCACCTGCTGGTCTCAGGTCTCTTTTTTTTTTGTATTTATTTATTTATTATTTACATTTAATCACATATATCTTTACAGCATACAAAACAAAGACTTTACTATATACATTCTCATCAGTAAATAGCTTGTCCTTTTTTTTGTCAATTAAACGTACTTTTACTTTTTTTCTTCCCCTCTCCCCTCCGTTTCCCATACTAAATTTTTTCACATTTTATTGATTCACAAAACATCTTAATTAAACTAAATATATTAATAAGGCTAAAATCTAGTACCAAGTGCACCGAAATAATGAGCTTGAAAATTCAGGAGCTATATCATAAAAAGACGTACTATCATCATACTTTGTTTTTCTATATCTAGAGCATGGGCAGAGCAGATTTAGCATAATTCTTAAGGCTCCTAGAATTTTCAGGATGGTAAATGAGTGCTGGCTTCAACTTAGAGTCACTATCTGCATTAGCTCCTGACAAGTAGGTCAGCCTGTCCTTCAAAGCTAGACATTGGATTCTCCTTCTGCTTCCTTATAAAAGTCCTAGATAGTAGAGATTGTATGGTGATACAGCATTAAAATACAACAATCTATGTGGCTGACCCACATGGGAAGGTTCCAGGTTTGCATCTCAAGACTTCTCTGAGTACTCCATGCATGCCCATGCCCATGATCTGGGACTGGATCACAGTTTTAGGTCCTGTCCTCTCCTCTCCTCTCTTTTCTCTCTTTTCTTTTTTGTTTTCTTTTCTTCTGTCTCCTCTCCTCCTCTCTCCTCTCCTTTCTTCTTCTTCTTTTTGTTTTCTCTTTCTCTTACCCACTCTCCTTCCCTCCCTCTCCTCTCCCTTGCTCTTCCTTATGTAAGAGATAAATAAGTATTTTTTAAAAAAAATGAAAACAAACACTTAAAAGTGTAAGTAAAAGTCCTATATAGCATCTTCTTCCAATGTTTCATCTACATTGGAAATCTGTTGTTTAGCTTGCCTAACTGTTACAAGAGCCAGAGCTTTCAGCTTACCTCACCTTCCTCACTACACTTACTCATTTCTAGATTTCTATTTAGAACGAGAGATTTATGAGTCTTCCTTTCACTTGAACACTTACAGGCCATTGCAGGGTTAATAACTGGCCTGATCTCAATATTGTTGTTTCTTAGGGAATAGGGAAGTTTGAAGAAAAGGTAAGAAATGGGGTTGGGGAAATGGCCAGTTGGTGGAACATTCAAAGCACATGTGACATTTATTAATTAAGTTCACTGTTTTACATGTGCATGATTTGTGGTGCCCCAAAACATTTACAAGAGTAACATCAAAAATCAGAAAAAAAAAAAAATCAGTGATACAGATCACCATAATGGATATAAGAATAATGAAAAAGTTTTAAGTATTACAAGGATTACTGAGATGTGACGCATAAACACTATGTGAGCACAGGCTGTTCAAAGACTGGTGCCAAAAGACTTGCTAGACACAGGATTGCCACATACAGTAATTGTATTTAAACACAGACACACACGCTCACACAGACACACACACATTATCTTCAAGGTAGAATAAAGTGAATGCAATAAAATGTGGTATGTTCTTTTTTTTCATTTTCTGAATTACTATCTCTACTTTACAAATGGGAATTACCTCCCATCTTCTCCCTATTCTGAAGAAAGCAAAGAGAGTGGTATAAAGTGGGCCAAGACCTAGAATCAAGAATGTGCCAAATGGTGAGCCAACTCATTGGTCTGGGCTGAGGATCCATTTAGGGAAATACAGGAAAATGAACTTTGGGGCTTACCTCAAGTCTATTTCTCACCATATCCTGATGTCCAGCATAGTACCTGAGGCATAATAGGTGCTTGATATGTATGTCTTGAACAAACAAATGGCCCTCTGGTCTGTATCTATAACCAAGACCAAATCCTGTGGAATAAATATAATTAGTAAATTAAAGTCACACACCATATATCATCAAGACCTAACTGTTGGGAACCAGCAGTTAGCGTAATGGCTATGTCGCTGGACTCCCACGTAGTCGACTACGGTTCGCGTCCCGGACCCAGTGGCTTAAAACTCACGCCGGGCGCGTGTGCGTGCATGCCCAAGATCCCGAGAGGAGAATGGAGGAGAAGGGGTTGCGGCGTGACCATCCCCCCCCCCCGGGGGGTGATTTCTCACTTTCTGTCTCTATGTCTCTCTCTGTCTGTCTGCCGAGCGCACGTACCCTATAGCAAAAACCTCTCAAAAAAAAAAAAAAAAAAAAAAAACAAAGACCTAACTGCAACACCTCCCAATTTCCAACTATTATAATGAAAGATTAAGGTGGGAAGGACACACCATAATGGAACAGATCAGACAGCAGCAGCAGTTCCAATCATTGGGGTCATTTCCTAGACTTCAACGTGGTGAGAAGCATGTACGTAATTGAATGTTTCCCAGTGAGCATGAGTTGTGACCACATTGAGGGTAAGCCCTAGAATTGGAGCCCTTCAGAGGATACATTGATCTTGACCAGAGCACAAAAATAGAGTGAAGAGTTTCTGAAATGTTTCTTGACATAAGAAACATTGGCATGGAGGGGGAGAAAAGAAAGGTAAATGTAGAGGTTCCAGATTCCCAGGACTTGTCAATATCCATATTGACCAGAGTCATAGAGAGTCAGATCACACAGGTCTGCATCAGGCCCTGGGACCTGTATGTTTAATAAATACTACAGAGATCTCGATGATTAGGTGCTTTTGGGAAATCGAGGTGGGGTGGAGTCAGAAGGGGTGGAGTCAGAATCTGGCTCCAGTTCAAATTTTGGCTCTACCATATAATTGCTGGGTAGCCTTAGACAAGTTACTTAACTTCTCTGAGCCTGCAATCCCCTATCCATAAAATGGAACTAATAATGATACCCATTTCAGAGAATTGTAAGGACAAAATGGGAAAATTCATAAAATGTGCTTACAATGGTGTTGTTACACTTTAAGCCTACAGTAAGTGTGAGATAGATAACACATATACACATTTTTTTTTAATTTCCCATAAGCCAGCTCATTCAGAGATAGCAGAATGGTCTAAAATGTGGCATCAATTCAGCCAATGAACTTGAATTTGAACTTGAGCCTTATTCCAAGGGCAGATTGGAGGGTGATAAGGACTTTAAACTGAAAACAACTTGATGATGGTAATCCTAGTTTGACAGAAAGGAAGAACAGGAAGACAAAGGTAGGTCTGTAAAGAGCTTTAGAAGTTGATATTCTAGGAAGGAAAATTTCTGGAATATAATAAAGAATAAATAGACTTCAAAAAGGCAGGAAGGGTAGTCAAACAACTTGAGATTTCCAAGGAGAGACACCGTTTACTGAGAACAAACTATTGGGGTGTCAGATTTCTCGCTTCCTGTCTCTCTCTCTGTCTTCTGGTGAGCGCACGTGCCCTATAGCAAAAACCTCTCCAAAAAAAAAAAAAAAATTCATGATGCATTTTTACATAACAAGTTATGACTTTTCCGATAACCCGGTATTTTTATATTACTCTTTTTTACCCCAAAAGTCAAAGTTTAAAGCATTTGTAATTAATATTCATCTCTGTCATTTATTTAGTAAACTTTATTATTATTCTACTAAGTACCCTACCCTGTGCTCATAACAGAAGTTACAAAGATGACAGCAGCAACGTCGTACTCCACTGGGCACAGGCCAATGAGCAATTGCCACAAGTGGTGTATGAGTGGACACTGGGGCTAGGGGAGGCCAACTAAGATGCCTGAGGGAAAGAAAAATCTCTTAGAAGTCTTGAAATAAATATTCCAAGACAGTTATAACATCATTATTACTGATATCGTAACCATAAGTAAATAATAATAACAATAGCTAATATTACCCAATTCCTACTTTATGCCAGATGCCACTCAAGGCCCTTTACATGCATTTTCTCCTGGCATTGTATGGAGTGGTTGCCATCTGCAGTACCATGTACTCGCTTGTGTAAGCACTTCTCATCAGGGCTGGTTCTAAATGCTATTGCTGCACAATTGTTAACTTACGCTACTTGTTGGAACTTTGATTCTCCTAATTTAATAACAGAGTGGAGAATTGGAATTTGCATTTGGTCTCGAGCTGAATCCCTGAAATAAGTAGATTGTCACCCTGTAGTCCACTGATACCGCTTCCCCAAAACAGCCCACTGCCACATAATGGGAGTCTAGGTGGGCTTATGATAGCATCCTGTCCTCATACGTGCAGACCGCTAAGTGCACAGTTCTGATGTCACGTTCTCCACCGGAAAAGACATGCACCTGCTGTCAAGGTATAGCTAACAATAACAAGACAATAACAATAATGATAAGAAGAGCTAACATCTACTAGTCACTTATTAGATTGCAGATTAAATGATTTGCATGTACTGATTTAAGCCTTATATGTGTAGATTCTATTACTCTACCCATTTTACAGACAGAGAAGCTAAGGTCCAGATATGTGCCTCAGTTGGGAAACTAAATACAAGATCAGGTTTAAGTGGTCTTGGGGCTCTGTCCATGGACAAGCTCCACCAAATCAGTAGTTCCTCAGTGTTTACAGGATCAAAATTAATTTCTTTGGCAAGATCCTCTCCAATCTTCCTGTGGCTCTTCCAGATCAACATACCCCAGCTCAGGTGTGCTCTATTCATTCCCTACAGATTATAGCACGTGTGTGTGTGTGTGTGTGTGTGTGTGTGTGTGACTTGTTTTTAGACAGGGTCTTTCTTTATCATGATCTTCCTGCTTCAGCCTCCTGAGTAGCTGGGACTGCACAGATCACAGCTCTTCACATAATACAGGCTGTGTCTTACTTGGTTCCTTTGTGTAAGGGTCTCCCTTGGCCCCAGCTGCCTGTTTCTTCCTCTTCATTGTTCGTTTATCCCAAACTTAGCAACTGTCTCAAGGAGTCCCCTTCCCCAGGAAGCTTGTCCAGATGTGTTAAAGATCATTTCATTACTCCTCCAAAGCTTGCCCACTCCTTCTTTTATATATCCCTGCTTAGAAGACATGGGGCTCACTGAGGCCAGAGGCTATAATTCAATCATTTTATAACCTCAGCATTTAAAACCCCTATAGGAATATTTATTGATCTTTTAGGAATAGTTAATAAGTGAGATCTCTGTAGATCATATATAAGACCACGGTTTGTGATGGCTTCATTAATTTTGGGTACTGTTGGATTTGTGAATCTCTGCTTATTGTCCTCCTTTGTTTGTTTTTCCCTATTGCTCAGCACTTCCAGACATTAGGTACAAGGCTCTGATGCTAATTAAAATTGATGGCTGAGCATGGCACCTCCATTTGCTAAGACAGCACACTTTTGTCATTTACTTTACTTTCGTAAACAGCACCTTCTTGGCACCAGCATGCATCTGTGGATTTTACATGAGGATGCCACTTGCTTCTTTTATGTCTTAATTCATCACATATTGCGAAGCATGTTAGCTGAGTAGGATTTTTTTTTTTTTATGAAAATGTCACCAAATGCACCCTAAAAGGGAAAGCACCAGATGTCTGGTTGCTAAAAAAAAGAAAAAAAAAAAAAAAAAAACACAAGCAAAATCCTGGTTTGTGAAGAGTCAGAGATGGCCAGTGCTCTCAAAGCATTCTAGGCCTGAGGTTTGGCTCTTCATGCTCCTTGGGGACTTATAATTGACCCCCACATTCTACTTTATGCTTCCTTCTAGAAAAATTTGTCAGCTTTACTGATGATCTAAGGCCTGGAAACTGTGTCCATTGGTTTTCTCAAATTTGAACTGAAAATTGAGACAGATTCACTGGATAATTTTGATCAAAATAACATGTGTGTTTGTGTCCCATTCCAAGATTAACCAATTATTAAAACACCTTATTGAAGTATGACTGATATGCAAAAGCTGTATATATTTTATGTGTACAATTTCATGAGTTTGAAAATAAGTGTACATCATCACTGAAATTTATGCTATAAACCTATCCATCACCTCTAAAACTTTCCTCCCACTCTGTTTATTATTTATTAATTAACTTCACTTTTTTCTTCTAAGCTATCAAAACTGAAGTAATGCTTTATTGTCATGAAAACAGATCCTTCACAACTGAAAGTCCTACAAGGGGTCTTCAAAAAAATTTATGTAAAATGTGTATAATGAAAAAAATCACGCATAGATTTCAAAATGTTTTGCACCACAATGAATTCATACTTTCCATTTTTCACAAACTTTTTGAAGTCATCTCATATAAACTTACCATTGACCAAAAGTAATGTTTTCGTGCTCAACTTTGTGCAAGAGGTATTGAAATAAAGTATTATCTGATTTATAGCAATGAATAGTGGTGGTGGGAGTGGTTCCAGATAACAATGGGAATAATAAAGACTTCAGTATCAAGGCAACAAGTAGATTTGATGGGATTGCCATAAAATAGAATTTTGCTTACTGGTCACCTTAAGATCAATATGTAATATGTTATTTATTCTAGGAAAAATGTGCATTTAAATTGCTTTTTACCATAATTCTTTATTGGATGTGGGAGTAAATATCGTTTACAGATGGAGATAGTAGTCAAATGTTTACAGATGGAGATAGTAGTCAAATGTAGAGAGAAGAAAAAAAAAAACTTTCAAAACTGATAGCCAGACAATTTACTATATGATTGTTTAAAATACTGATTTACCAAAGCCTAACTTCAGTTGAAAAATACTTTCAATGATATGCCCAAACTGAACAAAACCTACAAGTGAGAGAAGTCTTACTGTTCAATTGGGAGGAGCCTAATTTCTTCATTGGGTTTTATTCTGTGAACAATGGACCCAAGGGCTGCTTCCTAATTAGCTGGGCAAAGTTCATGAAAAAGTATACTGAAAAGTGACCAGAGAAAGTGGACTGGACTCTTCCAGTCAGAAATTCAGAGAGCTGGGAGTAGGTCAGCTCACTTCCCACTCTGCCTTCATTTTCTTCCTCTTCCTTATTATGTATTAGAGACAGATTTCTTGCCATTGTTTTCAAGGATTTCTATTGAGTATTAAAACAAAAGTCTCATTACTCTCCTAGGATATGAAAGAAACAAACTCAGTTTCTCTCACTATATACTCTCACAACATAAGAATACTTTTGTGACCTCTGGTCACCAAAAAGTGATCAATACTCCAAATAAAATAGAGAAAGGCTAGTAGCATGTTTCATTCCTGCCAAAAGAACCTCTAGGAACTTTCCTGCATAGGAAAAGATCTTGGTAAAGAGCCATAATGGCTTGGACATGTGGGACTTCAGACCACTTCCCTTGTCTTCTACATAGTGAATCTAGCTATACAATGGTATTACGATTAATGGTCCCCTTTAGTGGCCATCATTCTTGGTCCCTAAGTTCATATTGAGGTCAAGCTGTATTATAAAATAATATTAAGCATTTTTTCTTTAAGTTATCAGGATCAAAATTTTCCTAACAATTAAGGATACAACGCAGGGGAGAGTACCAGGAGATCAAGTGGTTATTTCCCATACCTTCTATAAAGAAAAATAATAAAATAACAGAAAAGAAAGAAATAGGCAACCCAGTGGCAGATCCCTGCCTGGGTGTCCCCCTAGGCAGTGGGTAACCCCAAGGGAACAAAGTAGGCATCCCTAAACGACGTCCTTATCAGAACTGCTAGATGCCAAGTGTGCTCAACCTTCTGGAAGCACCCCAAGGTTCTCAGGGTGAAGAGACCTCTTGAGAGTACTAGAGCTCAGATATCACTAGAGGCATCCCTTGGAGGCAGATGAAGCTCTGGAACAATGGCCTGAGTGTCCCCAGCTTGCCAGGTCTTATTTGGACCCCAGGACCATGTCGATAGCTGAATGTCTTCAGTCAAACTGAGGGACTCCAAGATCCTTGGAGTCCTTTTGAGAGCTCTGACCTATTTTCCTCTGGTTCTTTCTTGGAGAAGGAGGACACAGAAGTGGGTAGCATATAGTTAGGCCCAAGCAAGTCTTCGAAGAATTAGTGAAACTTTTGATTTTTTCCCCAAAAGGTAGTCATTTGATATGATACTTTCCTTTGGGGCTCCCATTTGGTTCCAAAATGAAAGCAATTAAAGGTATGAGAAAGATCGAGGGTGAGTTGTCCCTAGCAAAAACCATTACACAGAACAGCAGAAAAAATGGAGAAGGTAGGGAAGCCCTGGAGAAGAGCTGGAGAGAGGAGTCTATCAGAAAATCATCATCGTATTAAAGGCAGCATATGGCGCGTGGCCCTAAAGCGATTTGTGAAATGGTCTACAACCAGTAGTAAAGGAACTGAGATAAAGAGCTTGGTGATAAGAGTTATAGGGACTAATCCTAGAGAAAGACCACAAGTGAGACAACTAGCGATTGTTTTCAACAGGGTTGCTGTGGCCCTTGAGAGGGCAGACACCTGCTCAGGATAGCACTGAGAGCTGAGTCCTGGGAGCCACGGTGGATCTCCCTTATATTAAGGAGGACCCCAGCAAGCAAAAATTAAAAAAAAAAAAAAAAAACCTATGGCCCTAAATTGGGTCTATTTATAGACATGTTGTTCCCAGGAATAACTGATGAAACACTTAGGGGTGAAGATAGAAGCCATGGATAAGGTACATATTTCCCTGCCTTTTTATAGATTTTTTCTGATTGGATTAGTTCTTGATTCCCCCTAAAAAGTTCTCCTTACGAAAGCCTGCAGAAACAACATCCATTTTCTTTATATTTCCAAGGTACTTGGCTTAACTTAAGGAGTGAGGAGACTTCCCCCCCACACACACCCCCACCTCCCACCCCCAGAGAGTATTCCTTTCATATTTAGGCAGGCTGGCAGGGGAGGGAGAGCAATAGTGAGACAGGAGTGAGGTTCCAAAGTGAGGTGGGAACATGTAAACACCCAGAATCTGACAGACAAGAAGTGGCTGTGACCGAGTCTGAACCAGTTAGAACTAAAATGGCACCCCATGACCCAAGATGGCACCTGGAACGACCTCTGCCTAACCTTCGGAGTCATCTCACCCTCTTTGTACTACAGTATTAGCATGCCAAGTGGTAATCCCATCTGTGCCATGACAGTGTAGAATAATACTGGCAATGGTAGAATTCACCCTAGTAAGACCAGAAATCGGGAAGGACAGCAGTTTCAGGAAAGTCACCACCCTTTTCCCTTCAGGCAATAATTCTCCCTTTTTCTTTGAAAAGGAATGAAACTGCTCACCCATCTCCCCCCAAGTGACAACTCCCCTCATGAGCAGCCCACTCTATACTTTCCCCGCCTTCACCATTCCTCAGTGACTTGCTCTTGAAATCTTTCCTATGCAAAGCTAAGACCCTCACATCCCAGGTAGAGACCCCCATGAGTTTGAGTATCCCTGGCAACAATAGTGCTTCTAATAAAAGAAAAGGAAGGGGCTAAAACCCAATTTACAGTTTATTCAACTTTTCCAACAGATACAGATGAGTCTTTCGCCCATTCCTACCTCTCAGGAGTGTACTTTCACTTCTACTTAATAAACTACCTTTTCTTTTCACTATTTTGTTTATTTCTTTGTCCCAAAACACCAAGAACCTGAATATCATCACAGAAGTCATACCGCAACAATATTAAATTGTTTTCACAAAGATTACTAATGCTTTTCTTTTCTTTTTTCTTTTTTTTTTTTTTTCCTGTTCCAGCCACACCAGCTATCCTTGGCAGAGCATCTCAGAGTCTGCAAAGAGTTAATCCAGGCCTAGAGACAAGTAAGAATTTCAGCACTTTTATTCCCTTCATAGATACTGTATTTTCTGTTTTAGTATCATTCATGCCACTATCCTTTCTCTATTTTATTTGACGTGTTGGTAAATGAAAGAGACTGAATTGAAATTTTGCAAGCACACAAAAAAACTTTTTTTTCAGGATTTATTTTTCAACTTCTCTGAAAGGCACTTTCTTTAACTTTCTATTTTGATTATGATTGGAGGTTATGTAAAGCCAAATTAATGAAAGAAAAATAAATGAGTTACTGTGGATCAACAATTATTTATTGAATTTACAAATCCTTATTTTACAAATCCCTATTTTACAAATAGTTATTTATTGTTGTTATTTTGAAGTATTTATCAAGTGATTACATTGGTACAAGGTTAAACTTGTCTCTCCAACCAATTTGCCTTATACTTCAAAATTCTGTCTTCATGTATTGCTAGTTCTTTTCCTTAAAATAACCACATATCCACCTCTGATCCTTCGATAATCTCCTTTGTGCCTTGGGACTTTTTTTTAATCCCTAAAATAGAGAAGCTCATTAAACCTACCTCATAAGGTTGTTGTGAGTATTATAGCTGTTGATGTATCTAAAGTAGGCAGAATAGTATCTAGCCCCATGGTTATTTTACATAGTGTTTATTATATTTTCTCATCACTTTTATTTTACTCCAACATGTATTAGATTCAGCCTCTAATATAGTTTATTCTCAACTATATTTTGGACTATAAAATTATGTAATTTAGTTTACTATAATGTGGACTTTTGAGTGCTTCCTGTCCCTCCTTAACTGAACAGTCCTTAAGGATAGAAATTATATCATACACATCCTTATATACTACAGTATCTGTTAAGTACCTAGTACATGCTGAGTGTTTAATGAAAATTGTTTAAGTTTGCACATACACACACACACACACACACACACACACAAATGCAAACAAAAAATGAAAGCCAGGCTCTCCCTAGTATTCCCACCACTATCTTAAGTATACTTAAGTATACTTTGGTTACTGTGAAGTACTTTTATGCCCTTCAGTAGTCATTTATGAAAGGGAAAGAATAAAGACATATAGGAGAAAATTTTCCTGTCCGTTGCTGAGTATAAATACTTTCAGTCTTTGCCAAAAACTTTCCCCGTGTCGATGGAAAAAATAACCAACTGTAAAATTAATAATTAATGTGTTTTATTTCCAAGCCAAATATGAGTGGCCTAGGCCCAGAGAAGAGGCATACATGCCTTTCTCGGGGTGATCATGTACAGAGGTTCCTTTTATTTGTTTTTGAGATTGACAGACAGCATTTAATGAAAAGATTTTCCATCGGTCTGACCCAAAAAGGCGGGACATGTAGAAGGGGAGGGGGGCTTGTAGGTCATAGGTGGGTTCCACAATTCTTAGGTTGGTGATTGGAAGGGAAAATCTATGTCTTGGGGAGAGATTAGTTAAAGAAAGGCTTAATCAACATCTCAAGGAAAGAGAAGTTCTGTGTCTTGGGAAGAGATAAGCAAAAGAATATACTGTAATCGGTTGGAATATACATCTCAAAGATACTATGCCAGGAACAGGAGGTAGGAAGAATTCTGCTAATAGAAAATAAATGGTCTGTTAATGTTTCTGGCATGACTTCCCCAGTCCCTTTTGAAAAGATTTTGGAAAAATAGGAAAAGTAGTCAGACTTCTGTCCACACCCAGAACCTGCAAGTGATGCAACTAATGTTAGACCTTGTTTTGAGCATCTTATAGGACATCTTGATGGCATCTCTGTGAAATCCTGTTATTTTAGCTGCCAAGGGAAGTGTAAATAGCCCTGCTCCTGAGAGATGCCCAGACTGCCCCAATAAGAGCTGAATGGCCCTCTCAGCTTTAAGCATTCTTTTTCATCAGGTACTCTACCTTTAGGGCTAATTCGTTGACAATTCAGCTAGAGTAAGCACAACATAAAGGAAGTGTGTCCTTGCAGGCATGGAGTCTTAGCGTGATTGTGCAGCATTTATTTGTTACAGAAAACTGAGCTTTGGACATGTATTAGAGAATAGCACTGACATTGAAGCTGACCTGATTCTCGACAGTCCACTTGTTTATAAACAGTTCAGTAAATGTTCAGTAAGTAAACACAGATTCTTGTGATTCCTTTAAGGAAACACTGTTTATGTTGGCTTTTTTTTACACTCAAACGAGTGGTAAGCCTTTCATGACTCATATAAAATCATTGGTCTCCAGATAACACCAAACATCCCAGGGATACTATTTATCCCCCTTCCTTGCTTCACTGAACTAGGAGGCGGGCAGGTCGAATTATTCTCTTTATATAAGAAGAAAAGGAGGTACAGAAAAAATGACTTTCTTAAGTCTCTTAACAGACCAAGAGAGTAAAGAAGATATTTACAGCACAATGTGTTGTATCTGTTCCTAAATAAAGTTTAGATAATATAGATATATTGTTAATTCAGACAGCAGTGTTAACTCAACTTAAAATATGGACTTTGCAGTGACTATTTTTTTATCCTGAAATATCTGCATAACAACTGCCATTATTTTCACACATATCAGTACCTTATTACAACTGCCTTGCTTTTTAGTTGTTGTGAGATAAGAATTCTTTGTAAGATAAATGCAAGGTGCTATTTGCTTAGTCATAATCAGTAGTGAGTAGATATTCAGCACTTAGTTTACAAGAGATCTGTTTCTCTCTGTGCATATGCTTAGGCCACTGTTTATGAAACCTCTGGAATGGAGGTCTTTTCTGGAGATAGATAAATAGATAGATAGATAGATAGATAGATAGATAGATAGATAGATATCATAGATAGAGATGATAGATAGGTAGATAGATGATAGATAGGTATAGATAGATAGATAGATAGATAGATAGATAGATAGATAGATAGATAGATGATAGATAATAGATAGATGGTAGATAGATAGATAGATAGATAGATAGATAGATAGATAGATAGATAGATAGAGGCAGACAGACAATAGAGGAAACCAAACAATACAAAAATAGTGAGAAATCTGTTTGTAAGCATGGGGCTTTTAAAACCTTAATCTTAGGCATGAGTAAATTTTTAAGGAAGTCTGAGGAGGGCGATTAAGCTTCTCCCTAAAAATTCCAGTGTGCTGTGTATACTCTATAATATCTATTCCTGGCATAGTTATTTTTTACCAAAGCATAACACAAAATTTTCAAGAAGAAATCCAAGACAAACATTCTTTCACCCCGGTGACCCCAGTGGGTAACGAACACTTTTTAGTGACTCTAGAAAGCTGATACATCCCAGAGTTGGTTGTGACCATTAAGTTCTCCCAGCTTACAGCCCACTGATTTGCTACTTAGTTCCACAGCTTAAAAAATCAACTGTTTAGTCACCACTGTCAACAGAGCCCCAGCTTCTACCTACAGGAGAAGACACCTGACTGTCAGCAGAAAGGCCCTTTGTCCACAGCAGCTCCTCCTTGTGATGACCTAGTGTTTCTGTTTTTGTCTCAAGTAATATACGCTGTCCGTGGAGGAAAAAAATCTTGAATTTACTATATAGTTGTGCCCTGCAACTATACACATTAATCTGTATATATGTGAAGAAAACAAACTACATTTAATATTTATAAAAAGATGAATGGTTTTAACAAAGAGTTTGAACATGGGTACCACTTAACCATAGTTCAACTAGTAGTGTACCTCAGGACAAATGAGATAATATGTATTTAAAACAAAAGTAACTCAAAGGGTGATCATATGCAAATAAAGACCTTATCACTTAGACCACAGGTTCACAAGCCTAAAATATTTAGTGTCTAGCTCTGTAAGAAAAACTATGCCCACTTATGTTCTAAATAGAAAAAAATCTATTTCTGTAGCATACTAATTTTTGGAATACAAGATTTGTACTGGGTACCACCTTTCAGTCTCTTGTAGCAAATCATCTGTAGTTTGGTAACTGACATTAATGAGAATTCAGAATTCACTTTGGGACTTCCCTTCATAGTCAACTCTTGAACTATATTATAAATAAAGGACTAACTATATCTGCTAATGAGTGTGAACATTATATATTTATTATTATTAAATATACTCTATCAAATGAAAGCTCAACACCTGTAAATGCTTCTGATGTGTATAATAGACAGTTATTTGCAGCTGGACTGTCCAGAGCATGTTGTCATCATCACGTCACAGGTACCTCATGGAAAGTTAGTGTAGCATGCAGCTCTGATTTGGGGCAAATTTGACATTATGGATTTGTAGATCTTGCATAAACTGATTGCTACCACTGAATTCATGCTGAAGAATAAGAAAATGTTCACTATAAAAGACTCATATACCTGAAAGGAACCCCACAGCATCATAATAGACATATTTTCAGAGATGAGACCATTCATGAGTCCTTAAGGAATTCTCAAGTGTCACTCATGTCTTCACCGCTGTAGGTTATCTTTTGACCATGTGTCTTGGAAAAGCAGCCTTTCCTTTGTCTTCTTTTTTCTCTCTCTCTTAACATTTCTAAAACCCCAAATTTGAATCACTGTGAAAGCAAATATTTGTGGAGAGCCCATCTGTGCTCTGTGTTGTCAGCACATAGGGCTTTGTGCACCTGCCACCACGAAGCTCTGCTGGGCAAATCCAAGCGAGTGTTCAGAGAAATGGAGAAACACCTGAGGCCATCCTGACTATGACTGAACTTCGTCTTTCTGCAGATTCCAAAACCTTTCACACTGTGCACCATTTGCCTTGGACCGCAAGTGGTTTGTGTATACACATGGTATCTTTCTTTCGGGGTAGAGTCTTTCTCATCTTTAATTGTCCTGTGCCCCTCCTCATGCAAGTGAGGGCCTTGCACAAAATAAAGCTTATAAATATTTGTTAGATGAGTACATACTAGATTCCAGGAATTACAGAACAAATTAAAAAGGCAAGGAAAAGGAGAGGCATTAGCCTAGGTTTCATAATGTTCGAGTCTGGCATTTTTTTCCTTCAGTGCGAAGGCTAACACAGATAAGTAATAAAACTGTTTGCTCAAGCCTGAGAGCAGTAGATGCACTTCTTCCTCTGGCAGTTTTCTTTTTCATGGAGTCAAAGTAAACAAGAAGGGCCCACAAAAGTCTTGGAGGTATTCGTTTTTATCAGATAGTAGTGCTGTGGCAAACTGTTCTTGGTTTTGGTTGGTCCTACAAGCCGCAGAATGAAGACCAGGAGTCAGGGAGCTGGAAACCATGAGTTGCTCAATGTTGTATATTTAGCATGCTGCAAATACACCACAAGCTTTAATTTCTTTTTCCGTAAGTGGAGAGGTCAACATCTATCTCAGAGGGTCACTGTGAGGAGCAAATGGGTACATAGTAAAGTTTCTGGCAAAAAAAACAGACATGGAGTAAATGTTAGGAGTTTTATTATTTTCAGTGCTGCTGCTACTATTATTACTATTACTAATCCTAAAAGAGTAGCAGTGTCCTGCGTCACTTGAAGCATTCTACCTACCCACCCCTTCACTCCACTCATGAAAGCTTGTCCCCTATTAGATTTATCTATATATTTTCTAAGAGAATAAAAAAGACTCTGCACTGAGTTTAGTATATTCTGGGTCTTCAAAAATTCATGGAAAATGCATATTATTAAAACTATGTGTTGATTTTAATGTTGTTGCACCAAAACAAACTCATACTTTAATTCCATTTTTCCACAAACTTTTCTGAAGTGCCCTTGGACTTTGTTGTTATAACACACTGAGGATGGCAACTGAAATAATGAGGTGAGATTCTAATGCCAAAGCAATATTGTCCATAACAGGTATACTAGACGTCGTTCTCCTGCTAGCTTCTTCTAAGAGATCATAAGCTCCAAAGTAGAAGAGTTTCTTCTTTGTCTTATTCTTAGTACCTGGACATTTGTAGCTGGTATTTTACAAATACAGAAATATTTTAGAATGAAATAGTAAATGAAGTTGCTTGTAACCTAAATAAATAAATAAATAAATAAATAAATAAATAAATAAATAAATCAGTGTATTATTCACCTAAGATGTTGGGACTAGACAGTACACAGTGGTAGCACAGCTGAACTCACATGGGAAAGATCCTGGGCTCATGTCCTGGGACTCCTTGAGTGTTCTGGACTGTGGGCACACACTACACGTGGATGCCCATGGTCAATGCCAACTGAGACTGGGGATAGACTGTGGTATGAGGGGCCCTGCTGGGAGTGCATGTCTCTCTGTCTCTCTATATATGTATGTGTCTTTCTCTCATGGAAGAAATAATTATTTTTTAAAAAAGATTCTTCTACACATGAATCTGTAGCTTTTGAATTTAATCCCACTTTTTCATGAATTTTCTGAAGTTCCCCAGTATCTCATATTTGAATAGTATATTTTTCAGGAAATAGAATTCTCATTGAACCCCAGAGAATATTTGTATAGCCCAGTTCGGGGAAACATGATTTAAAAAATAAAATTTTAATATTATGGAATATCTTTCAATTGGCATTTATTTCTACAGAAAAATGCAAAGCTTTATTTTCTAGACTGGAACACCCTCATGTAGAAAATCAAACTTTCACATTTTTCCATTAGCCTCATAGTCTAGACAATAGGTTAAGTTTTTCCTTTTCAGGTGGAGAAGTAGAGATATTGAAAGAAGAGGCCTGGAGGCCCCCAAACTCCTAATGCCCAAAGCAGGAGATCTGGCTCCAGGCCGTGAAAGACAGACATCCAGACAAATGGGTAGTGCAGAAAGAAGAGGCAGCCTGGAGGCTGGCTTAATCACTTCTCCACTAAAGGCTTCCCTGAAGACTGCCCTTAAACAAGATTAGATAAAATATTTATCAAGGTATGTGGAAGAATGCTGTTCCCTTTCCTTCCTCTTTCCTTGTCCTTGGGTATAAAAGAGATGAGGTTGGGGAACCAGCAGTTAGCGTAATGGCTATGTCGCTGGACTCCCACGTAGTCGACCGTGGTTCATGTCCCAGACCCGGTGGCTTAAAACTCACGCCGGCGCGTGTGCGTGCGTGCCCAAGATCCCGAGAGGAGAATGGAGGAGAAGGGATTGCGGCGTGACCATCCCCCCTGGGGGGTGATTTCTCGCTTTCTGTCTCTATGTCTCTGTCTGTCTGGCGAGCGCACGCGCCCTATAGCGAAAAAAAAAAAGAGATGAGGTTGTACAGACAGCTAGAAGATGCTATTAAACACACTTCTACTGTTTCCAAAGGGCAAATTTACCCCTTACTAGACTCAACTCAGTCCAGAGCTCCTTTACTTTTATAATATCTGCTGCCTGGCTGTTATATTGATAGGATTCTTGTATGTGCTCTTAGACTCTATAACTTAAAATTTGTTTCTGCTTCAGAAGACATCCTGGATCAATTTTAACAACAGCAATAAATAATGTATTAACTAGTGGATAGGTGTCCATGTGAGCCCATGACATACTATTTACCTCATGCTGCAGATGAACTTTAGCTGGCTAGGGAAGTGAGGTCAGCAGCTCTGTGGGACGTAAGGGGAAAGATATTCCTGTCATCCTGCCCTCACTATCCCTACCTCCCTGTACACTCCACCCTACATACCCTCCTTATTTTGCATGGAAGGCCAGCTGGGACAAAAATTTTCAATTAGGTGAGATTTGTCTTTGATACCTCCCGCAAATTTAGTTTTTGACTAATTAAGTCATGAGTAAATAATCTCCAAGAGTATAGCCAGCCTCAAAGTGAGACACCTTCTAACCAGAAAACCAAAGTAATCTACACCAATTCCTTCCTTCCCTGCAATCTTTGCTTACTAAAATATTTATAAGAGCAGGCGCCTTATTTAGTAGTTGTTAGTTATCAATAGGATTAGGGAGACATCGTTGGCTCCTCTTGAAGAAACCAAAAGACTGAGAGGGAAGAAATACATCAAAAAATAGCCAGGAGGCCCAACTGTGTGATAGGATCTTTCTCAGCTGTGGTATATTCACGTAAACAATCCACTGATTTTTTTTCTTTCTTTAGGTTATAAACAACTTCATTTACTAATTCATTCCGGAGCCATATGGTAAGGCCTGTTTGAACCCACTAGTCAGTCTGAATACTCTAGGAGTTCCTGGGGACATATGATTCTGACTGGCTAGAAGATTGGGGGGATAATCATGGCATAACAGGACCTTCTTAGAGGCCTCTCTCTCTCTCTTTGTTTCTCTTTCAGTAAATAAATAAACTTTCTAAAAGTGATAGCCAGGGGGGTAGGTTGCTAAAAAGATAACATGAAAAGAAATCAAATGTGTTCAAATGAATATAATCTAGGGAATAAAGACGCTGTCTTCCCAGGCAGCTGATGGAAAGAAAATAACAGACCAGAAGGGTTACAAGTGAATTAGAAGGATGAGAAGTCACAAAAGACCAAGATTTCCCAAGTTTCCAAAAGAAACAAAGAGTAACCTGTTGAGGCTATGAAGTGACAATCCTCATAACGTGGGATCTATATGATTAATTTAACAAGTACTGATTTCTCTCTCTCCTCTCTGAGCCCAAATTATCTCCTATTCACATAGCCTTGACCATCATCATCACCTATAAGAAGTAGCTGGTTTTCCTATACCTGTCTGGGAATGACTCATTCTTTGAAACTACCTTCAGTGAAAACTAATGACATAGAAATAAAGGCAGGGAACTTTGTTGGTGAGTGCAAAAGTCACAGCAAGAGCCTAAAATTCTAATGAGGTGTCAATATAGACAGATAACTGATGCTTAAACCCCTAACATCCTAAAGTGGAAGTTCTTGGTTAGTAAGCCCATCAGAATTATTTGTGGCTATTTTCAGTAAATACTAATGCCGGAGCTCTATCTGAGACATACTGAATCAGCCTTTATTGATGGATGCATATCATCTTTGTTCTTAGAGATGCTGTAACAAATTACCATAAGCTCAGTGACTTCACAACAAAAATTTATCCTCTCACAGTTCTGGAATCCAGAAGTCCAAAAGCAAGGTGTTATCAGGGTTGGTTCTTTCTGGAGTCTCTGAGAGAGAATTTGCTCCATGCCTCTCTCCTAGGTTCTGGTGACTGCTTTTGTTTGTAGTCAAATCACTCTAATCTCTGCCTTCACCTTCATTTGGCCTTTCCCTGTGTCTCTGTGTCTCTTCTCCTTTTCTGCCCTTTATATAGCTACACATCATTGAATTTAGAACCTATCCTAATCTAGGATGATTTATTCTTTAGATTTTTATTTTACTTATATCTGTGAAGGCCACTTTTTCAACTAAACTTAATTTACAGGTACCAGAGTTTAAGACTTGGATATATCTTTATGAAATGTCTACTTGGGTTGGGAGGAGCCCTCCACAAATTGTTTTCCTCAACTTCTCTAAAGAATACTGCCCTTAGGAACAGCAGATTGTATAACGGTTATGTCACTGGACTCCCACGTAGTCAACTGCAGTTTGAGTCCTGGAACCGGCAAATGAGTGTGTGCCCAAATTCCTCAGAGGAGAATAGAGGAGAAGGGATTGTGGCATAGCTATCTCCCCTCAGGGTTGATTTCTTACTTTCTGTCTCTCTTTCTCTCTGTCTCTCCAGCAAGCACACACACCCTATTAAAACTCTCTCTAAAAAACAAACAAACAAACAAACAAAAACTCACGCTGGGCATGTGTGTGTGTACCCAAAATCCCAAGAGGAGAAGGGATTGTGGCGTGGCCATCACCCCTGGAGGGTGATTTCTTGTTTTCTGTCTCTTGCCTCTTTTTGTGTCTCCGGTGAACACACGCACCCTATAGCAAAAATCTCTTTAAAAAAAAAAAATAAATATATATATATATATATATATATATATATATATATATATATACACACACACACACACACATATAAATCCTTAAATGATTTAGCCTTCCATTTATCCAGTGCTTAGAAAATGCTGGGACATGCAAAGCTAAGTAGGTATCATTACTGCAGAACCTCTTAGAGGCTCTTAATTTGCTTCTGCGCTTTATGAATATACCAGAGAAAGAAATTAGCTTCAGTACTTCCTGGAAATAGTTGACCCAGAAACCTCTTTTTAAGGGATTACTTAGTATGTTTCAATGTAGTGCTCAAAAGAGTACAAACTGCTAGTGACCATGGCACTTACACAACCATGCTCAGTAATGTGGGCATGGCAGGGGTCAGGCACATGAGTCTTCATTAACGGTCTAACATTAGCACATTAGTGGGTGAATGTCTATACTGCCCCCTCCCTGACTATGATCACATCCTTTATTAAATATTTACAATGGTTTTCCTACAGGATTTACATATGGGCATGGATTCTTAGAAGTCATCTAGTCTCTACTCTTGCCTTCGGCTGTTTTTATAGAGAGAGCCTGATATTAACATGATAAAATGGGGGTAAAAAATGAGAACACAAGGGGAAAGGTGACCATTGTTCTTTTATCCTGAAAATATCCCATTATATGGGACCAGCAGTTGGCATAATGGCTGTGTTGCTGGACTCTCATGTAGTCAACCGTGGTTCAAGTCCTAGACCCAGTGACTTAAACTCACACTGGGCATGTGTGCATGCCCAAGATCCCGAAAGGAGAGTGGAGGAGAAGGGATTGGGGCATGGCCATCACCCCTGGGATGTGATTTCTCGCTATCTGTTTCTCAGGCTTTCTGACAAGCACACGCACCCTGTAACAAAAACCTCTCCAAAAAACAAAAAAAAAAAAAACAACATGAAAAAGAAAACAGCTCATAATCTGAAAAGAGAGAGATGACTTCTTCATTTTTATTCCCACAATTTCAATACAACAAATATAGACATCAGAACATGATTCATCCATGTGTTCACAATACCACTGTTTAAAATAAATAAATAAATAAACAAACAAACAAACAGAAGATAGCTTTTAGAGGTTAAGGGACTTCATTATTCTAAAAATTGACAGTACGTGGGAAATAGTCAAGAAATTACTTAAATTTTTACATGATTTGCATTTTAAGGTAACAGAATAATTGATAAAAGAAAGTTGAGGGTTTCTTTAAATAGGTATATTCTAGCTAATAAATTCAGGAGAAATGATACGATTAGAAAAACATCACTTTATAACCTCTCATCACATAGTGGATTTAGGCAAGATGATCAGTGTGTGATAAAATACTTAGTTATACTCTCCTCTGGGTAGACCAAGCTGACAACATCTTGAACCCAGATCAGGCTTATCACATGATATTGTATGTCTCCTGGTATAAGAGTTCCCAGTACCACATGATGGGTTCTTTCCAAGAAAATTGAACTGAATTGAATTAAGCTCCTAGATGTAATTTCCCACTTATAGGAAATAACAGGGATAGAACATTTTAAATGACTCTTTAAGAATGCAGTGAACTAGGGTCAGCAGGTGTTGGTGTGGTTACATTGTTCGACTTACACATGGCTAATCACGGTTCAAGTCCCAGACCCGGTGGCTTGAAAAATCACACTGGGCACGTGTGAGTGCATGCCCAAGATCCCAGGAGGAGGATGGAGGAGGGGATTGCAGCACACAATCCTAGGGTGTCATTTCTCACTTTCCCTCTCATTGTTTCTCTCTCTCTCTCTTCAGTGAACACGTGCACCCAATGTCAAAAACCTCTTAAAAATATATAATAATAATGGAGTAAGCTAAAGGAAACTATTTGGTTGGTTTCTCCAACGACAAAATGGTAACATAAAAATTAAAGAGAGAGAACACCATGGATTTAAATAGATTTAAGAGACATTATGGGGACCTATTTGATTCTGATTCAAACAAATGAATTTTCAGAAGATCAATCTTTTTTTAAAATATTTTTGGAAATTTGACTACAGATGGGATATTAGATTATATTCAGGAATTATTTTTAATTTGTTGGTCTCATACTTTTATTACTTTTTTAAATGAGAGAGCTTTTAACTTTTAGATATACATATCTTGATGACTATGGACAAAAGTATATCTTTTTTTAAAAGGTAGGGGAAGTACATCAAACATGATTAGTAAAATTTTGATAAAGCCCAAAGCTGGATTTTGAGAGGTCAGAAGGTGGCATGGTGGTTAAGAAACTGGTTCAGTCCCAGACTTGGCAACTTTAAAATCACTCTGGGCACATGTGTGTGTATGCCCAAGATTTCCAGGAGGAGAGCGGAGGAGAAGGGATTGTGGCATGGTCATCCCCCCTTGGGGGTGTTTCTCACTTTCCCTTTTACTATCTCTCTCTGGTGAGTTCACACACCCTATGGGGGGGGGGGGGGCTGGATTTTTAACATATAGGAGTTCATCAAACCATGCTCTCTATTATTGTATTTATTTGCACATTCTCAAACAAAAAATTGAATGATCAGTGGTGAAAGGATGGTCTCAACTCTCAACCCAAAATATTAATAAATACAATTTATCCTCCCAGCTGAACCCACAAAATTAGTCTTACTAGTGACCAGAGTTCTCGGAAAAGTGATAAAGGCCTTTATAGGAATACATTAGTTTAAAAAATTACTGCTGGAAAACCAGAAAATGGTTTGAGTTCTAGCTAACTAAACATTGAATGAGTCATACTGAAGTACATGATCCTGAAGAGTTGATGTCAATAGACATATTCACTTCAAGTAGCAAGAAAAAAATAAGTTACTTAGCTAGGATTTACAGCTGTGGCTCTATGTCATACTTAAACTCAACTTGGGCTGAAGATTGCATTGCTGCTTTCATCTGGCATGGTGTTGTCTGCTTCCACATAAGCTCTGTGCATGAGCTAGTTCTTAGAACTGAATTCACATAAGAGCAAACACTGCTGTGTCCCAATAAAGATTCCAAGACTCTGTGGCCATAGAATATTTACTTTCTGCCCACTCAGCTTATCCTCTCAATACTCCTGAAACAAATAAAAATATCAAGATAACCAACAGACTTTTGATTTAATCACAAACTTAAAAGAAAGAGAGGAGAGAAAAAGTTAGTTGCAGTTTTCTAAGTGTCATCTTTTATGTCTGCTTTCTAACTACTTTTGCCCTTGAAATTATAATTTTAGAGTTACATTTTTTTTTCTTTTTTTGGAGAGGTTTTTGCTATAGGGCTCGTGCGCTCGCCAGACAGACAGAGAGAGACAGAGAGATAGAAAGCGAGAAATCACCCTCCAGGGGGGATGGCCATGTTTCAATCCCTTCTCCATTTTCCTCTCGGGATCTTGGGCACGCACGCACACGCGCCCGGTGTGAGTTTAAGTCACCGGGTCCGGGACTCGAACCGCGGTCAACTACGTGGGAGTCCAGCAACATAGCCATTGTGCTAACTGCTGGTCCCTAGGGTTACATTTATAGGACACTAGTGAACATTTGAAATGTGGCCACCCCTGCTCTCGCCATGCTGCTCAGCCTGCTTTCTTCCCATTCACCTCTGACCCACTGTGCCCGGTCAAGAACTTAGATGCTGAGAGCACTAAAAGTAGCATAGTCACTCAAGCTCACAAAATTAAGATGAAATCCAAATGCTAACCAAAAAGAACAGGATTTCACTTCAAAGACTGTTTAGTTCCCTTGGTTTTGCTGACTAATTTCTAGGAGCCTTGGGTGCAGCTGTTAGATGCTTAGAACCAAGGAGAGTAATCACTTATACCACATACATCTGCTGGCTTAAGTTACCAAAATTAGCTCATAACTTGGCTTACTACAAAAAGAAGTGTGTGTGTGTGTGTGTGTGTGTGAATAATTAAGAATAATTCTTTTCCTTTTTGGTGGTGGAGGGGTGGATTTGCCATAGGTTGCATACACTCACCAAAGAGAAACAGAAAGAGACAGAAAGGGAAAGTGAGAAATCACCCCCCCAGGGGGAATGGTCACAATCCCTTCTTCTCCTCTCAGGGTTTTGGGCATACACACACACACACACACACACACCTGGCATGATTTTCAAGCCACCAGGTCCGGGACTTGAACCATGGTCATCCGTGTGGAAGTCCATCATCTTAAACATCATGCCACCTGCTGGCCCCTAAAAATAATTCTTAAAATGCAATCAGGAGACATGTGCCTAGACATAGGTCTCCTACCATTTCATGGTTTCACGGAAGTTATCTTCTTTTCCTCCTACATCTAAGTTCCATAGAGTAGGATAAGTCAAAGAATATCAAGGTTTTATCAAACATTTTATACCAGAGGCTTTGGGGAAGCAAGGGAAAAATGTACTGAAAATGAAATACCTGCCTCACTCCTATCAGTGTCAAAGGGCTAGAAGACAATCTCATAACTGATTACAAACAAACCCAGCAAATTTAACCCCAGCATGTCCCAGTCATTCTCCATTCTTTTTGCTAGATGAGGTTTATGCCCGCATATCAAGAAAATGGTTAGGTTTCAGTCAATAGCTGACTGGGTTATGTTCTAGCATGTGAGCTAATATGGGTGGCTCTTCAACACTTATAATAAAAATAAAATCTTTATTTTTATTTCTTCCTCTTTTTTTTTTTTTTTTTTTTTTTTTGGAGAGGTTTATGCTATAGGGCGCGTGTACTCGCCAGACAGACAGAGAGACAGAAAATGAGAAATCACCCCCCCAGGGGAGATGGCCACGCCGCAATCCCTTCTCCTCCATTCTCCTCTTGGGATCTTGGGCACGTACCCACACGCGCCCGGCGTGAGTTTAAGCCACCGGCTCCAGGACTCGAACCGCGGTCGACTAAGTGGGAGTCCAGTGACATAGCCATTACACTAACTGCTGGTCCCAAGCTTTATTTTTATTGATCCAGGTAAGTAAGCAAAAGATAAGTCTAACAAACATTAGAGATCAAGTTCCATGAGAACAGGAATTTCTGTTTTGTTTATAACATGTCTCAAATGTTCTAAAAGAATGAATATTTCTAAAAGGAATAAAAGAATCTTCTTAAATTTTCTTCACTTAAATGAATGGTGATCCATAGGCTCAGATCTAGATAAAAAAAAAAAAATTGCCTCAATATTAATACCACAAACTTCCTTGAGGGCTGGAGCAAAGCAACCCAAATGTGGGTATTCCCCAAGCATCCCCCCGTTGCCATGAGCATGCTAGCCACAATGACCTTGACCAGCTTAGATTTTTAAGTTAAGGGTTATGATGGTACCTAGCTGGGAATCTTGTCTTACATTCTTTCTCATATTGGGGTTTTGGGTTCTGAGACTTTATTTACTTTTTCAGTTTCTTGGTATCTGAAATTGTTCAGAGAAGCATATTTAGATGATGACTATTCTATTACTCTGTATTTCTGTTACCAATAGAGGAGGTAAATGAATTACCTCAAATGAAACAATTCTATCTGCTTAAGTACACTATAAATATAGCCTTAGCTTTGTCTGTAATTATAGTATGCGGGTGATGTTGCTTAGAAAATGGTATAATGATGACATTATGGCTGAGAACTGTCTGAGCAGGAACACTGAGCTCCACAGTGCAAAGATTAAGGTAGGATTATGGTCCCTTTTCAATATGAATAAGACTGAGTAGCCAATTACAGCTGAGAACTTTGTAGTATGATAACAATATAATAAAATCATGGGCCAAAGGGAAAGTGTAGGAAAAGTCAAATGCCCTCGTTTAATTGTCCTATCTCCTAAGAATCTATAAAAGTCTAATGCACACGCTGGGTAAAGTCTCTTTACACTCTAAATGATGTATAGTGATTAAATGTATAAATAATAATTAAAATTAATAAATAAAAAATAATTAAAAAGTCTAATGCAGAGTAAGAAGTCCACCAACTTGAAGTAAGCATGAATTACTTCATGAAGGAAAAATTAGAAAAATCAACATTCTAGCTTGCTTTTTCCCTCTTCTCTTTTAGCAAAGGGAGTTTATCTAGGTATATCAAGTATCTATTTTTTTAAAGAATTATTTAATGTTATTTATTCATTCATTTATTTTTTTAATTTCACCAGAGAAAGACAGACAGTGTCCAGTGCCTCAACCACCACACCACCTGCTGGCCTGGAAGTGTCTATTTAAAATTTTTATTTCCCTCAACTTGCCCTTCCTCTTTAACAGCCTAGCCCAGTTATTCTAGATTTTATGCTACCATAATTTAAAGATCATGTTCTATATCTTGATTGGGGCGTTGGTGATACTGTGTGCATTTGTCAAGTCATTGAAAAACTTAAATTTGTGCTTTTCACTATGTATAAAATGTATCTCAGTTAAATTAAAAACATCTTTTAAAGACCAGAGATATCCAGCAACAAGAAACACAAAGAAATAAGGGACCAGCAGTTAGTGTAATGGCTATGTCGCTGAACTCCCATGCAGTTGACCATGGTTTGACCCCCGGACCCGGTGACTTAAAACTCATACTGGGCACGTGTGCGTGCATGCCCAAGTTCCTGAGAGGAGAATGAAGGAGAAGGGATTGCGGCATGGCCAGCCGCCCGGGGGGGGGGGTGATTTCTCACTTTCTGTCTCTCTCTCTCTTTCTCTGTCTTTCTGGCGAGTGCAAACGCCCTATAGCAAAAATCTCTACAAAAAAAAATAATAATAATAATAATACAAAGAAATAAAAAGAGCATGATCAGAAAATCTGGCCTAGAGGACCTGTTCTACCACTTAAAAATTATTTATCTCTTAAATTTATTTTTTTTATTTTCAAAATGGGCATATTGATATTTACACTCTCACCTTTATATGGATCAAGTGTGACAAGGATGAACAAGTTCCAACACTGTTCACAATAGACAAGATATAGAGTCAACCCAAGTGTCCATCAACAGAAAAATGGATAAAGAAAAAGTATTGGGTCATCGGGAAAGTCATGACGCATTTTTGCATCATTTGCAAAAAATGCGTCATGACTTTCCCGATGAGATATATACACTAGAATACTATTCAGCCATGGAAAGGATGAAATTCTGTCTTTTGAAATTAAATGCATGAGCCTGGAGGACATTATGTTACACGAAATAACCCAGGAACAGAAAAAGAAAAAAGAAATCACATGTTCTTATTTATATATAGAAACTAAAAAAGTTTTCTTCATGGCAGTAGAGAGTAGAATAGGGATGACTAGAGGCTAGGAAGGATGGGGAAAAGGAATGGAGAGATGTTGGTTAGTAGATAAGAAATTACAGTTAGATAAGAGGAATAAGTTTTAGTGTTTTGTAACACAGTAGGGTAACTAGAGTTAACAATATAATATATTTCAGAATAGCTAAAAGAAGAGAATATATTTTGACTATTTCCGACACTAAATAATGATAAAAATTTGCAATGATGGCTATGCTAATTACCCTGGTTTTATTATTGCACATGGTGTTTATGTACTGAAAAACAACATTGTTCCCCATAAATCAATACCATTATGTGTCGATTTTTTTTTTTAATCACAGGAAAAAAAAAAAAAAAAGATGTGGAAATTCCCTAAAAGTGTTGTAGGGATCTGTCAATCATAGGGTTCTAAGATTTACTCCCAAGAAGGGGAAATGGTGGGTTGCTCTGAACAGCTGCAGAAGGTGGCAGGGAATTTCAGAAAGCTGTGACTACATTTCTCCTTGTCTCTCTTGTTCTGTTTTAAATGTAAAATAAGTATAATAATAAGGACTAGTAGTTAAGAGAATGGAGGGGAGGGAGAAGAGAAATATAGATATAGATATAAAGAAAGGTTCCCAAGTCCTGAATGGCAACTTACATGGCAATTGCCTGCAGATTGGGGTTGTTTCTGACCACTTATTTGGTAGCTTTCTCAACAGACACTTACAACTTGCGATACCTTTAGCCCTTAAGATCTTGTCTCTTAAACCTGTTCGATATTGCTTGCTTCTTAAAAATTAATGATAATCTTTTCTGTCTGTGAAATTCAAAAAGCACAGCCAATTTTCCTAACCTTTCCTTCAAATGGAAGGAGTATTTGAAAAACGAAACTCAAAGGAGTAGTCTCTCAAAAGCCGCATCAGAGCACTTGGACTCCAACAGACAGATGTGGCTTCAGTTCTGACACTGCTGCTTCCTAGCTGTGTGATTTGGAACAAGTCTTAACCTCTGAGTCTTTAGCTGCTCATCTATAAACAAGGATCAATAGTACCTACATATAGACTTGCATGAAAATTTCCTCTGAGCCACATGTTAGTTTCCTTCCTTTCTCTATCCGGCTCTGAAAATTTGTGCAATGGCAAGTTATTACATTGCATTAATACCAGAAAAATATATAAATATACTAAATTGAAGATTTGAATGCTTCCGAATATTTTTTAAAAAAAGAAATACTAATTTAGAATTTTGTAAATGGAACATGGAATATTTATAAAAATAATAACAATAATTTTTAATAATTATTTTAACTTTATTTATTTACTTATTTTAATTTGACCAGAGAGGGACAGAGTGAGAGAGAGAGAGAGAGTGGGAAAGTGAGAAAGCAAGCCGCCAGGTCCAGGATGCGAACTGCGGTCAGCCATGTGGAAATTCAGCACCCTTAACCACCATGCCAGCAGTGATTTATTTTTAAGTAAAGAAAGAAAATACTTTAAATGAACCTGGGAAAAAAATAACCTAAAGATAAATATTCAGCAAAACAGGAAATTGTCAAAATAGTAAATGTACAATGCACTAGATGTTTGCAAAGTAATACAGAAGTCATAAAATTATCTTTAAAAGCAGGCAAAGACAAAATGGCTGGTCCCCTTTAAAGGGCTCTTGGCAACAGACATCTAGAAAATAGTCATATATTTCCCTGAACTTTATTTCTCACTCTGGGTAAGCAATTTCTTTGTGCACAAAAGAATAAGGAGATGAAATGATCTATCAGAACTAATTAAAATATTAAATCTGAAAAGTGTGCACTTGAAAGGTATAGAGTAGAATGATTTCTGCAACATTTTAAAAACCAAGGAGCCCAATACAAAGGTTTAATTTGATTGCTACAAAGCAATGTGACAGCTTGAGGAGAAAACTGAAAATATTTTGAAAAATCTTGTTTATTTTGGTGATGAGCCAGTCATCCAGGAGAGAAACTCTAGAATCCCTCCTTTAAAAAAATGTAAATTTCAACTAGAAGAGAAAATCAGAAGCGTATTTTAATCTCCAACCTAGTGTTGAGTTGGGGAGCACCTATTACAAGAATAAAATAATATAAGTGACCCAGAAAGTAGATGGGATTAGGGAAAGGGATTGTAAAGAAATAAGTTATACCCCCTACATCTGAAGTGCTTACAATCTATGAGAGCGCGCCCTCACTTTTCTTTTCTTTTTTTAAAATAATTATTTATTTACTTATTTTGTTTATTCATTCTTTTTATTATTATTATTATTTGAGAAAGACAGAGAGACAGAGAGAGAAAGAAAGCAAGCCACCAGGTCTGGGACTCGAACCATGGTCGGCCATGTGGGAGTATCCAGAGCCTTAACCATCATGCCACCTGCTGGTCCCCACACCCTCACTTTCCTTACACTGGTATATTATTCAAAGTCATGTAACAGGGCACATAAATTTACTGATTATATTACAGAAAACAGCAGTGATACTGAAATGCTTGCATTATCTTACTACCACAGTATCTGCTGTTGCCTGAGGGGTTTGCAGGCAAGGACAAGAAATATGCCAGCACCAGCCAGCTCCAGATAGTAAATTTATTTGCTCTGAAAACTTTCACCATATTGTTAAATTAGATTGGTTGAGGCTAGAAAGTAATAAGTCTTGTTTTCTTTTGTGACTCTGGAATTAATATAACTCTGAAAATAATTGTGAAAGAAGAGTTTGACAAATCCTTTGAGCCCTAACAACATTATTAGAATTTACTTAAAACTTCCCAAGGTACTCACTTTTACAGATAACATTTAAATATAAGTACTGGCATAATGATTAAAATCGTAAGTTTCATTACTCTATAGTCACATAACCTAATACCCATAGTTAAAATCTGTGAGATTAGTGAACACAATGACAATACATAGCACATGGAGGTCTTTCTCTATGAAACATGCAATTGCTAGTAATTTTTGTTGACCTTTTAGGGCCCTGACCCAGATTCTCCAACCTAAGGTGTAATAAAGCATTTATTCTGAGTACCTTTCCAAGCATTGTCAAGTCATGAGTGCAAATAGCCTCTGTCAGTTTATAGTTGGAAACTCCAATGTGATTTTAAAGTCTGAAGAGTTACAGGTTTTGGATGATAAGCTGAACATAACAGCTAAGTCTGCTCCATAAAGACTTAGCAGAGAATAAAGCAGAGTTGTCTAATAAAGAAAAGATAGTAACAATAATAGGGTTTGCCTGGTGTCCTCATCCTAATGAAAAGAATCCGGCTTATGTATTAAGGGCCCCTTCGGATGATTCTGGGGGGCTTTGAGGAATGTTGACCAAACTTGAACCTCCTGTGAGTAGATACTTAGAGAAGTCACACTGCATATGTGTTCCCCAAAACTATGCTAGCCTCTATTTCTTTTGTAATTGTTTGATCCCTAAATTACCTTTAAATTCTGCCCAAACACATCTCTCATCTTTGTCTTCCCGGTATCTTGCAAATTCAAAGGGGGTTAGAGAACTCCTAGGTTCTCAAGGCTGAGTTAAACTGAAGTGACCACCCTGGGCAGTGTCGAGAATGAAACAAAACCTTGGCTGCGTGGTAGCCTGCTCTCCTGGGGGTTGAGAGAAGTGGGCCAGGGCCCTCAAGTGAGTAAACGCACGTGGGCGAAGAGACAGGCTTCTTTCTCAGCCAGTGTGTCCTGGAGCAGTGGGAAAGGAGAGAGGGCAAGCTTCTTAGAGCAGCTCACTGTTTTCACTCTTTCCTCTCTCTGCTGCTCGATTTCCACTTACTCCCCCTCTACATTTGTCCAGTAATTTTATTTCTTTAGCAGTTTTTTCCAGACTGAAATTATCAATCCAGAATATGGGTGGTAGTTTTGTTCTGTTTCTGTTGTTTATTTATTTGTTTGTTTGTTTTTTATTAAAAGGGAAAGCTGATTTCATTTGGTGAGACTTCTACTGTCATCTCAACCATAGTTCTATGTCCCAGTGTGATTTTTTTTCATGTGGTACTAAATTTGATAGTATATTTGCCTCACTTTTGAATTAAGCTTCCAGTTTAAAAAACTGGCCTGCTTTTAAAGATGTTTTTATAATGTCATTTAACCAAAACAGTACAAAAGAAAGAGATACTATTTAAAATTATGTAAATAAGCTCCATCTTAAACTATTTGGGCACATGATTCAATTGTTTTTGTTTTTGTTTTTTAATTTAGGATAATTCAAATAGGAAATATGTTGGTTCTGCCTAACTGTACAGCTGTACTGATGGACAACTTTCAAATTCCATATCATAAACTAAGATTCTTAGGACCAGAGAGAAGTTTGAAATTAAAACTTGTAAATTTTCTGCTGCAATAATTAAATAAACCATTGCGTACATCCTCCTCCATATATTGGGACCAGCAGTTAGCGTAATGGCTTTGTTGCTGGACTCCCATGTAGTCAACCGCGGTTCGAGTCCCGGACCCAGTGGCTTAAACTCACGCCGGGTGCGTGTGCGTGCATGCCCAAGATCTCGAGAGGAGAATGGAGGAGAAGGGATTGCAGTGTGGCCATCCTCCCTGGGTGGTGATTTCTCGCTTTCTGTCTCTCCGTCTCTCTCTGTCTTTCTGGCAAGTGCACGCGCCCTATAGCTAAAAAAAAAAAAATCTCCATCCTACTCCATATATTAAATAGGTGAAATGAAAGTACTAGATTTTGTCTCATAGTTCGCCTCATAACTTTCATATCCTCAACTTGAATGTTCTGTCCTTGATAAATAACACTGCTATAGTGTGAATAGTGAGTATCCAGGCAAGGTTGAGAATGAATAAAATCTTTGCTGCATGACAGCCTGCTATCAGTGGGGTGGAGAGAAGTGACTTTGAGTCCCCAAGTGAACAGTTTTCAAAATTGCGGTCGGTGTGGTGGAGTTGACACTCTCTGGCCATGTGGTTGAAAGTCAGATGGAGTCTCTGGAATGATGATGCCTAATTTTAAAAAACCATATTTTTATTTCCTTTTTCTTACCCTGTGATTTCACTGACCTAAAGTAGATTTTAGTGCTAGTCACATCATAGAAAGGCCAAAATGGGTTACTGCATTAAGAAATTGAGATGTTAGACAGCTGGATTTTATATGATCAACTGCATAGTTTGAGTCCCAGACCCGGTAGCTTGAAAAACACACCCGACACATGTAAGTGTATGCCCAAAATCGCAAAAGGAGAATGAAGGAGACAGGATTGCAGCACTCCCATTCCCCCTGGTGGGGAGGGGGTGACTTCTCACTTTCTCTGTCTCCAGCGATCACACATGCCCTCTAGCAACTAAGAGAGAGAGAAAAGCAAGAAAATACAGATTCCAATGTTGGGACATTCATAATCAGACTTATCACCTGAAAACATTTTATTAACATAGTAGTTTTCACATATTATTTACCATCTGCTGTTCTAATCACTTTACATCTTTTTAAAGTTTATTTCATTCATGATTCAAAGAGATGGAGAGACAGACAGACGGGCAGCACCTCCAACTGGGTCTTGATGCCATAATCCACCACCAGCGACAGCTAGCCCTGAATCGTGGGCACACACATGCCTAGTGAGCTTAGGGAGCTCTAGATAGAAACCAGGAACCTTTCCTTGTAGGTCAGCCTCCCAGAGCATCGTGTCTTATCGCTGCACTACTGTCAGCCTACCTTCTCATGTTTAAATAATTAATAGCCTTCATACCACGTCTGTGAGGTAGAAACTGTTATCCTTGTTTAATAGATGATGAGCCCGCGGCCCAGGCAAGAGAAGTGACTTGTCTAAAATACATGCAGATAAGAAGTGCAGATCCATGATTCAGATCCATGCATCCTGACTCGGATGCCCTTGTTTTGTATCACTGGGCTACAGCACCTCTTAAATCTTCCTGTAGAATGTTTTTTCTAGGTTAATGGGAAGCAGTATTAAGAGACTGAGAGTGTGGGCTTTGAAGTAGAAGTTCCTAGGAATGGTGCTTCTCATTTCTGGGTTGAAGTTTTGTCATTTTTACCATGGGATCACGGTCAGCCCCATTTCATGTTATTGTTAAGAGGATTGACCAAGATAATACACCAGAAGCTGTCCGAGCAGGGCCTGAGAGATAACAGTGCCCCCAAAATGTTAGTTCTTGTAATTGTAACAAACATATTAAAAGTCAACCTTAGTGTGTGGCTTTTGGTAATGAAATATCTTAGATGAGAGATAATAAGCATTTGGTAAGCAGGCATTTTTTCAAGTATTTCTCAATCATAATTCAGTAAGGTCAGTCTTACCATCTCCATTTCACTGAATTTAAGGAAACTCAGAGAGCAAGAAAAGATCATAGTTTTCTAAAATCAAATAAGTAAAGATTCAAACTCAGAGCATACTGGTCCCAAAGCCTCAACTCCTTCTACTATGGCTGTCTTGTTATAAACTCAAGGATTTTTCAGCCCATTCCCATTCATTGATCAAAATAAGAATCAGAGGCAGGCAAAGTAATATTAAGCTTGTGAAATTGCATCATGGACATGGTACAAATGAAGTGCAGCTGTATTGGTGCAGTGACTGACCCCACACTTAACCTCCGTGCTGAGGCCTGTCAAAGCCCATAAATATATTAATAATTAATGGCCTTGTGGGAGACCACCCAGTAAATCTTAGTCAGTATAGGAAACGGTAGCTGTGGCATCTCTCCTATTTAAGAGATATTGCTTCTTGAATCAGCTGGACCATTGCTCCAGGGGGCTATTAAGCTGTCTCTCTCCACAGAAGATGTGCAATTCAACAGCTAACCCAACCACTTGTTGCCGCTGCTGTTCCATAACATTTTTTGTAAGATAGGAACTCTGTGTTCTAGTTTAAATCAAGAGTATTTCCTGTTCTGTGGCCTACAACTTCAAGAGTACTAAGTTACTCATTTAGAAAGATTCCTTCAATCCACTCTATTACAAGAGTTATTGTAGTCATAAAATGTGTGATTATGCATGGACTTTTTTTTTTTTCATTTTAAACAAGAAGTTTATTTAAACAACAAGACGTTTCTTTAAGAGTAATTTACCCCTACTTAAAGACAGATTGCCCTACATGTAACAGCTATGTACAAAAAAGTTGTAAAATTGTCTTTGGTTTTACAATGATAAGTGAAAAACATTAAAATTCTCCAATCAAACAAGGTATGCAAGGATTTTTATGTTGTTTATTTTTCTTTCTTTTTCTTTTTGTTAAGACAGTGAGAGCAAAATAACTTACTGGAATATAAAGATAAGAGCTGAATGAGCATGCCACTAATGGAGAAAGAGGGTATTTTCACAGAACCAGTATTTTTCCCCATTTCATCTCCATTTGATGTCAATCAAAACATACCATTGGCCATTTAGTTAAAAAAAAAAAAAAAAAGCAATATGCTTGTGCACATACACCAGTTACATTATGTACAATAAAGGAATGGGGAAGGGAAAATGAAAGAAAAGAGAAAACTATACTGCAGTAGTCAGGATGTGGGGAAACCAAATTGTGGTTTTCTAATTGAGAATGTATTCTTGGTCTGTACGAACAGAGTTCTGGAGTAAAGTAGCAGGTTCCCTTTTTAGTAGACACCTCCTGTCTGCCGTTGGCACACATCCATTGTATCTTCATCCTCCATTTCCAACTGTGCAGGTGTGTCTGTTTCATTGATCGGTTGCCCATCGCATTGGCATCTGATCTGCCTCATTGACAAACCCCCTCGTTCACAATAGGCTTTCACTAGTTTACTAAGTGGTGTGTGCCTCTTCATCTTAAACTGCACCACAGAGCCATCCTGCCCCGCCACCTTCAAATTAACATGATCACTGTTCTCAGTCTTGACTCCTTCCTTGGGCTTTTCGTCAGCCATGGCGAGCTTGCATGGACTTCTGAACCCATTACATAGTTGAATATTAGTACTCGAAATGACCTTTTTTCTTTTTAGTTTCTTATAAGGTTTCAAATTGACTTCTCAGGGGACCTTTCTTTCATATCACTGTGGCCCTGAACATGATCTTAATATTGTGTTGCTGAGTCTAGGGCTTGAAATCAAGCTTGGTTCATCCTCTATACATGTAAAACTTGGAGATTGAGTAGTTGCATAGGTGGTTGATGAATATGAAGTAAATACATAATAGTATTAATCAAGAAGTCATCTCAGTGGCGGGCAGGCAGCATGATGGTTAAGGCACTGAACTTCCACATGGCTGACTGCGGTTTGAGTCTTGGACCTAGTGGCTTGCTTGCTTTCTCTCACTCTCTCTCTTGCATGTGCCCTATAGCAAATTATAATGATTATAATAATAAATAAAAGTTAAATAAATAATTCTAAAAAACAAAGTCATCTCTGACCATGATTTTCACTTCATGGAAGCAGTGAAACACTTGGCCTGACTTTTTACCAATCTTATGACATTAGGGAATTCATTGCTCTTTGGGGGGTATCATTTTATTTCTCTTTTTTGGAACATTGTTTTCCACATGCATAAAATGAAATAGTGGGTTTAGGTGGCTTTTGAGGTCTCCTCCAGCTTTAGAAGTCTGCGACCTATTTATAAATTATTTTATCTGACAAAGTCATGTTCTCAGAATCTTCTTTTTTTTTTTAATCATTTTTTTTTTTTGGAGAGTTTTTTGCTATAGGGCACGTACGCTCACCAGAAAGACAGAGACAGAGAGATAGAAAGCGAGAAATCACCCCCTGGGGGATGACCACACTGCAATCCCTTATTCTCCATTCTCCTCTCGAGATCTTGGGCATGCACACACACACGCCCAGTGTGAGCTTAAGCCACCAGGTCCAGGACTCGAACTGTGGTTGGCTACATGAGAGTTCAGCGACATAGCCATTACACTAACTGCTGGTCCCATCAGAATCTTATTTATGTCCAAAATAAATGTTTCTTTTCTAGCTTATCTCTGTGGTTATTTATCCTTTTGTTGCAGTTAAAAGTGAGCAGAACTGCATATACACCTGCAGAAAAGTGAAATTGGACCTCTGTCTCTCACTGTTAATAAGAATCAACTCAAAATGCATAAAAATTTTAAACATAAAGCCTGAAATCATAAAACTGCTAGTAGAAAACACAAGGAATTAGGTGAAGATTTCTTAAATAGGATTCCTAAAGTACCGGCAACAATGCCAAAACAAAACAAAATGACAAGTGGAATTAAATCAAACTAAAAAACTTTTTCACAGCAAAGGAAGCAACAATTAGAATGAAAAGCATTCAGAATGAGAGAAAATATTTTCTCGTTATTCCTTAGACAAGACATTGATAACCAGAATATATAGGGAACTCAAGAAGCTTATCCATTAAAAATAATAATAATAATAATAATAATCCAGTTTAAAACAAGCAAGTGAAATGACTAGACAGCTCTCTAAGGAAGACTTACGAATGTCCAAAAGGCAGATTTTAAAAACATGTTCAGTCTCTTGTCATAAGGGATATGCAAATTAAAACCACAATGAAATACCATTTAACCCCAGTTATAATGACTAGAATCAAAAAAATAAAGAACAAGCACTAGCAAGGCTGTGGTGAAAAGAGAACCCTCTTAAAACTGTTGGTGGAAATGAAAATTAGTCCAACCTCTGTCAAAAACAATAACAGAGTTTCCTCAAAAACCTACAAATAGAATTACCATAGACCTAATAATCCCACTCCTTGGTATTTATCCAAAGGATAGGAAAACATCAGTAAACATCCATGTTTATTGTAACATTATTCACAATTACTAGGACATAGAATGAACCTGTGTCCAAAAACTGATGACTGGGTTGAAAACTGTGACAAATATATACTATGAAACATTAGTCATAAGAAACAGTGAGACCCTATCATCTGATTTTAAGTGTATGAATATAAAAGACTTAATATTAAGTGAAGTGAGCCAGACTTTGCAAGATACACACAGTATATCCCCACCCAATATATACCAAATGTCTGTACTCCATGGCAGAACTCAAAAGATCCAAAGATATGATAGTAGAGAAAATAAGTATAGATCCCAGAGACTATAAGGGAAAGGAGAGTGCTTGATTAAGGGTGAGTGGGGGGGTGGGGGGGCAAAGGGTAGAGAGATTTAGCAGACAAAAGTATATAAAGTTTTCTATTAAAAAAATCCACAATATTTTGCTTTACATAAAAAATATAAATAAATAAATAAGTGCCCGGAAATCCTGACTTGGAAAAGGGAGAACCAAATGTGGGCCATGAATTTATTCCCTTTATTCTTGAGAGTTGACCAATGGGATGTTGGTCATTGTTGGGATTGTGGTGTGGCCATCCCCCCTGGGGGTGATTTCCCACTTTCTATCTCTCTGCCTCTCTCTGTCTTTCTGACGAGCATTGACCAATGGAATGTTGGTCAACTCTCAAGAATAAATTCATCAAGGAATACATAGATACTCAAAATAGGTATCTAACCTATTTTCTTGACTCACAGTGAGTTTAGAAGTATAATACCTAGTAAAAATAATCAACTTCCTCAAGTGCAATCCTCTTTGTTTCCCCATTTTCCTACCAGAACTTCTCTACAGAGTATTCTAAGTCTGTAATAAGTTAAATTGGCCTTTCCTTTTCCCTTTATACAATTAGATGTAGCTACTCCATTATGTACTAAAATGTTTTGTTTTCAAATTGTTTCAGATGTGCACATCTTAGTTTCTCAACCAAACTGAAGATTTGTCAGAGGCAGAAACTGTCTTTAGTTTCTTGTTTCCATGAGAAGATCTAGCACTGTTGCTTAGGGAATGTTTATGGTTCTGTTGGTACAGATTTTTTTTTCCTATTTGCTTCATAGACATGAGAGTAAATAGTGAAGTACAGGACCTTCCCAAATCAAGTACAGGACAGTTAATCTTCAGGCTCCAGTCTGTACAAACTACTAACAGCTCATAGGAATGTCAAAAAAGCAACCTTACCATAGAGAAAACCCAAATAAAACTGAAAGAGGCAGTGCAGGATATAGGGGTGGGAGGGAGTTTCAAAGTGAGAAAAATCTGGATTCACATATCAGCTTTGCTACTTATTACTTTTGTGTTTAAACTAAAAATGATCTAATGTTTCTGAAGGTAGATTTTCTTATCCATAAAATGAGGACTAGCATGCTATTATACAACAGTTCACACAAAACTGTGAAGATGAAATGAGAAAGCACATGTCAAGAACTTTGCCCTAGGAGGAGCTCAACCAGTGGTAGCTAAAAAGAACTGGTATGCATGTTTAAGTAAATGCCTTTGCTAATAAGAATTATTCAATTTAAATGTAATTATACAACTTAAATATACCTTGTATTATAAAGTGAGGGCTACATATCCGTGTAGTCATGGCTCTCACCAGGAGTGATTTTGTCCCCAGAGGACATTTGACAATGTCTAGAGACATTTCAATTGTCACAGTGGAGAGAGGGAAGTACAATTGGCATCTATTAGGTAGAGGCTAGAAATAATGATAAACATCCTAGAGTGCACAGGATCTATCCCACAACAAAGAATTATCTGGTCCAAAATGTCAGTAGTACAGAGGTTGAAAAACTGCCATGGAACCCAGGGAGTCCCTTGCCTCAAACCTAAACATGTTTTATATTTAAGCCTGATCTGATGTACAGTGAAGAATGCATCTTCCATTTAGATGGGTTATGAAGAGATTTTCCTAGTCCTAAGTATCTAAGTGATTAGTGCTTCAGATTCTCATTGTCAGGCATATTTTTAGGCTAAGGCATTGCAATGTATAAGGCCTTTTTCTATTCCAAAAATTTTCTGAGAGATCATTTGATGATGGCATCTGTTAATTCACAAGAAATTGTGGGGGTTTTTTCCCTCTATAGTCATGGTGGTGGTTCACGGTTAAAGACGAACCACATGCTACATAGTCTATATAAATAATTGATTTTTTCTTTTTAGAAACCATAGAAGACAGGTCTTTTGTCCTCATTTTAAATATGGCAAAACTGGGCTTAGAGAATTTGCATGATATTGCTAGTAAGTTACTAAGTTATATAGCACTTTCTAGAACTCCATACTACCTCTGCCTAGCAAGGCTCTGAACTTGGAATGACAAATGAGTGTATTTTAAAGGAAATAAGTAGGAGGTAGGAAAGTGTAGAATATTGGTGGTTTGGGGCCAGGTAGTGGTCGCCGTTTGATCCAGTGGATCCACATGGAAAGGGTCCTGGGTTCTCAGCCCAGGACCTCCTGTAGTACATGGGGTATAAGCATGTATGCCCATGAACTGGGTTGGCTAAAACTGGGGGTGGATTGCCACATGAAGATGCTGTTGGAGGTGCCTTTTTCTCTGTCTCTGTGTGTGTGTGTGTGTGTGTGTGTGTGTGTCTCTCATGGAAAAAATAAACTTTTTTAAAAGAGAATGTTAGGGGCTTGCTCTGCTCAAGAAAGTTAGTTGCTTCTCCTGCTGAGGGGCCCTTGAGTCTATAAACTAGATGAAAATTCTGAGCTCTCTCAGGAGGATGGAGCAGAGAAGACTATTCATGGAAATGAGTGTTTTAGCACTGTGCCATGATGTTCAATATGCCAATTCAGCAACATTTTCTAGATATTCCTTTTAAAGCCTGAAGCAATATATTTGTGAATTCATCCTTTTTAAATAAAGAGATCCTCATAAAGTTCATGCAAAATATATATTATTAAAAACTATGCATGAAGTAAAAAATTTTCACACCAAAATAAACTCATATTTTAATTCCATTTTTCATGAACTTTTTGAAATCCCCTTGTAGTTTTTCCTTCCAAATAGTCTATCATGTAAATCATTACTGTGAATAGAAATATAATGTAAGCTACTTATGCAATCATAAATTTTCTAGTAGCCATAGAAAAGTAAAAGAAACAGGTGAAGTTAATTTTAATAATACAGATTCTAATTTACCCGATCCAAAATTCTATTATTTTTAACACATAATGAATCTAATGAAAAGATTATTATTGAGGGGCCAGTAGGTGGTATGGTGGTTAAGGTGCTAGACTCCCACATGGCCGACCACAGTTTGAGTCCCAGACCTGGCAGCTTGAAAATCTTGCCAGACACACATGTGTGTGCATGCCCAAAATCTCAGGAAGAGAAGAGAGAAGAAGAAATTGCAGATACCCATCCCCCTGGGATGTGATTTCTCACTTTCCTTCTCACTGGCTCCCTCATGTCTCTCTGGTGAGCACAGGCTCCCTATGGCAAAAATCTCTTTAAAAAATTATTAATGAGATATCGTACATTTTCTTCATAATAAATCTTGAAAATCTAGTGCACATTTTAACGTTATAACACATTTTAATTGGGATACTAAATTTTCAACAGTTGAAGTGAAATGTATCCCTGGCAAAAGAATAAAGCTAAATTTTTTAAAAATATATTTTGCACAGCTTTCATTTTTAAATTTGAATTTAAATTTAGTACTAATTGAATAAAATTAAAAATTTAATTTCACAGGCACACTGCCACATTCCTAGTGCTCAGTAGATATGCAAAGCTTAGGGCTGCCATATTAGACAACGCAGATCAAAACTCTCGTTATTCAAAATATGATCCCCTGAGTAACATCAACAGTATCTGGGAATTTATCAAAAGTACAAAATTTCAAGTCTCACCTCCTGAATATTCATTTTAACATGACTCCCTGGTGATGCCTGTATACATTGAAGTACTCCACCAAAGAGTTCCTGAAATAGCATGTGAATGAATAACTGAGGACTAAGAAAATTTGCTGCAGGAAAGTGGTACCAGGATGGGTAATCATGATGTACTCTGTCAAAGTTTTCCACTAAGGCGTCCATCACTATTCTATTTGGACTGACACAGGGCCATCCTGGGCCTGAAATTGGCTCTGATCCTAGGACCTACATCAAAGAATCTCACACTAACTCCCATGACTACCCCAATTAAAGTAGCTACACTCCTACCACCGTATGTATTTGAAACTGCAACTTTAAAATCTCTGAAACACAGCTGTGATCATATGCTTCTTTCTGTTCCATACAAGTGGAATTTAAGGCTAGACCTTGCTGGGAGACTCCAGGAAGATTACCCATAGGAAGAGCTGGTATTGTCTCCAACACTGTCACCTCCTGAAAGATAATGCAGATCCTTTTAACATCCTCATTTTATGGGATTGGCCCAGTTCTCCCTGGGAATTCAATGCAAATGGCTTTACCTTGCTAATTTTATTTGGTTTGTTTTTCACAGGACTTAATATTTGATGGGGCCCTTTAATATATTTGCTAAAGGGATTCATTGTACTAATCTAACATAGAAGTTCATTGTTCTATTTCAGTGGTCCTCAACCCCAACTGCACATTAGAATCACCTGAAGCATTTTGGAACCTACAAATGCCCAGGCATCACCCCAATCTAATTAAATTACACCTCTGGCAGGTATTTTGGGAAATATCCCCAGGTGATTGTAATGTGTAGCCAAAGTTGAGATCCACTGAGCCAACCAGAAAGAGCCCTCAGCTGGCAGTAGGTGCCAAGTGAATGCTTCTCAACCTTTAATGTGCATATAGATATCCCAGAATCTTAGAATGTAGATTCTGATCCAGACAGTATGGGACTAAGTAAACCAAAATTGGACTATAGATGTGCACTGGTATGTTTAGTTGGTAATCATCATTAGCGTATTTCCAACGCAGGCAAACTGGGATGAGTTTATCACCCTATTTTCACTCCTCTCTTTAAACCTTCCTTCACGCTTTGGTTCCTTATAACTACTAATTTCTCTGATTTCCTCAAGCAATTGTTACTTTTTACTGCATTTTACAGTTGCCCACTTCTGCATGTGCATACTTTCTCTTCTAGTCATAGCTTTTTAATGGCAAAAACTATATATAAAATGTTATTTTTTTTTCCTCACTGCACCTAGAGTGCCTCACACATAACAGGTGCTGCATTAAAATTCATTAATTAATTGAAACATAAAATGTCCAATATGAACCTCTCAGGAAAAAAAAAAAATCTGAAGAATTTTAAAACACAATGTTTTTCTTTCGGTTTTTTGTTTGTTCTTTTTTTTTTTTTTTTTTTTTTGAGAGGTTTTCACTAGAGGGCGCATGCGCTCGCCAGAAAGAGAGAGACAGAGAGATAGAAAGCGAGAAATCACCCCCCAGGGGGGATGGCCACGCCGCAATCCCTTCTCCTCCATTCTCCTCTCGGGATCTTGGGCATGCACGCACACACACCTGGCGTGAGTTTAAGCCGCCAGGTCCAGGACTTGAACCGCGGTCGACTACGTGGAAGTCCAGCGACATAGCCATTACACTAACTGCTGGTCCCCCAAACACAATGTTTTTCTTTGCTGAACAGAAAAGGAAAGGTTAAACAGGACAAGAGGTAGGGCAGATTGCAGATTTTAGATTTTGATGATGGCTTATTTCACTCTGGATACATATGTAAATTGTGGAGAACTATTTTTTTGTCATGTAACAGGTTTATTTGTTTAGAATAGGGTCCTGTTGACATTTTGACCCAGATTATTCTCTGTTGTGGCAACTGTCCACACCATCTCTGGCTTCTACTTACTAGATGCCAGAATCACAACCTTCCCCCAGTCTTGACAATCGAAATTGTCTTCAAATCATTGCCAAATGTCTCCTGAGAAGAAATCTCACTCTTGTTGAGAAACTTTTTTTAAAAAAAAAAAAGAGTAAAACATAGTTGCTTTACTGTACCAATATATACCTAAAATTAAACATACACACACGACAAACTTGTTCTAAGAAATGTTTATTTGCAAGTACTAATGGGAAAAGTATCTCTGCTCCTTCATTTTGGAGGCCATGCCCATGTATACTACATTTATCTTTATGTTTGTCATATTGGTCATTCTTTTTATAAGAAGCAGTTGTGTAAGATGTATATGAAACATGTTTTAAAGTTGACTATAAACTTAGGAATTTAAATATGTAGAGGTAGCAATAACGTCAAGCAAAAGTGTACACAGAACAAAAGTTATTAAGAAAGTCTGACTAAGTGGATTCTCATTCTCAGGAGAACTGGCCTAGCCTTTTAATATAAAGAACTATTTGGTTGCACTTGAAACTTCAAACCTTAGAAATGAAACTACAAAAAAGAATGTATCACCATCAATTACAATTAAATGGCTTCAACAAAATTATAAGATGGGGAAAATAATATCTCATTTGTCAGTTGGTTTCTTCTGGCAATAGAATGCTTCTCTTAGACTTCCTTAAGTTCAGACTTTTCTGTGACAGTGACAGAAACTTCACATTGACCAAGTACTGCCGTATTTTCAGGCTTACAGGGAAATGTCCCTATATTGACCTTTCTTGCCATTGCTAAGAACTTGACATGTGAGAACCAGGAGGAAGCTCCAGTGGTAGCAAGCAGAAAGCTTTGGAGCTCAGAAGGGAATCAAAGATATATCAGTGGTTCTCAAATTAATAATTATATGCTGCACATTAGAATCCCTGGGGAATTTTTAAAACCCCAATGTCCAGGTGATTAAATTGGTTATGCCATAAATTACTAACTATAATAGAATCTCAAAGAATGGAAGCCTGGCATTGGTTTTTTTGTTTTTAGAGGTTTTGCCTTAGGGCACATGCACTCACTGGGGAGAGAGAGAGAGACAGTGAGAGGGAAAATGAGAAATCACCCCCCTAAAGGGGATGGCCATGCCACAATCCCCTCTCCTTCTTTCTCCTCCTGGGATCTTGGACATGCACACACACTCGCCCAGCATGAGTTTCAAGGACTTGAACCACAGCTGGCCATGTGAGAGTCCAGAAACGTAACAGCTATGTCATCTGCTGGCCCTGGCATTGGTATTTTTTTTAATTTCTCAAGTGATTCTAACCTTCAATGTATTATCTCTGTCTTAAGATCTACCAGCTATTAATTTTCAGGTGCTTCAATGCTTTCATTAAGAACCTGACAACCCCATTCACAAGTGCTTCAGCTAAATTTCATGTCGGATAGGGATCCTGTGTGTTTTTTGTGCAGTGACTTACAAATCTCTGTGGTTTCGAAATAGCGACAGGCCTAAATTAACGAGCGATGATTCTTAAGTTGAAAAAATGTTCAATAGAGGTTAAGAAGGATTTTTAAGTTGTCTTTAACACATTTCAGTGTTTAGTCAAGTTCTTGTCTTATATAGTTTAAATAGCTTTCTTTACTGAGATAAAACTCACATGCCCTAAAATTAATCATTTTAATTATCTTAAAGTAGTTTTCAGTATATTCACAATGTTGTGTATCCATCACCATTATGTAATTCTAGAAGATATCAGTCACCTCAACATGGAGCCCTATACCCATCAGTAGTCACTCTCAGTTTCCTATTCACCTCATTCCTTGGCAACCACTAATCTACTCTCTACGCACCAAGTGTGATTTTCAAGTTATGAGTTTGACTGTTCTGAATGTTGAATCTGCACAAGTGGAATATAATAATATATAGCTCTTTGTGCCTGGCTTCTTTCACACAGCAAAATGGTTTTTAAGATGTGTCCATATTATAGCACATATCAGTACTTTATTGCTTTTCATGACTAAATTTTATTGCATGATAATACCACATATTATTTAACAATTCATCAGTTGATGGATATTTGGGTGGTTTGTACTTTTCAAGTATTGTCAATAATGCTGTTAACATTTTGTACATGTTTTGTTTTTTTGTGTGGTTTTTTTTTTTTTTTTTTTTTTTTTTTTATGAGAGGTTTTTCGCTATAGGGAACATGCGCTCGCCAGACAGACAGAGAGAGACATAGAGACAGAAAGCAAGAAATCACCCCCCAGGGAGGATGGTCACACCGCAATCCCTTCTCCTCCATTCTCCTCTCAGGATCTTGGGCACGCACGCACACGCGCCCGGCGTGAGTTTTAAGCCACCGGGTCTGGGACGCGAACCGCGATCGACTACGTGGGAGTCCAGCGACATAGCCATTATGCTAACTGCTGGTTCCCTGTACATGTTTTATTCCATGATAATACCACATATTATTTAACAATTCATCAGTTGATGGATATTTGGATGGTTTCTACTTTTCAAGGATTGTCAATAATGCTGTTAACGTTTTGTACATGTTTTTGTGTGAACATATATTTTTAATTCTCCTGGACATATACTTAGGGTTAGAATTGCTGGGTTATATTTAACTCTGTGTTTAACTTTTTATGGAATGGCCAAATGGCTTTTCCACCATGATAGTAATATTTTACATTTTTGCAAGGCATGTATGAGAATTCTAATTACTCTATATCCTCTTGCTTTATATTTAAGTTACTTACTTATATTATCTACAATGCTTCTTAACTAAATAGAAAATAAACTTGACTAAATTTAATGCTGGTTGTTTTTGTGTCATTATTTAGTGTAATTGTCTTTGACATCGCAAAATCATGCTTTGCAGGATACATTTTTTTTTTATAATAAAACACTAGCACTTCTATTTCCTAAGTCAGTTCTGCAAAGCAATAAATGTGTGTCTTTAAGTTTGTGTGCCTGTTTCTGTCTTCCAAAAGTCTACATTATTGAACTTTGGGCAGCTGCATTTGCTTTGGCAGGTCCCTCTCTAGAGAAAAGACCAAGAAAATAGTGCCCCGACTTATCTATTCAAGAAGCCCTATTAGCAGTCACTCTGCTTTTAAGAATGGGTACAGAATCTGAAATAATAAAGAAGAGAAAAAAAGTTAAAATCAGACGGAGAATCATATGATCACTCTGTCCAGGACAATTAAATGAAATAATGTGAAAACCAATGATAAACAAAATGTACTAGATAAATATTACAAAGAAGAAAGGAAAGAGGAAAAGGAAGATGATTGATTAATGCCCCTGAGTGTTGAAAACTGGAATAAATTATGTTTAACCACAATTACTAAGGGAAGTACAATAAATACAATGCATTTCATGAAGAAAGTGTTCCATGAAAATGAAATAAAACAACAAAAGAAACGTTTGGTGAAAAGCTAAGTGATAAATGCCAGTAGTAATACATCTACAGCCATCTGTCACCTAACACTGCTAGAAAAATGAACTATGGCCAAAACTTTAAAAAATATGAATTACCAATATCGGCTGTGTTCAGTTAACACATGTGCTGTAAATACTTTTTCAAGTACAAAGTTTAGTTGACTTGACATCCATCTTGAAGTAACTGCAAATGCAGACTATGAGACTATATCTTTATTTGGATCAATCCTTCAATTTTTGTTGTTGTTGTTGGTTTTGCCATAGGGCGTGTGCTTGCTGGAGAGAGATGAGAGACACTGAGAGGGTAAGTGAAAAATTACTCCCCAGAAGGGATAGCCATGTCACAATCCCATCTCCTTCATTCTTCTCCTGGAATTTTAGAGGAATGACACGCACCAAGTGTGATTTTCAAGTTGCCAGGTCTGGGACTCAAATCACAATCTACCATGTGGGAGTCCAGCACCTTAAGCACCTGCTGACCCTAACCCCAATTTTATAAATGCACCCCAAATCAATTAAGATGCACCCTGAGACTGATAACCAGAATACACAGGAAACTCAAGCAGCTTACCAGGAAGACAATAATTAACCCGATTAAAAGATGGGAAAATGAGCTGAACAAATAACTCTCTAAGGAAGACATATGAACAACCAAAAAGCACATGAAAAAAATGCTCAACATCCCTCAATGTAAGGGAGATGCAAATCAAAACCACAATGAGATACCACCTAACCTTAGTCAGAATGGTGAAGGTTAGAAAAACAAATAATGATAAGTGCTGGAGAGGATATGGTAAAAGGGGTACACTCTTACACTGTTGGTGGGAATGTAAATTGGTCCAGCCACTGTGGAGAATGATGTGGAGGTTTCTCAAAGACCTTCAAATAGAACTACCATATGATCCAGCAGTTCCACTCTTGAGTATCTACCCAAAGGACAGGAGAGCACTCAGTCAGAAAAGTACTTGCACAAATATTTTCATTGAAGCATTATTCACGATTGCTAAAACATGGAACCAACCCAATTGTCCACAAACAGACGAATGGATTGAAAATTTATGGCACATATACTCCATGGAATACTATTCAGCCATTAAAAACAACAAGGCCCTGTAATTTGATAGAAAGTGGGCAATTATGGAAGATTTGTTGCTGAGTGAAGCAAGTCAGGCTATGAAAGAGAGACATTGTATATCTCCACTTAACAATACCAACAGTCCGCACTCTGTGGTAGAGACTGAAAGACTGGAGAACATAAAAGCATTAAAAATTGTAATGGACACTAGAGACAAAGTGGAAAGAGAGTGTGGGAGGGAAAGAGCATAAGAAAGGAAATTTGGGGGGAAAATAGGGAGGTAAGATACTTGTGAGACACAGATTAGGTTTTTTATCTGTTGACGAGGATATATATAATAGTCTCAACTGGGCTGGACTGAGGTGTATATCATGCTGGGTAAAGTCTTTTCATAATCTAAATGATGCATAGTAATTTAATGTATGAATAATAATTTTTAAAATTAATTAAAAAGTTAAAAAAACAAAAATCTAAATGATATATAGCAATTTAATGTATAAATAATAATAAAAATAAGTTCAAAATAAAATATAACATAAAAGATGCACCCTGAAAAAAATTAAAAATAAAAAAGATGCACCCTGAATTCATTTTCAAAAAGCTTACAACATTTTCATTTAAAATGACATAAAAAGAAGAAATGATGAATTCAAGGAAGAGCTTCTGAGCTCTCATTTGCAACTCAAAGTCAGTAAGTACCTAGGGATATTTAACTGCTGTGCCTTTTTCAATTCTACTGAAAACCATGGAAGAAATCAAATTTGTAAATTTTTTATATGTAATATTGTTCAATAGAAAACATTTTATTAAACTTTTTCACCAGTTCCCATCATTAATTTAAAGACAAGAGCCTATACCATTTGGGGAACTGGGTATTTGTAGTTTCATAACCAGTGGGCCTACAGTAAACACTGAGGTTGAAAGAAATGAATGCCTTGCTCAGCTTGCTGGAGTCTCCCTTTTAAAGCTCTGTTTTGGGGCCATGCACCCTTTTCCAAAGTACTCTTGTCATTTTCAAAAGCAGAAACTCAGTAATTCTTTCATCTAAAGCCTCCTTTCAATAAAGGTCATGTCCTTGATGGATGTTAGTCTATTGAAATACAGTAAAATAAATCTGCAAATTTCTTGGTTTATCACTATTTTCAAAAGTAAATGAACTGCCTTATAAATAATATAGTATAATATAGTGTCAAAGAGCACATTTGAAAAAGATTGGAAAACTTTTTTTTATTTTTTAACCTATAGAATTGCCAATTGGGAATTACATACCATTTCTATTAATTTTCAGTTTTCATAGAGACAGCTTTAGCTTCAGATGTAATGTTTCACTAACTGAGAATAGGAATCTATTAGCATATTTTTTTATGAGCTGCAAGCTGCATCATTTATAAGTTTAAATAGAATAAATTAGAATTTATTGCATTAGAATTTATTGAGACATTGTATTTCGTATATATGTATACACATACATGTACACACACATACACATATCCTTATCTATACAATAGTAAGAATAACAGTATATGCCTCATTCCACAGTTGTAAGAATGAAAGAAATTGATAGACATAATGTACAGAACAGTGACTGTCACATAGTGACCCCAAGAAGTCTTAGTTGACATGTTGTCACCTCCCTTTCCATTCGGTTTCTTCCCGAGAATGATTGGAAAAAACAGTGCTGTTGAATGCAGTAATTTATATCCTTCTTGGGAGAGTTGCATCCTCACATGTTTTCTTATCAAATCGTCAAGTATCATACAAGTTTTATTGTGTAATATTGCCTTATCCAAATATAACAAAAATGTTCTTAAATCTCTGATATATTCAGCCTAATCAGTCACTCCAAGAGTTTATGGAAAGCCTATGCAGACATAGTCTAGGAAATAGACTGGCTTTGCTAGATTCACCATCTCTTATTTATTATTTGTGGAAAGAACATTACAGTTTCACCATACTTGGCCTGAACCAGTGTGCTTATGCAATCCTCAGGACATATGAAAGCTATTTCAGTTGACTTTAAGTATTTCTTCACTTTGGCTTATGTTCAGCATTAACCATTCTTTAAATGGATCAGGGTGAGTGAGCACGCTGTGATGGTTCTTTTCTAAAACGGATCCCTGATTGACCATACATGCAGATTTCTTAGCAGAACCCAAATCCATATTATGGATCAAAAGTCATTTGGTTCAATGCACTTTCCTTTCATTATAATATTTCCTTATTTCTTATGTACATGTTATATGATATATTTACATGCTCTTGTTTGGTCTTATCATTTCATCATTTTGGATGAAAATCACATTTGAAGGTCATTTGTTGTATAAAATTGTTTCTTTAGTATGCTTTTGGAAAGTTTAACTTAGTGAACTTTCTTAATCATATCGAAGATTATTATTTTGCTTTATATTATTCCTTTCCTTATTGTCTGCGGCCACCCCAACTCTCAAAAGGAAATTGTCAGCTAGTTGTATTTAGCTGTACTTTGGTCAGAGGGCAAGGTTTTCCCTTCAAGTCCCCACTTCATGCATGGTTTTTTGTAATATGCATTTTCAGTGAACTTTTTGAAGACCTCTGGTATTTAAGTACCTTACCCTCTGTTCAAGGGTAATAACAATTCCAGGACTGTTAGCAGCAGATGGTCCACAAACCATAGTGCAGTGGAGGTTCTATATTTAAGTGCAAATGGAGACCAAGTGTCTTCTGCTCCACAACCCAGAATTCTATGAAAAAGATTGTCCTTTTCCTTCAAAGACTTCTTTCCCTCCAACCTTTCTCTCCCATTTTAATTGATCACCTCCCATTTTAATCGATTATCTTCTTTGTTACCCCCTAGCCCTGAATTCCAAGAAGACTTTGGGAATTTGTATATGATTTTTATTTGGGTTTTGTTTCTGCTTTGTTTTGTGTTGAGGATATGAAGGCATCTCTGGTGAGAGAACAAAGAATACAAATATAAATTAATACTTTATAACAGCTGCTTGATGTCCTCCCTTTGTGTACTCTTGGGAAGACCTTTCTCCTACAAGAAATTCGCTGGGCAGTAAAGGAGGACTTCGGTCTGCCCAGATAATCTGACCAATAGTCATGGTCACGGTCAAGGTGATGTGGGGCAACCAGCAATGCTTCCCAGATCCCTCTGACACTATTTCTGTCATTGTAGGTGTGGGCATAATATCAAATTTTATCCACTTTTAAAAACTCATATTTAGTAAAACTTTCTTCAAGTTCTCTAAACAACTATTTCAGTAGGAAAACCAGTTCAAGTGTGTCTTAATTTGTCGTTCCTAGTACCAGTTTATAGTCCATCAGAAGTTTAGGCAGGGTTATCATTTTGACATACCATTTTGCACATATATTTAAAATATCTCTTCATTTTCCAAGTAGTCATCATGAAACATTACTATTCTTCTAAAGTAATTTAGTATTTAGAGTCTGTCCACACACTCTCCTGAACTAGGTTCTCAAGAGTTTAGACCAAGTGTTCATCCTCTGTAGTTAGCATTGCCAGAATTGATGGTCTTACATACAACTTTATTTCTCTATATTAGTGGTTTTCAACCTGGGATATACATTGAAAGAACTGGGGAATTTTTTTTTTTTAATTTCAGTACCCAATCTGCACCTCAGACAAATTAATTCAAATGTTTAGGAGCAGGCCAAGACATCGGTATTTTTTAAAGTTCTTCAATTGATTTCAATGTTGTTACAGATGGGAAAGGCTGCTTATAGGACTTACCAGGTTTCTAAATTCTGAGAGTTGAATCAAGAGGACATCTCAGCTTGTCATTTTCCCCTTCCGGGAATTCTTTGAGCTATAAAAGAAATTGTGTAACAATAACAGTGACTATTCTTCGCTAGGGTTTAGAGTTGAGGCTTAGAGGCAAGAACATGTCCATGATAGGGGCTGCTGGATCTAGGAGTGAATCATGGTGTCAGACCCAGTGAAGATGCTTCTCACTCTCACTCATAGAACAAATCAATAAATAAAATGTTTAATTGAATTTAGACTTAAAAATCACAGTGACCTGTCTTTTAATCTGATGTTTGCTACCTACATGAGTATAAAAATAGGTAACTCACTTATCTATACTCCAGTTTCACCCATTTCAGAGAGAGAGAAAAGGAGAAACAGACATAGATATTTTTGACAGGTTCTTGCTGTTTAGCAATCCTCCTGCCTCAACCTCCCAATTAAGCAGAATTACAGGCATGCACAACTGTACCTGCTTGTTCACGTTGGCCTGGAAACCAAACCTTGGCCTACCAAGCAGTGGTGCTACCCATATATCAAAGCAGCTGGGCCTTATCCATTTTTAAATGGAAGTAATACTCACCTCCTGGAATTAATTTCAGTGTTAAATGATATCATATGTGTAAAGTGTTCAACATGATGTCATATATAACATGATACAACATAGTAGTAATAACTGAAATAAAAATACAGGCCCTGTGTTGGTAACACAGATGATAGCATACTAACCTGCAGTACTAGAAGCCACCACGTAGATACCTGCAGATTCACATCCCATGTTGCACATGCCTGGTCCAAGATCCTGGCCAGCTGGAAGGCTACAGAAGAGAATCATAGCATGCAAGACCCTGGTGAGTGTCTCTCTGCATCTCTCTCCCCTGTATTTGTACACATATGGTGTATGCATACTCTATCATGAGTAAAATAAACTTTAAAGTATATTTAAAATAAAAATAATAAAATGTGCAACTACAAGTCAAAATCCTCATTTTCCAAATGAAGTTTCCAAAGATAAAATTAAAATAAATCTCAAATCTGTCATCAAAATTTTTAAGAGCTGAGCACTGTAAATCTAACATTTCTTCAGAATGTGGGAACACTTAAGTTGGAATACCCATTTCTCTCCATGAGAATTAATTTATAGACAAAAGCAGGCTTTCTTGTCAATTTTTAGAGATGACATAAATATATGGTAAACCACATTGTCTTTAGGTTTACACTAAAAAGGAATAATAAAAGAACAGAAAATATTAGTAGTTTAGAAATAACTATCCTAAGTAGCATAGCAGAGAGGACCTCAGAATCTATTGTAGGCTTTTGAAGTGAAAAGAATACAATTTGTTGTTTTCTTTTTCCAGTTTGAATTTTTGTTATTTCATTTTCTTGTCTGATTACATTGACTAGGATTTCCAGTATGATGTGGAATAGAGATTGAGAAAGTAGACATATTTGTCTTGTCTCAGTTTTTTTTTTCTTTTTTTCTTTATTTTTTAAAAAATTTTTTATACATTCAGTCACTATACATCACTGCAATTTGTAAAGTGAATTTACCCAGCATGAAGAAACACAATTCTAATAGGGTTTTCACACATAGTCCAAAAGGTGTTCATTTTAAGAATATGCCAGTCCCTCTCAGACTTGGAAACCTCAAAATTACAATAAAAAACTGGTCTTTAGGAATGTTGAAAGTCTTTGCAGGAGAAAGTGACTAAAGACGCACCAAGCAGCCAGTCATATTGCAGTTTTTCTTACCTCCAAAAGAGAAGTTACCCACTTTTCCTCATTCACTATGACGCTTTGCCTTTGGTAAGAAAATGAATTGTATCATCCTTGAACACTCCTTTCACGTTCTGCTACATTTGATTTATTCATTCTATATCAATAGCATTCAAATAATTAGTACAGTTAAGAAGAGTCCCTACCCTGCCTCCAGATTAACCTGTCAGTTGGCTCCTCTGCTTAGGGTCTTTCACAAAGCTACAAAATTTCAGCCAGGACTGTGGTCTCTTCTGAAAGCTGGACTGGGAAAGCATTGGCTTCCATGCTCACTTACATTGTTGTTGGCAGGATTCACTTCCTCATGGACTGTTAGACCAACTTTCTGCTGGTTGTTGGCCAGAGGCAATTCTTAGTTCTTTGCCATGTGCTTCTCACCCATACAGCATCTCGCTTCATCAAAACCAGCCAGAGGGTGAGTCTTCAAGTAAGGCTGAAGTCTCAATCTTTTGTAACCTAATCACGGAAGTGACACCCTTCAATGCTGCCACATTCTGTTGGCTAGAGCAAGTTCCTCGAGGGAAGAAGATATGTAAAGCGCTAAGTAAGAGGAGGCAGGAATCATTGGGAGCTACCTCAGAGATTCTACTATGGCTCTTAACAGCACATGCCCAGCCACAAAAGAAGGAAAGCAACAAAGAGGAGGGTGCAAGGAAAAAGAAAGAAATGCAAAAGTGGAAAAGAAGCAGGGAAGGATAGACTTAAAAGAGATAAACTAGAAAATAGCTTGGCTACAGGATGTCTCTGTCAGGGTCCCCTGTGTAGGTGCACACTTTACCACATTAGCACTGTAACCATGGATTTCCTATTTCTTATTTAAAATAAGAAAATAATAGGGGCTTTCTATACATCTGGAGTTAAAAGGAAACAGAATAAACATAATAATGCTAAGTTTAAATAAGCAAAATGTGTTTGAAATTAGTTATTTTTTTCATTAAGGTTTGTTTGTTGTGTTTGTTTTCCAGGAAACAAAGTTTTTTTGGTTTGTTTGTTTCAAGTTTTGGAGTTGAGTTTATTATTCTTGCCATTATGTGACATACGTTACACAGGGAATAAAAGACCCTGAACAGCATTTGCATGTAGTAGCCTCTGGTTGTCTCAGTTCACATGGCAAAATTAGATTTTGGTTCTGTACATTACTATTAATGGTTCTATATGTCACTTAATTGTAAAAGTGATGTTGTAAAGGATCCTAGATATCATTTATTCCAGGCTCTCTATTAAGAAAACTGAGGCCCAAAAAACTTGGCAAGGTCAAGGTTAAATAGTTTCGGAGCCAGGACTAGAGTGCAAATCTCTCAATTTCTTGTCTAGTGCATTTTCTCTTCTTACCTTCTGTGCAATTGAGTAGTCAACATGTAAAATATTCTCCACAACCTGCAGGCATTAAAATGGTGGTGGTTTAAATATGTTTATTCTCGGAAAATTCACTGTGTATGTTATAATGATGTACAGCGATTGAATATGAAAAAATAATAATAAAAGAAAAACAAATAAATAAATGTTTGAATAATAATTAATTCTCTTAAAGGACCTAAAATAATGTTTTCAATGATTCTGCCAATTAAAAAAGGAACTCTTCCTAGTCCTTTGCTGATAATAGGTGCTTTCCTAACAAAACACACATCTTTTTCACTGTGTTAATTTTTAATGGATTATACAGGCGCCTATACTTCAGTGTTCTAAGAGACATTAGCAAACAACACAGGGCTGACCATTTGCCCGTTGGTACCAAGGTGGTGCCTATCCATGCCCCCAAACTCATATAATTTCTCAGTTCAGACAGGAAATTATTTCTTAACAATGGTTTGACCGTAGAATTTATTTCAAGAATAATTCTTGCTGTCCCCAACATTTGCTTCCAGGAACAAAGACATGTGCGCAACTCGGGATTTGCTGAAGATTCACTTGCTTGTGGTCTAACTATTCAGGGCAGCAGATGTCCTTAAACAAGAACACATTTCACAAGGCTGAGCTTCTTCACTACATTAATATGGCTATGAATGGAAGGGGGATGAAGTCTTCATTTCCTAGCCCTATCATCTCTTTCTTTCTCTGCTTTTATTCTTTATAGAATCTCCACCTCCCTTACTCCCCCACTGGAATAGAAATTCCACAAGGACCAAGACTTTTATGAGTTTTGTTCACTGCTCTATCTCTTAAACAGAGTCTGGCACAAAATTAATGTTTAATAAATGTTTGCTGAATGAGTAGTTGAACAATGAATTTGTTTAGAAGGTTTATAACATCCCATCTCTTAGGAGTTCATTTTCAGAGGAAAAAGAGGCATATTTTGATTCAAGACACCAAGCATGTACCTAAAATATGGAATCAATAATTTTTTCATATTTATTTGCCTATTATTTATTTTCAAATTCTCTTTTAAAGTATTCATAAAGATACCTCAATATTGAAAACCTCCCCTAATGCTCTAGAATGAGAGTTTTAGATTAGAGAACAAATAATAAAGCTTACAATAAAATTGAAAACTAATTATATAAGGAGCAAAAAATTTAAAAGTAAGAAAAAGAGGAGCCAGCAGATGATGTGAAGGTTACATCTCTGGATTCCCACTGAGCTGACCATGGTTTGAATCCCAGGCCTGTTGACCTCAAACTCATGTCAGGTGTGTGCTTGCATGCCCAGAAACCTGAGAGTAACATGGAGGAGAAGGGATTGTGGCATGGCTATTCCCCCTGAGAATTGATTTCTTGCTTTCTGTTTCTCTGTCTCTCTGTCTCTGGCAAGCACACACTTCCTATAGCAAAAATCTCTTTAAAAAATAAGTAAAAGAAAAGATACGTGACCATCTCTAAAATAGCCATGGATCCCAGACCACTAAGAATTAAAAATGGGTGTTGAGTCAGATTTGTCTGTTGCACATGGAGCTGCAGATTTCATAGATGCAAAATATTTTGGCTAACATCCTAACACACAGGCATTCTCTACACTTCTCAAATGAAAATTGACATATGTATAGGTGTATGCTGATTAGAGATGGCATCTATTCAATGAGTTTATTGGATAAATCTTTTAAAGGAATATAAGCATATGTGACTTTTTAAAAATCTATGAAATGAAAAATTCGCCGTGGTGAATGGAGAATGTTGTGGTCCCAACTCCACATCGCCTGTGTTCCATCCGTTACCAGCACAATCATCTATGGTGAACAGCTGTCACCATACACATTATTGGGTACCTTACATTCACGTGCCTGCCTGGACAAGGACCCTCAGCCCATGTGCAAACGCTGCCGTCAATTGCATGGAAGTTAATATCCCCAAGGCAACCCTCAACCATGGACGAGTGTGGAGTTTGTAGGAGAACATCCCAGCCTCCCATATTTCTGTAGGACACGGATTCCACATAGCTGCTCGGAAGGACTAGAGTGAGGTCAGGTCCCAATTGGCATCTGGGGTAACCAGCTCTATAACACACAGATTATTAGTTGTTCTCCCTCCCCTTCTTTCTCTCCACATTCCCTCACTTCTAGTTCCTGAGATCACCTTCCAAAAGAGCTACCTGTATGCAAACCATAAGCTCTAGTTTCTTAAATAAGCCCTAAGAAATAATGCTTGAAATAAAGAAAAAGTGGTTTGTCTTTAGAATCAAGGGTTAACACTGGTAAGTAACGCTCTGAAACTATGATCCGGGAAAAAGGACCTTTCTGGAAGACCTTGGCATTACTGCCCAGATGCTAAAAGTGCTGTCTTTATCCCAGTAGTCTGGTTTTGCACAAGTATGTGTCTCATTGGGATCATATATGGCCCTCCTGTTTTCATGCCTTGCTTTTTTTTTTTTCATTCTACAGATCCTTCTGATAAGCCTACATTCACCAAGTGCCGTTCACCTGAACTAGAGACCTTTTCATGCCACTGGACAGATGGGGCTCATCATAGCATAAGGAGCCCAGGATCCGTGCGGCTGTTCTATACTAAAAGGTGCTGCCTTCACGCCTTTCTGATTTTTCCCTTCACACATTTGTCATTGAAAATATACCGAGCCACATGCAGTGTAGGAATGGATGTGGTTTATTTCAGAGATTTAATACATGTATTTATTCTTTTACTTTAAAAAGAGTAATTAAATTCTTGTTATGTATTGGGTATGTTTTAGGCCCTGGAAGTACAACAGTGATTACAAAGGATAAAGTCCCTGGTCTCCTGGAGTTTTTTTGCCAGCTGGGGAGAGATGAATAATAATAAGTAAACAAAATATATGTTGATACTATGGGTTATTAAGAAAAATAAGACCAGAAAGAGGAGTATCAACACTATCCATCTATGTGTGTGCATGAGAAAGTGAGTGTGTCAATATGTGGGTGAGAGTGCGTATGGAAATGCATGAGTTTGTGCATGTGTGAATTTGGCTGAGTGTGCGTGTAGATGCTGAAGTGCCATTTGAAATGGGATGAGATCACAGGCTGCCTTTCTGGCATGTTGTGTTAGAGCAAAGACATAAGTGAAGAAAGAGAGGCCGCGTGAATCTCTGAAAGGCTGTCCAGGCAGAGGAGACTCCCAGTGCAAAGACCCAGAGGCAGTGCTGGCACATCGGAGGGAAGCCGGTCAGCACAGCACAGGTGGCACCAGGTAGAAAATAGGAGTGATATGGGAAGAGGTCAGAGTGCTCCTCTGGAGGGACTGTGCTAAACCTTGTAGGACGTGGTAGGCTTTGAATTGTACTTTCTTTATGGCGAAAAGGCATAGGTGCGTTCTGAAAAGCTGTATGTTTTTAAAGCCTCAGTTAGGTTTCTATGTAGAGCGCCTGTGTTCCTCTTTACTTACTTTCCATAAGAGACTATGTTGCTTTTCTCATCCATTTTTACTGAAGACCTGATATAATAGGAAAGAGTAAAACAATTATCTTTCATTATAGTCACCACCCAAGTGGTTTATTACTACCCTCTCATCTGACATGATTTCCTTTTGTATTTACTCTTATCTTGTTTCTTTCTACCTTTTTAAATTTTAGGCTTAAACAGTTCTTTATCACTTTTCTACCCAGCCTCTAGAGAAGGCCTAAGCCAAAATGTAAATTTAGTGAGGACCCTTTATTCGGGGCTCTTGTCGTTCATCAGTCCAAGGATGATGTTGTCTACCCCACAGAGGAGATGGGAGAGGGAAGGGAAATGGCAGTGACCAGTTAAGGACATGAACTCAGAGCCTGAAATCTGCCTTTCATGCTGGCTTTAGCAGTTGCTCACCAAGCAATGGTTGGCAGATTGTTCCGTCTGCACACAGCTCAGCCTCTTCTGCAGAATGTAAATAATGGACTTGTCTCGTGGCTTCTTTAAGAGTTTTATTAGACATACATGAAAAATACTTGACACAATGTCTCACTTATAATAAATGCATTTGTCCCTTAGTATCCATAGGGGATTGGTTCTGGGATACCCCCAGCCCCACCCCAGACATGGATATCCTGGAGTTCTCAGGACTCTTAATTGTGTTGTATTTGCATCTAAGTTATGGATAGACTGCCATCTACTTTTTATCTCGTATTGCAAATAATGCCTAATACAAAGTAAATGCTGTGTAAACAGTTGTTATACTGTATTATCCAGGGAGTAATGACAAGGAAAAAAGTCTGCACATGTTCAGTACGAATACAATGAACTCTTTTTATAACCTGCAGTCAGTTGAATCCATGGATGTGGAACCCATGGATACAGGGGGTGACTATACCTGGAGTTAGCAATCAGGACTGGCCTCTTCTGTCTTTTAGGTGTGAGATGGATCTCTGAGATGTACCCCAAAGTGCACACAAAGATGAAGTGGTCACCAAATACATTCATTTTTTCCTTAATGCTGACACTGTGGCGAGATAAAGTCTGGTAAACAAAACTGATTTTATCAATACATTCAGACATGAAGCTAATAAAAATGATAATGCTCTTGACTATGTATGGAATGGTGTTATGTGTAAATGGAAAAAGAGAGGCATAGTAGGTATAATTTCCATGCTTTACTTCAGCAACTTGAAGAGCCAGCTCAATCAAACAAATTTGAAAAGATATTTTTATAGGCATACTTAACCAATCTGAATAGAGGAATAGCAGAATTACCTCTTAAGCTGGACCCACTTTGTGAAACTAGGTTTATGCCACCACAATATTCACCACATTTAAGTGAACAAAAGGTAGACCCAAAGGTATGAAGCCCTCACCAATATATACTTGGCCCTTAGTAATCCATCAGGACCACATAACTCTCAGTATAAACCACTCCTGCACATCCCAGTCCTTTCGGACTAAATCCAGCACAGGCCCTGCACTAGTGAGGATGTTGCTGAAGGTGTGATCAGGTGGAAGGAAAGTTTCAGACATAACTCACGGGGGTGACTGAGTTTTTTCCCTGTTGGTGGTTGAAAGCCCAGCAGTGCGGTTATATTGTTAATATCCTTAAACACCCAAAGTACAATCTCTTGATTATGTGCCACCCCATACTTGAAAAATCGTTATGTTGTATTATCTCTATTAAACTGGAACTATTTTGAATATCTTAGGCAAACTGGCCTAAGCCTATAATTCAGTATATCTGAGAGAGTAGAACCAAAGGGTTAGGAATATCAGAATTAGACCTCACTCTTTAGCATATGAATGTATTAGACTTCTCATTACCACTTACACAAACAGCACAAATGCACATTTTGCCTTCTGTCGTTGTTTCTTAGAATTCAGTTCCCAGGCAACTCCTGAAACTATAGAATCATCCCTGTCATCTCCTTGACACATAAACAAAACTGTCACATGGTTTTCTCCAAAACCAGAGTCAGGGAAGTGGGCAGTGCCATGGGCTGTCAGTTCACTGGCCTGGCCTTGGCACCTAAGGCATAACAGGATCTAAGCAGACCTGTCAGCAGTGTAGGCACAGGCCTGTGTGTTTTGCTTGGCTCTGCTCCTTGCCAGGTGAGTTGGCAGAAGAGGCAGCCTTGGGGTGTTAAGGCAGCTGATTCAGAACAGTCTCTGCCCTCTGTGAGGGAGATGGTGCCAGATTCAGCCTCTGAGCTTGGAGGGGACTCGGCATGAATACAAATCTCGGGCATGGCCAAAGCAGCCTCTCTGAAGCATATCAGAGTTTCTCTGTTCTCAGCTTCTTGCTTGTAAATACCTTGTTTTTAAAGGAAGTGGGTCTGCAAATGCTTAGTCTTTAAGGCTGTATCCCCTCTCTCTGCCATCCCCCACACTAACCCTCCTCTAGAAATTACCCTGGCCTTTTATTTAAAAAAAAAAAAAAAAAAAAAAAAAAAAAAGAAGAAGAAGAATTATTTCTCAATTTTATTTATTTATTTATTTATTTAAATTTGACCAGAGACAGACAAAGAGAGAAGGCAAGAAAGCAAGCTGCCATGTCCAAGACTCAAACCGTAGTCAACCATGTGGGAGTCCAGCGCCTTAACCACTATGCCATATGCTGGCCCCTACCTTGGCCTTTTAAAAGAAATTTTTTTCACGCAAGATTGTAAAGGAAATTGAAAGGGAGAAAGAGCATTTTCTTTTCCCCTAAGAAAAGGGTCAAATACTAAGCCAAAATGCATAAGCTGGATGTAATGAAAATAGCTGCCCTTAAAATATAAAAGATGTTTTGTTTTTATGATTTCCTTTTCAACTAACTTCCTCTAGATGGAAAGCATTTCTTCTGTTCTTTACCTCATTGTTAATGATAGTCTCTGCAACTGCCACTCCTATTTCATAAGATAGTCTGAAAACAAACCTAAGCTTTGGAGAGTAAGAGGAGAGATAACTTCACAAGTTGGCTTCGACCATCTCTATAGTAATTCAACCCAGTGAGGGCAGGTAACAGACTATCTGCTTTACGAGTCTGTTTTCTTGTCAAGATTTAATAGTTTAAAAAATAAGTTTTAAATATTTATTTAAATAAGATACAACTTTGGTTAATAAAAAAGGAAATTGGGAGTTGTGTTTTGAACTAGCTATTCCTGATTCATCATAGTTAAGATAAGCGCTTTAAGTTGTTTGTCCTGTAGAGCTAATGGATTTGGGATAATCTAAACAGAATTTTTCACACAGTCCTCATGGGACTCAGGGTCCTGACATTGCCAGAGTTAATAAACCATGTGAAACACAGCAGAGATAACCTTCTTATTACAAATCCAGACCTGCTAAGCAGTGTCCTGCATCTTTGGAACATCTTAATACTTTGAGTTTGGTAACTTTTATACTATCGGTTATGCTAAATACATTTGGTATTCCCTCTCCGATCATATCAAGCCTCATTCCCTGGGCAATCATATTAAATCATTCCCTTTAATGCACTCTGTTTAGTTTAAAAGTCAAGACCAAATAAGCATACTATACTTCAATGACTAATCTATACCTAGTTTTTAAAATATTTTCCCTACTGCTATATATACACATACACACAAACACATTTTGTCCTTTCTTCTGCCCTTTACCCACTTACTTTTCTCATCAGGGACGTATTTCCCTTTCATCCGAGAGTATATAACATTTAAGAATCTCAACCAGATTGTAAGCAACAATTCCCTGTCTCAGACCCTGGAGTCTCTGTCGTTTTAATTCCAAGTTCTTTCCAACAGCTGATGAGCAGCTGTCTCAAGGACTCTCTGATACTATACAAGTTTTCTCCTTGCGCCAAACAAACCAGCCTGAAAAACAGCTGTAAGGGAATAATTATGTGTCTTCTCCCAGCTTCTCATCCTTGCCCTTCCTTCCAGGCCCTGTGTGATGTTTGGAACAATTAATTATACTGTACCTTCCATTCCAGGATCACTCAAGAAAGTCCTCAAGAATGGAAAGAATGTCCCGATTATGTCTCTGCAGGAGAAAATAGCTGTTACTTTAATTCATCTTATACCTCTATCTGGACACCTTACTGCATCAAGCTAATCAACAATGGTGGTACTATGGATCAGAAGTGTTTCTCTGTTGACCAAATAGGTAAATCACAGGTTTGTGCTTCATCTGACACAGCTTTAGAGTAAATAAATGGGGAAGCTTGTAACATCCAAGTCTAATCAAGTAGGGAGACTTTGTAGTAATGCTCTGTGGGTGCATGGAGATCTATTTTACAGGAGATGGGATCAGCTGGCATTTAAGTTGATTCTAACACAAAGCAGCCTAGCAGTAAATATGAAGAAAAGAATGGGAGTTTGGTGGAGTCTTTTCCTTTAGGAGTTCTTTTTAGCTGGATTGAATTCTTGTGTGTTACTGCAAATGGTAAACTCAATGTGTTTTTAAGATTCTTTCTTTCCTAATTATTTGATTTTATTATTCTATTCAGAGCTGCGGAAATATTTTCGACTTTGAATCTAACATTGCTATAATCAAAGCCTAGACTTTCTTTGTCATAATGCATAATAACTCTGGAGTTTTACATTTACAAAACAGTCACAGTCAGTCTAAAGGCATGTTTATAAGATCTCAAAACAAACATTGGAGATAGTCAGCTCAATGAAGTAAAAGATCCAAACAGATGGTCCTTTGCCCCTCTTGTGGACTTGGGGGAAAACAAAACAAAGCAAAACAAACAACTGTAATTGGTATATACATGTTTATACTCTAATAGTATAAACAGCAAAATAGAAAGAATCAAAGAAGGACTTTGAGTATATGACCTTGATGCTCAAAATTTATCCACAAAATCTTGTTTGTTGCATATAGGAATTCCTTGTTACTTCTCCCAGATGTGTTGCTCTTATATGTGGTTTCCCAAGCATCAGCAGCCTGGAAGAGATTGGGAGAATGTGGCTACAAGCTGCAGACAGAAACAAATAAAATTTGATAGCTTGACTTTGAGGGAGAAGATTGAGAAAACTGTAATAAGCAGAAAAGATCATATTATTGCACCATTTGGAGAGACTATTACATCTCTAAACATCAGTGGGTATAACTATTGAACTAAAACAAAATTGGGTAGTTGTAAGAATCTGGGTTCAGAAAAACTTTTAGCCTTATCTCTGCCAATAACGAGCCTTACTCATCTACTGGGTTTTCACTGAGTACCTATCGCATGTCAGGTACAGTGCTGGGTGTGGTGGCTGCAAAATGAGTAAGATACAGTCAAGTAGAAAAGTCAAGCATATTCACAAGTAACTGCAGTACAGAATGATGGGGGCTGGTCTGGAGATGTGTGGGATGCATAGTGATTGAGATGGTGACCAAAGGCATGAATGATTAGGCTCGAGGGTTCACAAATTGTGACACAGAGATGGTGACGATTCAGTTACCTCCTAAAGTATGAGTGAGAGCTGACAGGTATCACAGGACTGTTCTTTCTTCTTCTTTTTTTTCTGGAGAGGTTTTTACTATAGGGCGCGTGCGCTCACCAGAAAGACAGAGAGAGACAGAGCGACAGAAAGCAAGAAATCACCCCGCAGGGGGGATGACCACGCTGCAATTCCTTCTCCTCCATTTTTCTCTCGGAATCTTGGGCACGCAAGCACATGCGCCCGGTGTGAGTTTAAGCCACCGGGTCCAGGATTCAAACCACAGTCGACTACATGGGAGTCCAGCGACATAGCCATTACACTAAATGCTGGTCCCAGGACTGTTCTTTCCGACAATTACCAAGTACCAAAAGTGACAAACAGCACAGAATGTTCAGGGACTCGGGAGCAGTTAGGCTGGCTCATCTGGTCAGCTGGAAATAATATCAGCCATCCGTGTGGCCCACAAAGGAGTCTGAACTTTATGTTACTGCCAAGGGGTGCATTTGCAGGTGTTTAAGCAGGAAAATAACCTGAGGATAGTAATAGCTAACACTCACAAAGGATTTACCATGTGTCAGGTAGAATAATCCTGTGAGACAGGTTTTAGGATAATCTCCATTTTACAGATGATGAAGCTGAAAAGTTAAATGGCCAGCTCAAGGTCAGACAGTTAGTAAGTAGAACGGGGATTCAAATCTAAGCAGCATCGTTGCAAAATCCATGGTCTTAATTCCAAGGCTACACAGTTCCACTTGTCAGGTGATTAATATCTCAGAGAAATTAATCTCGCTGCATGTGGAGGGGTATATTAGATAAGGACAGACTAAATAGATTGGAAGACTTTATGATAATCACATCAAAAGATGATGACAGGCAGAATTACAACAATAGTGGGGGGAGGGGGCAAGCTGAGACTGAGAAAGAGCAAAGAACTGAAGTGACTAACAGAACTAGAGAAAGATGTCAGTCACTACAAGCCTTGGTTTCCTTGTGTATTATGTATGTATCCTACTTGCTCATAGGATTATTCTTTGGATTTAAAGCAACATATTAGATTTGCCATCCATTCACTTCATTCAGCAAATATTTATTGTGCCCTTTCCATGGGCCAGAGGCAGTATTCTACGTGCTGAAGACAGAAAATGTCTGCCTTAGTAAGATTTAATCTCAGCAAGATGGAAAGAGACACTGAAGTAGAGAAAGAGAATAGGGGCATTGAGAAGGTTGCAATTTTAATGTAGAGATTATAAGACTCCAGGAGGACCTTGTCTTATATCACCTATTTAAAATGGAAAAGGAAAGTTTGAAGAGGTTACATGAGTAATAAATTTTAGGAAGGTTTCCATCAAAAACATTTTGATAATTTGGTAACTTAAATGGTTGTTTCGGTTATCAGGAGTCCTCAGTTCCCAACAAATCCAGAAGGGTAAGGTATTACTGCCATCATGTGGGCACATGTAATTTGGTCATTTTACCCATTCTTCTAATGTAACTTCCAAAATGTAATCATTATTAGTCAAATTTGGACTTTCTCCATTTAATTAAAAAAAAAGTGTCATCTACTTCAAAGTGGCCAATAGCATGTACCTCCTCTGTAAAGTCTGTTTCCACTCTGGATCAATACCAGAGCTTCCCTCTCTGGCTACCAGATTTGACTGCTCTTAAGAGCTCCTCACTCCATGAATCCAGAGGCTTATATCTGATCAGACCTCAGGATCCATTCCACAACATTCTAAATGACCTGCGTATGGCAAAAGGGAAAGTAACTTTTATATTGTACTTATCTACAAATGATTTTCAAAGTCCTCACTAATAACACCTAACTAACAATAATTTACTCAGAACTATCTAGAATAATTTTAAGTATAGTTCCTAGCTTTGAAATCCATATTTTTCTTCATCGACCTTTGTGAAATTGTAATCTTATCACTCCACTGGTTTTTGCCATAGGGCAGGCAACACCATGTCCAGTCTTATCACTCTAATAAGTAGAATGCAACAGATTTTCCTGAGAACATAGAGTGTAGCAGTAGGAACCAAGCAAAACTCAATTTCAAATTGTTCATATGACAGTTAAGCAAAGTAAAACACTGACTTTTCACTATTTAAGAGTATAACAGAGTGCTGTCCTTATGTCTGAAGAAATAATCACATGTGGCTAGGAAAATGACAAAGTTAAGAAGCATTTGCAGGGTCTTCAGAAAGATTGTACTAGAAATAATATAAAAATAAATAAGACAATTCCTTGCCCCGGGTCATACATAGATTAGAAGAAAAAAAATTCCTCTACCCCTTGTTCCAAAGTAGCCCCATGTTTGAATACTATAGGTCTTTATGCCTTTATTCCTTCTGTTCTGAATGAAAAGGAATTCCTTTGCCAAAATCCAAAAGCATTAATGCTGTCAAAGTTAAAAGAAATGTAAAACATGACAGATCTTCAAAATAAGTTACAGATCAAATTTAGACTCAAAAGGAATATTGGAAGCTTCATTAAAAATAGATCATTCTTATAAACATGATACTCTTTTATAAAGTGAGAGTTACAATAATTCTGGAAGAATTACAAATATGAATGATAAAAATTAAAGAAATTAATTTGACCTCTTCAGAAGAAAGTACTCCATTAATATCAACATATGTGTTTCTGTATACTAATTCTCTGTTGAATTACACAGTGCAACCAGATCCACCCATTGGCCTTAATTGGACTTTACTGAACATCAGTTTAACTGGGATTCATGCAGATATCCAAGTGAGATGGGAACCACCACCCAATGCAGATGTGCATAAGGGATGGATAGTTCTGGAATATGAACTTCAATACAAAGAAATAAATGAAACTCATTGGAAAATGGTAAGATGTCACTAAGTCTTGCACTCTGACATTTCTTTTGTTTCAACAACCCTTCTGTCATTTATATTTAGACTTCATGTCCACACTATGTGCTCCATAATTTCTTACTTGAAAGAAACAGATATGATCATTAAAATATCATCTTGTAATTCTGTGAGACAGCAGATGCTTGCATAGAACTTATATGCATGAAAGCCTATGGAAGGAGGGCCAGCATGTGCTGTGCCAGTTAAAGTGCAGGACTTCCACATGGTTGATCATGTCCCGGACCTCACAGCCAGCAATCATGCCAGGCACATGTGTGTGCCTGAAGTCCCGAAAAGAGAATGAAGAAGAAGATCTTGATTGTGGTGTGTGCTGGGGCCATCACCCCTGGGAGGAGGGGATGATTTCTCACTGTTTCTGTCTCTGCTTCTCTGTGAGCACATGCACCGTAAGTGTGTGGAGGGGAGGGGGACCTTAAAAAAAATAAAATAAACAAATAAACAAACAAAAACCCTGTGGAAGTAAAAAGAAAACTGTCATCTAGTCATCCTTGATGTCCATGCTAACTTTAGAGCAAAGTCATAGGCTGGCCTCTTAATGGTCTTTGGGAATGTGGCGAAGGGATATGATCAGTCAAGGTCAACAGTGGGCTATGGCCAAATGTTCTCCCATGGTTTTAGTTGCTGCTACTTGCAAGACCCTCATTAAAATGAGTTTGTAAATGTTTCCTAAAGAGAAATGCAAGGAAAGAATTTGTCCCTTAGAGGTTTCAGAAAGATTTTTTGTTACAGTTTTCAGAGGAGAATCAAGCCAAGAGAGTTTTACATAAGCAAGCAGAGAGCATGGTGCTGGTTGACTTCTGAACCTCTCCTTGCCAAGTGTATGGAAACACAGCACTCAGATAAATTCCACGTGGCACACTACAAGAAGACAAACGGGATTATTGTGCTGTTCGCAATATAACTAATTCTAAATCAGTCTAACCATAACCATATCCCTGGACAACCCAAGCAGTTTCTGGCCAGTCATCAGGTTGTTCTCAGAGCTGGCACAGCTCACATCCAGAATTTTGAGACACCAGGCCCTGTCCATTCAGTGAACCACAAAAAAAGAAGCCAGTTTTGTCATTAGAGGAAAATAGTTTGGAGCAGCTTTGAACAGTTAGGATGCTGATCTTTGAGGTTCTGTTTTCTGAAATTTTTTTTAGTCTTTTCTTTTTTTATAATTTTACATTTATTCACTGTATATCATTACAGCATACAAAATGAATTTTTCCCATCCAGAATACACTATATATTGTCTCAGTCAAAGGTATTACCATACTTATTATCTTCAACAGATAATTTTTCATTTTGTGTTTCTTAATTTTTTTTACTTATTTCTTTTCCCTTTAATTCCCTCCCTCTCACCTTCTTATATTTCCCACCATCCTCCCACACTGTCTGTGGTATCCAAGTTGCTTTCCATGCCTTTATATTGTCCAGTATTTCAGTTTCTGCCATAGAGTGCAGACATACAGTATATATTAAGCAAGAACATACAATGCTTCTCTTCTGTAGTCTGGCTTCCTTCACTTAAGAAAAAATCTTCCATATTTGTCCACTTTCTATCAAATGCTAGGATCTTATTGTTTTTTATGGCTGAGTAGTATTCCATAGGGTATATGTGCCACACTTTTTCAGTCATTTTAATTTAGATACTTGTTCTATAACTTGATGCAAAAAAACCTGGTTGAATGCTAAGTCAACAACAAATATTTTCTAAATCCAAGCTACAAACATTTATTCAGCAACCAGGTATTGAAATAAATGTTGTATACAATGCATTTGCTAGGTACTTGGTGCAGCAGTTATCAAAGTATGAATTATGGACCGTGAGGGTCACTAACACCTCAAGGAGAATACTATTTTCACCATATACTAAGATGTGATTTCCTGTTTTCATTGTGCTAACATTTACACTGATGCTACAAAAGGATGACTTCTTGCAGCTTAGCACAAATCCAGGCAATAGCACCAGACATTACTAATAGTCACTGTAGTTTTTACATCATATGCTCACAGTACAGAAGGTAGAAAAAAACCAGTTTCACATAAGAATGTGCTTGATGAAGCTGTAAAAATTATTAATTTTATTAAATATTTACTTCGAGTATGTATTCTTTTAATATCCTGTATTACACATGGGAAGTACATATAAAACACTTCTGTATAATGAGGGGCTAATGATTGTCTTGAGGAAAAGTTCTTAAATGACTGAGTTGCCAGCTGAACGAGCTGCTTTTGTGCACATAACACCATTTTTACTTGAAAGAATGGCTGATAAAGTGGTAGATGGTTATTCTTATTTAAGTTGACAAACATTTCTCAAAAAAAAAAAAAATGAAGTTGATCCATATCTTGGCTATTGTGAATAGTGCTGCAAGAAATATGAGAAATGTGAGAATGCAGATACCTTCTCAAAAATGGACTTCCTTTCCTCTGGAAATATACACAAAATTGGAATTACTAGGTCATATGGTACTTCTACTCCTAGTTTTTTGAGGAATTGCCATGCAGTTTTCCATAGTGGTGTATAAATTTACACTCTAACTAGAAGTGTTTGAGTTCCCTTTCTCCATATCCTTGCCAGCAGTTTTGATAATAGCTATTTTAACTATTCTGACATGGTATTTCACTCTGATATCGATTTGCGTTTCTCTGATGATTACTAATGTTGACCAGTTTTTCATATACCTATTGGTCCTTTGTATGTCTTCTTTTGAGAAATATCTGTTCAGATCATTTGTCTATTTTTTAAATTGGATTATTTGGCATTTTTGCTCTTGACTTGAGTTTCTCATATATTCTGGATATCAATCTCTTACTTGATGTATAATTTTCAAATATTTTCTCCTATTCTGTTGGTCATCTCCACAGATGAATAAAGAAAACGTGGAATATATACATAATGGATTATTACTCAGCTATTTAAAAAAAAAAAAAGATAAAATCTTGTCATTCATGGTGTAATTATCAGGGTTTTCTAGAGAAACAGAACTAACAGGATAAACATCTGTAAAAGAAGGGATTTATTATAGGAATCATCTCACATGATCAGAAGATGACATCTCACAGTAGGCTGTCTGAAAGCTGGAGAAACATCTGCAAAACTCAAAAGCAGGGAAGCTAGTGTGGTTCCAGTCTAAGGACAAGGGGAGACCCTCAGGTGGCCATGTGCCTGATCACCCTTGTGCTTTCACTGGTAGAGTCCAGAATCCAAAGGTTAATAAACTTGGAGTCTGATCAGCTGAAGGGACACAGAGTCCTAGAGCTGGTAGGAACAAATGGAACCAAGGATCTAGAGGAGTAGGGAAGAGCAGTCAGATACTTGTGAGAATACACAACACAGTCTTAAAGGAAGAATCTAGCTAAAAGGAGGGAGAGAGGAAACAGAAAACCATTTCTTCTGCTTTTCCTTCCCATGCTTCAAACTGATTAGTAGGTGCCTGCCCACATTGAAGACAGATCTTCCTCTCTCAATCTACTGACTCACATGCCAGTCTTGTCTGGGAATACTCTCCCAGACATACCTATAAGCAGTGTTTCACTAGCTGTACAATCTAATCAAGTTGACACTCACAATTAACCATTACATGTGGCAACATGTGTGAGTCTTATGTTAAGTGAAATAAGCCAGAAAAAAAATACCATACATTCTCACTGCATGAAAGCTAAAAAAAAACATTGGTCTCATGGAATTAGAGAGCAGTAATAAGAACATTCGTTACTAGAAGCTGGGAAAGACAGGAGCAAGGGAAGGATTGGGAGAGATTGGTTAATGGGTACAAAAACACAGCTAGATAGGAGGAATGGAGGACTATATGAAACAACAATGTGTTATGTATTTCAATAAAGTTAGAAAAGAGAATTTTGAACACTCCCAACACATGCACACACACAACAAATGTTTGAGGTGATCAATACGATTATTTCTCTGATTTCATCATGACACATTGTATGTTTGTATTAATAGATTACACTATATCTTATAAATAAATATAGTTATTACTTGTCAATTTAATATAAAAACAGTAAAAAGAATGAAGTGAATGTGTCACTTCAACTGAAACAACTGACAGAATTTGTTGCCAATTAAAAAAATTTGAGCATTCAAGGTAAAAAAGATTTTGGAAACTTATCTCTGTGAACATGAATTTGATAACTTTCCTGTGTTTGAGGACTTTTCTGATGAAATCTATGGTGATATTAGTTCGAAAAAATTTACATTATACAATAAAATGAGTAACATTGGACAACAGGTGCTGTAATGGTTACATCACTGAACTCCCACATTGTCAACTGTGGCTCAAGTTCCAGACCCAGCAGCTTAAAACTCACACCGGGTTCAAGTACATGCATGCCCAAAATCCTGAAAGGATATTGCGGACAAGGGGTTGGGATGTGGCCATCACCCCTAGGGTGTGATTTCTCACTTTCTGTCTCTCTGTCTCTTTCTCTGTCCCTCTGGCAAGCATATGTGCCCTTGAGCAAAAGTCTTTCTCTAAAAAAACAGTGTAACATTTTTCTAAATATGAACATTTAGAAAATCTGCATAACTCAGTGAACTAATATTATTGAATATTATTGAAATGACCAATATATCATGTAACCAATATCATACATGGGGAAATGATACTTTAAAAATATTAAATGAATGGTGAATTTTTATCATTTACCAGTAAAAATTGTATATACTTATTGTGTACGTTATGATGGTTTGAAATATGTACTCATTGTGGAATGGCTTAATCAAGATAATATACACATTACTTCATATTTATTTCTGTGTTACTAACACTTAAATTTTACTTTCTTGGATCTAGATAGTGGCACAGTGATAAAATGAAGCACTGTGAGGCAATCTCATTTGGAAAGGTTCTCAGTTCAAGTCCAGAGACCTTAGTACACAGGAGAATGTTCTCTATGTGCTTGAGAATACTTTATATTCTGCTACTATTGAGTAGAATGTTCTGTATGTGTCTTTTAGGTCCATTTGGTCCAAAGTGCAGTTTATTCTTGATTTTCTGTTCAGATGGTCTTTCCATTGCTTAAAATGGGATAGTGAAATCCCCTCTTATTATTGTATTAAAGTCTGTCTCTCCATTTATGTCTATTAATATTTGCTTTATATAACTGGATACTCCAATGTTAGGTTCACATATTTTATAATCATTATGTCCTCTTGAGGAATCCCTTACCACTATCTAGTGTCTTTCTTTTTTAATATTTGACTTAAACTCTGTTTTATCTGGTGTAAGTATGGCTACTCCTGTAATCTATTTATATTCAAGGTAATTATTGAGAGTTAATGACTTACCATATTTCCATTTTGTTCATTGGATTCTGTTTGCTTTGTAGATCCTTTATTTCTTTCTCTGCTTCCTATCTTCCTTTGTGATAGGTGATTTTTCTCTATCTAGTGGTATGCTTTGATTTCTTAGGTTTTTTTTTTATTTTTTTGTGTATCTACTATGACTTTTGCTTTGTGATTACTATGACGCTTACATAAAACATATTATAGCTACAACAGGATATTTTAAGCTAACAATTTTGCTTTGATCCCATACAAAAACTCTACACCTCTTCCCTACAATTTAAATTTTTACTATCATATTTTACTTAATGTATGTTTACATTATATTTCCCTTAACAAATTACTATAGTCATTTTTAATTGGTGATTTAACTTCATACTAAAAGTATAAGTGATTTATACATCACCATTATAATATTAGAGCATTATAAATTTGACTATTAACTTAGTTTTATCAGTGAGCTTTATACTTTCATATGCTTCTGTGTTACTAATTAGCATCCCTTTCTTCCAGCTTGAAGAATTCCCTTTAGACATTTCTTACAGGACAGGTCTCATGGTGAGAAATAATGACTTTTAATGTAACAAAGTATGAAAGGATCATTGATATGATTTCAAATGTCTCTTTACAGCTAATCTTTGACAAACTACCATTTGTGCTTTGGTATAGTGTGAAAGAAGAATTTCCACAATTATCTGAAAAGATTATTAAATATTCCTCCTTTTTTTCACTATATATCTATGTGAGGCCAGATTTTATTCATGTATTTCAACCAAAACTACAACAACACACATTTAATTCAAAAGCAGTTATAAAAATATAGCCATCGTATATTACGTTTGACATTAAAGAGATTTTCAAAAGTGTTAAAAGTGTTGTTCTTCCCTAATATTTGTTGCTTGGTAAGTTTTTTTAATCATTTTTTATTAAAATACATTACTTACGTTAACCTGAAGTCAATTTGTTATTTTAATTTTTTAATTAGAAATCTAAAGTTTTTTCACTTCAATTTCTAACATAGTATATAGTAATAGGTATAACCTAACCAAATAATCATCTTTAGACTTTTCAGTAATTTAGACTGAGGACCATTATGACGTTAAGAGCATTAATGGGCCCTGAAACAAAACATTTGACAAAAGTGTAAATCAGAACATTAGCATTCATAGACTCAGTGATCATACTTTCAGCTCTGAAAGCCCATGGCGTGTAATTATGTCTAGCTGAGGCACAACCATGAAACTCCCACCTTTGGCCAGGTACATGAGAACAATGAATAACATTAATGTTACAATGAGTAACATTTATATTCAAAATAATTATTGACAGTTAATGATTTACCATTTTTACTTAGCATTAATCACTGCTCAGGGTTGCATCCCAATGTGGCTAACCCTAACCCTACCTCCTGTTCCACCCCTGACAATCTCCTAAGATAGTTCACAATCCAGTCATTATCTTTTATTCGTGGTATTTATAAGTTGGGAAATATGCAAGGGTCTTGGGCAGAGTTGTCTTGAATACCTACCATAATTGACTTCTCCCCTGAAAAAAACTCACAATATGATTGATTATTGCACACTGGCCTCATAAACTTAAAAGGAAAAGAAGTTTGTAAGGGAGGGAAGCTAGAGTTTGTTGTTTATATCAGTAATTTATATTGCCATTTCACAGTATTGAATTTGATTATCACTACCTAATTTCTTTTGTTAAATTTTTTAATATAAAACAATACTAATGCTTAGGTTATTACTTGTAACTACTTACCTACTAAACCAAGAACTTAAGGGTTTTTTAAAGACTTACAAGTGTCATGGGAGGGACCAGCAGATGGCATAATGCTTCTGTGGCTGGACTCCCATATAGTCGACCATGGTTTGAGTCCTGGATCCAGTGGCTTAAACTCAACGCTAGACGCATGTGCATGCACGCCCAGGATCCTGAGAGGAGAATGAAGGAGAAGGAATGGCGGCGTGACCATCCCCCCAGGGGGGGTGATTTCTCGCTTTCTCTGTCTTTCTGGCAAGCGCATACTCCCTATAACAAAAACCTCTCCAAAAAAAAAAAAGTCTTGGGAGGGACCAGCGTAATGGTTACATCACTGGACTCCCACATTGTCAACCGTCCTGGACCCATTGGCTTAAACTCAAACTGGGCACATGTGCATGCATGCCCAAGTTTCTGAGACAAGAGTGGAGAAGGGATTGCGGCATGGCCATCCCCGTGATTTTTTGCTTTCTGTCTCTCTGTCTTTCCAGTGAGTGCACACACCCTATAGCAAAAATCTCTCTCAAAAAAAAAAAAAAGTCATAGGATTATTCACAACGTCAAGGCCGTATCTTGGGCACCCACTGTATAGCTAATATTGTGCTGGGCTTTGGAAATGATTTTAATGAGTTTCCTCAGCAAATCTGCAATGTAGTATAGAAAGACTGTGTACTTAAATGTGAGCAGTGAAATAGGATAAGAAATAGAGTAAGTTTAGTATCTGGGAGGGTGGAATGAAGAAAAGTTCCTGAAAGACTTAGAGGATCAGCAGTACTCAATACTCACACTGAGGACTGAACGAGGTATAAGTATCCCCACGCAGGCAGGTGGCTAGGTTTGCTAAGGTAGGAGCCATGTGAGAAAATGTGAGCTTGGTTTGACTAGTGCTGAGGTTTAGGGAAGACGGAGAAGGGCCACAGATCCAATCACTAAGGGCTACTTTCCAGTTCTTTCATTACAATCTGTAAAGAAATAGCACTGGTGACAATAGCAGAGAAATTCAGGCTTTAAGATAGAAACATAGGCTTTTAAGAATGTTTTAAGAAAGATAAAGTAAGTTTAATATTCAGTATCTTGCCTTAAAGCATTTTAGGCATGTAAACATGCCATATGTGCGAGGTCCCTATAAAAGACCCAAACAAAACATTTCAAATGTACAGAAAGAAAAGGAGGTACTTTGTGAGTAAAAAACTAAATGGTATGAAAGAAAATTTATTTTGGAAGTCAAAGGCTCAGTTGCTGATGTAATAAAACACATTGTAAGGATTGTATTTATGTGAAAATCCATGCTGTTAAAAAAGTGAATGTTTCGAGTCTTCCATAAACAAGAACAAGATGTACTACTCAAAAATAAATGAAAAGCAAATTAAATACCCGATTTGAGTATTTGACCTGGAGGAAAATATCACTAGTCTACCTTTTTGATAATAATATGTCAAATTAGCTTAATACTTTCACTCTACTCTTTTTGAGGAGGTAAAGGTATATCCTGAGCTTAAAGGTTATGAGAACCTGATGCTCATCACCGAAGGACGCCAATGACTTTTCTTTGCAGATTTTGAATAGTAGACTATTTTGAAGTGCCTTTTGGCCTTCTAGAACAAGAAAATTAGGTATATAGTTGCTTCTAATAAAATCATTAAAAAGTTCAATAAAGATAACCATGATTTTTCTAAGACCATTTCTAATTCTGTGATTATATGAAGGAATACCCAGAACTTACAAAGAACGCAGATGCATGATTTGTTATTTGTTTTGGTTGGAAATAGGTTTGTGTTTTTCTGTTCTTATGTCTTCCTGTATACAAAACTATAATACCACAAATATGTAGGCAGCATATCTGTAGTTTTTATAGTTCTGCCATTTATAATCATTCTAGTGTTTCAGTCTTAGTAGAATATTTCACATCCCACTCTAAAGATATAGCTGCATTTCTTTAATCACTCTATGGTATATTTGTATTTATATTAGAATGATTTTGATATATAAGTTACCTATTTAACAAAATGATACTTAACATAATTATTTGGCATAATCTTCCTTTAAATAGTGAACTCCGGCAGTGCACTTTAAAGTATTTCCCATTTTATAGAAATCCATTCTGAATACAAGTGGAGAACTACTCCTAGAGTTGTTTGCACTGACTCCGTGACTCTAGCCAATAAGCTTCTATATTTTATCTTGAAAGATGGACCCTGTGTTGTCAACATCGGTTCCAGTGTACTCATTGAGACTGGATAAAGAATACGAAGTGCGTGTGAGATCCAGACAACGAAACTCTGAAAAATATGGCGAGTTCAGTGAGGTGCTCTGTGTATCTCTTCCTCAAATGAGTGCACTTGCATGTGAAGAAGGTAAAAAAAGAAAAAAATTTAAATGGCAGCTAACACAACTGTTGTCAATATAAAAGTTGATAGATCCCTGTACAGTTAGCATGTTGTCTAGATCAAAATATACTAACATCACATACCAGGGTTGAGAGAGCTGAAGCTCACTCTCTATAAGAAGTCTTATACATTGCAAAAGCAGGAGGGTTTCGTTCCCCAACTATGTAATTTAGGAAAAGTATATGTATAAAATATATATTTCAGGGACCAGCAGTTAACGTAATGGCTATGTCGCTGGACTCCCACGTAGTCAACCACAGTTCGCGTACCGGACCCAGTGGCTTAAAACTCACGCCGGGCGCGTGAGCGTGCGTGCCCAAGATCCCGAGAGGAGAATGGAGGAGAAGGGATTGCGGCGTGACCATCCCCTCTGGGGGGTGATTTCTCGCTTTCTGTCTCTATGTCTCTCTCTCTCTGTCTGGCGAGCGCACGCGCCCTATAGCAAAAACCTCTCAAAAAAAAAAAAAATGGACAGAAGTATTCTTAGAACAGAAATTAATCCTAAATCATTGCATTCTGTTTCAGTAGGAATCAAGGGAATCATTGACTTTACTCAATTAAAACGCAATAGAAAATATTTTTATGTGAAAAGGGAAAGTGAAATGTAAACTGCTTCAACCATTCATAATTCTGTGAATTAAATATTTTTTATATGTTTCAGATTTTCGTTTTTCATGGTTCTTAATTGTCATCTTCGGAATATTTGGACTAACAGTGATGCTGTTTGTATTTATCTTTTCTAAACAGCAAAGGTAGGTCTACTTTAATGTTTTTGCCAGCTGTTTAGATTTCCATGTATGTTTACATTTGTTATTTAATGTTTTCTTTTGCAAATTGTAAGTGGAAATTTTAATTAACCCAGTAAATCTTTATCTCCACTTAAACATTTTCCATGATTCAAAACTCAATTTGTGGGGCCAGCAGGTTGTGTGGTGGTTAGGGGCGCTGAACTCCCACATGGCCAAGGCCAACCACGATTTGAGCCCCAGACCTGGCAGCTTGTTTGCTCTCTCTCTCTCTCTCTTTCTCTCTCTCTCTCCTCTCTCTCTCTCTCATAAAATTAAAAAATAAGTAAATAAATAAAGTTAAATAAAATAATTCTTTAAAAAAATTCAATTTGTAATGTTCGTCATAGAGAATTAACAGGTTTAAATTCTATCTGGAAAATTATGTAGGACATTTTGAGGATTATATTAGTGATAATTCCAGGACCCCAAGATATCACTGAGTCTTTGACTGAGTCTGATGCAGTTCTTATGTACAGGCAAATTTAAGTGGCAAACTAAAGCCATCTAGATAATTCAATCTAACAAGACCTTTATAGACTTCATGTGAGAGAAATTTTAGATAAAAATCAGGTTTTATTTAAATTATTTGGATATTTCCAAACAAAAGAAAAAAGAATTTAAAAGGGACCAGCAGTTACCGTAATGGCTATGTCGCTGGACTCCCATGTAGTTGACCGCAGTTCGAGTCCTGGACCCGCTGGCTTAAACTCACGCCAGGCACGTGTGCGTGCCCAAGATCCTGAGAGGAGAATGGAGGAGAAGGGATTGCAGCATGGCCATCCCCCCAGAGGGATGATTTCTCACTTTCTGTCTCTCTGTCTCTCTCTATCTTTCTGGCAAACGCACGTGCCCTGTAGCATCAACCTCTCCAAAAAAAAAAAAAAAAAAACTTGGATATTTATAATTTTGCAGCCATGTAGGAATCCAGTGCCTTAACCATGCCACCTTACTGGCCCCTTCCTTGTAGTTTTTTACTAGTACTAATTTTTTGTAAAGTATTTGAAAACCTACATTTGTAGACACGGAAGTTTTTCTAAGTTTGAAGAGATTCCATTCTGCATTCTCTTGGACTCCAAAGACTTGTGTTCCAGTTATTATCCTGCCACTACTGTTTGATCATTTTTTTTAATCTGTTTACCTTTCTAGGCCTTTATATTCTCATGGGTAATATATGGTTATGAGGTTACATAGCTTTTAAATTTCCCATGAGTTGTGAGAAGCTATTCTTCCATTTTTCTTCCTGAAGAAAACTCAATACATATGGTAGGAAAAATTTTATACAAAATATAGGAAAAAAGTATTAGTATAGATTACCAGTTTCTTATATTTACAGTATTTTTTTTAAGTCTCATGGGTTAAATTTGCTTCTTTTTCTAGAACTAAGATGAATAACACTCCAGAAGTTTCTTGGGACTCTCGTAGTTTTAGTAATTCCATTCCTGTGTCCTAGGGAATCCCTTCATTGAGGGCAACCAAAACAGTTGGTCATTCTACCTAGAATTAAAAGCAAGTTCTCTAGCTAAAGCCAAGAATCACCTACAAATCAAAATGGAATCTGTGTGAATATACAAAAGGTCTTCAAATACTTTATGGAAAATGTGTACTACTAAAAAAATACAAGGAAAGGACCAGTAGTTACATAATGACTATGTCACTGGACTCCCATGTAATCAACTGTGGTTCAAGTCCTGGACCCAGTGGCTTAAATTCATACTGGGCACATGTGCGTGTGTGCCCAAGATACCTAGAGGAGAATGGAGAAGGGATTGCTGCGTGGCCATGCCCCCAGGAGGTGATTTCTCACTTTCTGTCTCTCTCTGTCTTTCTGGTGAGTGCACACGCCCTATAGCAAAAACCTCTCAAAAAAAAAAAAAAAAAAAAAAAATCTACAAGGGACTACAAGGGAGGGGCCAGCAGGTGGCATGGTTGTTAAAGCACTGGATTCCCACATGGATGACGGCAATTCGAGACCCAGACCTGGCAGCTTGAAAATCATGTATGCATGTATGCTTGCATGCCCAAAATCCCAAGAGGAAAATGGAGGAGAAGGGATGGCAGCATAGCTGCACACTCTCCCTGGGGAGGGTGATTTCTTATTTTCCCTTTCTCTGTCTTTCTCTGTCTCCCTCTTGTGAGTACACATGCCCTATGGCAAAAAACCTTAAAAAAGAGAGAAAGAAAAAACTATGATGCAATCCATCTTAATGTCCAAAAACTAATAACTGGGTTGAAATACTGGGACACATATATACTATGGAATATTACTCAACCTTAAGAAACAATGAGATCTTATTATTTAATTCACAATGGATGAATATAGAAGACTTAATGTTATGTGACATGAGCCAGACTTTGAAAGATACTCAATATGTACTGAATGTCTGGACTCTGTGGCAGAATTTGAAAGATCCCAAGATAGGAGAGTAGAGAGGATAAGTGTAGATACCAGAGACTGTAAGGGAGGGGAGTGAGTGGTAGAGGGTGGGTGGGAGAGTCAAAGGGAAGAAACGTTTAAGAGAGAAAAGAATGTAAAATTCTCTGTTAAAAAAAGAAACTATGTATAAATTTTAAAAATTTTTGCACCATAATGATCTCATACTTTATTCTAAATTTTCATAAACTTTTAAAAGTCCTCTTGTATTGCATAAAGCTTTTTTAGTGTGTGTGTGTGTGTGTGTGTGTGTGTGTGATAGCATAGCGTATGTAAACTTCAAAATAGAATTTTATTAGACTGTATTCTTAGAATGCTAAAATTCTAAAGTGCCAAGCATACTAAAAGTCTCCTAATTTGTATTTGAATGTAAGAGAAGATATTTTTATTAAAATTTCATATCCAGTTTTATAATGTAAACTAGTAGGAAAGCATAAATTCGTTCTACAGATTTCATTCAACATAACTTTTTTTTTTCATTGTACATAACTTTTTAGCAACTTACTCTTTTACCATTATAAGAGGGACAATACATATTTCAATTGTTTGGGAAAATGAAGTAAATAAATATATTTTTTAATTTTAAGGTAATTTGTGTAATTAAGTGTCAGTAATAAAAAAAGCCAAATTATTCTGCCAATTCATTTGAATTTATTTATTTGTACAGTTAAGAGGTTAATTTATATGTAATTGCAGTAGATAAACTCACTATGTATATAAAGTAATTCACATTTAACATTAACTGTCCATTTTGAGTCATTGTAAAGATCAAGTAAATTTATTATGCTGTTTAATTATTATTAGCTAACAATGTTTAGAAGAAAAAAATCCTTTCAACAGATAGGATTTCAAAGAAAATATATTAACATTTGTCTAAATAGTGTTTTCTATGAATAATAAAAGCCTTACCTGTAACATTTGGTCAAAGTTACCAAATTGTAAAATTGATTTGAAATCTTTATTGTACTCCCAAATTTCCTGTGCTAAATTGAATCCTTTGTAGAAAATTAATTTTTTTCTTTCATTTGCTCATAAAAGCACTCATAATTATCTAAATTTGTATGTTCTGATGAAAGTAGGAAATGGTAGAAAATAATTGTCAGCAGTTATAGAAGGAACATCTAGTTCTAACAATTAAAATGATACTCCAAAGAATGAGGTGTTTATTTCAGTCTTTCCCAGAAATCTAGGACTGTAAAGGTTTTTAGGTCCTACATGTCCTTGAAGCTTCGTAAGTCCATAATTATTATAAAAGTAACTTCACCTGTCTTAATCCAGATAATTGAGTAAATGCTAGGAAAACTCATAGGACAATTTATATTTGAAAAAAATGATAATAACATTCCAAACAGTTTCAAGCCAGGTTCTTTACACTATAGTCATTTTCACCATACACCCCACTCACCCTTTGAGCTGTTACTGAGATAGAAATAATGGAATCAACATAAAACAGACGTTGTAGACTAAAGGCCAAATTTCAACTGCAGGTATTTTTGTGTGTGTGTGTGTTTTATTTTTATTTTGGAAAAAGGATTTTGCTACAAGGTATTGACAAAATGGAAAATTCTCACACAAAAACTCAGACATCTAGATTAGCTTTTAAAAAACAAAATATTGGGCCAAACAGTGGTACAATGGTAATAAACCTGGGCCCACATGGGAAGATCTCAGGTTCATGTCCCAGGACCTTCCTCTTTATGCCAGGTGCACATGTGTGTGCCTAAAAGCTGGGCTGACTGAAGCAGGGAATGGATCACAGTTTGAGGACCCTGATGGGGGTGCCTAATTCTCTGTCTGTGTCCATGTGTGTATACATTTCTGTCACTCTCTCATGAAAGAAAGAAAGAAAAATAAATAAAGAAGAAAGGAAGGAAGAGAGAAAGAGAGAAAGAAAAGAGAAGAAAGAGAAAGAGAAAGGAAAGAGGAAGGAAGTAAAGAAGAAAGGGAGGGAAAGGGAAGAAGGAAGGAAAAAGGAAGGGAGGAAAGAAAGAAGAAAAAGGTTTGTTCCCCCCCACACACACACCTCCACCACCATCAATGAAAGATCTTGTGAAACCAGACTGCTGTTCCGGGATGGCAGCATGTGCTGAAGGAGAAAACCAGTTGTCTTACTTAGAAAGGGCATTCATCCTCTAGTTTGCCACCATCCTCATTCTTCCTAATGACATTGCTGTTAGCCTGCTTTACTCATTCGTATGTTCTACTTGGGTCCTTTAGGCTTCAGGTTCTACCACTGTGGCATAAGATCACTGCAACTCCTAGAAAACCACGGTAGAGAGCGAAACATTGGAGGACATGAAAGCAGTGAAAGTACTTAATGAGAATAAGACAGTGTGAAATGGGGGGGGGGGGGGCGTGAAGAGAAGAGGATAGAGAAAGATAGCAAGAGAACAAACAGAGAGGCAGGACGTTAGTGGGAAACAGATATGGCTTATTACTTGTTGATGATGACATCTATAGTATTCTCAACTGGATTGGTCTGAGAAGTATTTCATGATGGATAAAGTCTTTTTACAAGCAAAATGAGAAATAGTGATTGTTGAAAAAAAAAATTGGAATAATAATAATAATGATTGGGAAAAACAGTGAAAAGATACTGAATGATGAAGTGGGGAGATTAATGTCTCTGTAAAAAAAAAAAGCAGTGTAATACACTGTAAAGTTATATGCAATCCAATGTAATATAAACAAGATTATGATGATAATTAAAAAATAAAGAAAGAAAAAAAAAGAAAACCACTAATAGCTGCTTAAATACACCATCATCTCAAAAAGGAGAGGCGCATATTATGCTGTCAAATGTTAGTCATTTAAGGCTCTTTGCTTCTCATATTTAGAGTTATGATACACCTTTTTTGTCTGTTTTTAACAAGTTAAAAAACATCAGCAGTTGTCAAAATCTTCAGATCCTTAAGTTCCTTAGGTAAAATGGTGTAGCATTTGTATACAACTTACAAGTATCCTTTTGTATACTGTGGATTATCTCCAGATCACTTACAATACCTAATACAATGTAAATGCCACATAAATAGTTGTTACACTGTAACTTTTAGGGAATAATGACAATATTTTTAATCCATGATTGGTTGAACCCGCCAATAACACAGATCCCAAGGTTACAGAAGTCTGGCTGTAAGAATTTAGAGATGCAGACCAAAAGATACAGCATCAGAACTGGCAGACAGCCTCAGTTTTGGAGTTAAATACTCTGAGTTTGAGCTGACAGCTGTGCCAAGTATTAGTTCATAATTTGAACATGTTCCTTAATTCTCCAAATCTTTGCATAGACAGTATCATTTGCCTCCCTGGCAGTTTTAAGGTGTTAGTCATAAGGATTAGATAAAATGTTTGTGCAAAAGTCAACAAACTTGTTTTGTAGAGAGTCAGATAAGAAATGTTTAGGCTTTCAGGCCATATATTCTCTGTCACAATTACTCAGCTTCACCACCAAGACATGAAAGCAGCCATTGACAATATAAATCCATGAATATTGTTGTGTTCCAGTGAAATTTACCTACCAAAACAAGTGTCAGGCTAGGTGTGACCAATATGCCATCATTTGCCAACCCATAGTTTAGTGTAAAGTACAACTCATTGCTGTTAGCCTACTTTATTCATTTGTATGTTCTGCTTGGGTTTAGCAGAAACATTAAGAATAATAGCAGTAATCAATAACTTATTTATTTCTATGCCTGCTATTTATCAGTAACAGGTTTTTCAACACTTAACCCACTGAGTAGTCAAAGTAGAGGCTACTCAAAGAAACCTAAGAAATGGAATTTGGGAACCAGCAGATGTTGTAATGGTTATGTCACTGGACTCCCACATAGTTGACCCGCAGTTCAAGTCCCAGACCCAGTGACTTAAAACTCACACCGGGCATGTGTGCATGCATGCCCCAAATCCCAAAGATGATAACTGGGGAGAAGAACTGTGGCATAGCCATTCCCCCTACTGAGTGATTTCTTGCTTTCTGCCTCTCTGTCTCTCCAGCTGGCACACACGCCTTATACCAAAAATCTCTCTCTTAAAAAAAAAAAAATGAGGGGCCAACAGTTGGTGTAATGGCTATGTCCCTGGAATCCCATGTAGTCAACTGTGGTTCGAGTCCCAGACCCAGTGGCCTAAACTCATGCCAGGCATGTGTGCATTCATGCCCAAGATCCCAAGAGGAGAATGAGGGAGAAGGGATTGTGGCATGGCCATCCTCCCGGGGGGTGATTTCTCACTTTCTGTCTCTGTGTCTCTCTCTGTCTTTCTGGTGAACACATGTGCCATATAGCAGAAACCTCTCAAAAAAAAAAAAAAAAAAAAAAGATTTTGGCCTGTTTCTTGACTTCAGTAAAATGGCAGAGAGAAGTATGCAGAAAACAGCTTCCTTATTAAAGAAACTAGATTGACCACTAACATGAGTGGAATATCACCTGATATTCAAACATCAGCTTACTATACCTGACCAAAGGTATCCATCTCTGAGCACTTGGGAGGCTTTTTAAACGGTAAAAAGAGTTAGTTGGAATGGGTAATCTCAAGCTTTTTTTCCAGAGCAACAGTGTTGATTTTAAGACCTAAACTCCATTATTATTAAACACATAGGTCAATTCTTTAAATTTATTTAGGACATGCTCAATCAGCACTGTCCCTGTGTCAAGAATTGTATTAAATCCTGGAAACACAATAAGGCACAAGACAGGCAGGATAGACATTGAGACTAATTACAATTTAAAAAAAATAGTTCAAATATTTCAAACAGAACATTTAAGTGCATCATACAAAACTGTGTGAATAATTCTGTACAGACTAGAGAGAGTCAAATATAGTTCCATCTGGGGACCAGCAGTTAGCATAATGGCTATGTCACTGAACTCCCATGTCACCGACTGCGGTTTGAATCCTGGACCCAGTGGCTTAAACTCACGCCAGGTGCGTGTGCGTGTGTGCCCAAGATCCCAAGAGGAGAATGGAGGAGAAGGGATTGCAGAGTGGCCATCCCCCCTGGGGGGTGATTTCTCACTTTCTATCTCTGTCTTTCTGGTGAGCCCATGCGCCCTATAGCAAAAACCTCTCAAAAAAAAAAAAAAAAAAAAAAAAAAAAATATATATATATATAGTTCCATCTGAAATGAACCCCATAATAACACCCAGGATAATGAGTCATCTTTACTAATGTTATAATTAAAGTGACCTCTGTGTGCTAACTAATCCCATTCCACTCTTTTCCAAAGGTACCAATAATTTGAGCTCCATATGAATTGGTTTTTTCTTTTTCTCTAAAAATTTCTGATGAGATGTGAGTTACAATTGCCTGTCTTGGGACCAGCAGTTAGCATAATGGCTATGTCGCCAAACTCCCATGTCGTCGACCACAGTTCGAGTCCCAGACCTGGTGGCCTAAACTTACTGTGGGCACGTGTGCGTGTGTGCCCAAGATCCAGAGAGGAGAATGGAAGAGAAGGGATTGCGGCATGGCCATCCCCCGGGGGGTGATTTCTCAGTTTCTATCTCTCTGTCTCTCTCTCTCTCTTGCGAGCACACACATGCTATAGCAAAAACCTCTCCAAAAAAAAAAGAAAAAGAAAGAATAAAAATAAATAAATAAAAACAATTGCCTGTCTTATAGCTGACATGGAAATTGGCTTCAGACAGAATTAAATTTTTTTCATTTTTAAGTTGGCTGTCAATAAAAAGCTTTAAGAAGAAAAACACATTCTATTCAAAGGGACTTCAGGTGAGGGCTTTTTTGTTGTTTTTTGTCGTTTTTTTCTTTCTTCTATAGTTTTTCTTTGTCATCTACTGCTTAATATTTCCTTCTCTTTCTCATAGTATATTTACATAAAGTACCAAAATATTTGGAATAAGAAATAATACTGCCCATATTTTATTCCTTTATTTTGATGTAACAGAATATATAACTTTTAAGACCTATCTAAAATTGTATTTGTTTTTCTAGGATTAAGATGCTAATTCTGCCCCCAGTTCCAGTTCCAAAAATTAAAGGAATTGATCCAGATCTCCTCAAGGTACTTAATGAATCTATTTAACTTGTAGATGACACTGACAGACACGTGAAGGATACTGTCACGTGATAAGAGTTTTGGCAAACTATATGTCACATTCAATAATTCTGTATGCCCTCTTAGAGAAAAAAATTATTACATCTCTTAAAATTAGGAAAATTTCATATGTATTTAAAAGTTCTGCACTAATTTATTTTTTGTAATATAGTTTTATTACTGTTATTCTTTTCCTCACTCTCTCTCTCTTTTTTTTTTTTTTTTTTTTTTTTTTTTGAGAGTTTTTTGCTGGAAAGACAGAGACAGAGACAGAAAGCAAAAAATCACCCCTTAGGCGGGATGGCCATGCCGCAGTCCTTTCTCCTCCATTCTCCTCTCGGGATCTTGGGCACACACACACACGCATCTGGCATGAGTTTAAGCCACGGGGTCTGTGACTTGATGCGGTCAACTACATAGGAGTCAAGTGACATAGTCATTATGCCAACTTCTGGTCCCACTATTATTCTTACTGTAACATTGTAACCATAATTAGTCTCCAAATGATATTTGCTAAATTATTTAATCATGTGAGTCTATTTTCACAGATCTTCATTTTCTTTTTGTTTCGTAGGAAGGAAAATTAGAGGAGGTGAACACAATCTTAGCCATTCATGATACCTATAAACCTGAATTCTACAATGATGACTCTTGGGTTGAATTTATTGAACTAGACATTGATGACCCTGATGAAAAGACTGAAGGATCAGACACAGACAGACTTCTAAGCAATGACCATCAGAAGTCACTTAATAACCTGGAGGCAAAGGATGACGACTCTGGACGTACCAGCTGTTATGAACCCGACATTCTGGAGACTGATTTCGATGCCAGTGACATGTGTGATGGTACTTCAGAGGTTACTCAGCCACAGAGGTTAAAAGGGGAAGCAGATCTCTTGTGCCTTGACCAGAAGAATCAAAATAACTCATCTTACCATGAAGCTTCCCCTGCTACTAAGCAGCCCAGTGTTATTCTAGCAGAGGAAAGCAAACCACAACCACTTCTTATTGGTGGAACTGAATCAACCCATCAAGCAGCCCATACTCAGCTAAGTAATCCGAGTTCACTAGCAAACATTGACTTTTATGCCCAGGTAAGCGACATTACACCAGCAGGGAGTGTGGTCCTTTCCCCGGGCCAAAAGAACAAGGCAGGGATATCCCAGTGCGACATGCATCCAGAAGTGGTCTCGCTGTGCCCAGCAAACTTCATCACAGACAACGCCTACTTCTGTGAGGCAGATGCCAAAAAGTGCATCACTGTAGCGCCTCACATGGAGATTGAGTCACATGCACAGCCAAGCTTTAACCAAGAGGACACTTACATCACCACAGAAAGCCTTACCTCTACTGCTGGGAGGTCTGGGACAGCAGAATGCGCTCCAGGTTCTGAGATGCCTGTCCCAGACTATACCTCCGTACATATAGTACAATCTCCACAGGGCCTCGTCCTCAACGCAACTGCCTTGCCCTTTCCTGAGAAAGAGTTTCTCTCATGTGGCTACGTGAGCACAGACCAACTGAACAAAATCATGCCATAGCCGTTCTTTGCTTTCCCAAGAGCTGTGTATCTAATGGCAAAGAATTGGCTGGGGCATGAATGCTTAAACCAAAACAATGCTTTTTTTTTTTTTTTTTTTTTTTTTTTGCAGCGGGGAGGGCAGGGTGGGAGGGTACCTGGTTGGCGATTCTAATTGCCTTTTCCTGAAATGTTGAAACATGATATTAAAAAGAAAAAATAAGAATGCTTAATCAGATAAATATTCCTCTTGTGAATTGTACATATTTTTAAAAGTTGTCTCAAAGACTGTGTAGTGACAGTGATAGTCTTGTTGTTGTGGGTGTTAATTTTGTGACACTAAGCATTGAATAGCTATGTTTTTAATGTATATCATGCTTTTTGAAAAAGCAAAAAATCAGGTGGCTTTTGCAGTTCAGGAAAATTGCGTGCAAATCATAGCACAGGCTAATTTGTTTCTTTTTTAAATAATTGGGAACTAAAACCATAGGAAAGAAGGCAAAAAAATAGTTTGGATATGTAAAACATTTATTTTGACATAAAATTGATAAAGATATTTTTAATAATTTAGACTTCAAGCATGGCTATTTTATATTACACTACACACTGTAGTTCATGATGGTCTACCTAAGGAATGTAGCAAATACAGTTGAAAGCTGGTTTTTAGTTCTTCGGTCAGTGCACCTAAAGAAATACAAATAAACAAGTTAGTTTTTTACAAGGCCCTTTTTATATCGCCCTCAAACTCCTTAAATAATTCTAAAATTATTGTAATAACCTGCATTATTGGAACATACTCATTTTATCTGAATTTTTAAACAAATATTATAAATTAGGAAACTTTAAAATGTTTGCACAGATTAACGTAACATGAACCAAAAACACAAAACAAAAAACCCTTTTTCACCAAATGTTGGTTCATGGCAGAGAGCTACATACTCAGAGAAGCATACTTATTATGGCTGGTTCATTTTGACCAGGATGCCTACGTGCTGCAGTTTCACGTAGAGTGAGTTCTTTAGTGCATGCAGATTGAGAGAGATAAACTCTATAATCTTTGTAGCACAGCTTGTTTTTTTATTTCATGGTTAGTTAAGAAGGGAATAAGGTACAAGACGCATTTTGTAAGTTGAAGCAGGTCAAATGAAGTTAACCAGGTAATTGAACAAAAAGTTCAAGAAGTAGTTTGTTTCACAGTTTTCTAGTTAGACACATACTCATCAAGGTAATGAGGGATAGAAGAAGAGAGGTTTTGAATTCCCACACAAAACTCAAAATTACTTAAGCCAATAGCAGAAACTTTCCTTCTCATCAAACCTTTTATAGGATTTATTTAAAATAGTAAAAGAAGGCAGTTCATCATTTTTTTTATTTCCCCTGTGAGTGGATTGGCTTCAAAGTAAGTGGAAGAAAAAGAAGGGGCCTAAATAATTTATAAGTTATTTTTCAATCCTTTAATAACCTAAAATCATTCTTAGGAGCTGTGGCATAGCTCCTAAAAGGCTTAGGAAAAAGAAAAGACTCTCATCTCACTGAATAATTCTCATATTAAGTATCTTTTATTAAAAAAAAAAAAAAGCCTAAAACCTTAAAGTTAGCTTAACTCAAATACTATTTGCCATTTAGCTCAGATTGTTTTTAGGAAGCAAACTTATTCGTTGGTAATTTTAAATTCCCTCTTTCTCACAAGAAGGACAAGTAGATAGAATTGGGTATTCAAAGTTCAACACGTTACTTTGTAATTGATATTTAATAGATTTTCTGCAATCTTGCTGCTATGTTTTTTTTCCAAAACCATTTAAAATATATTTCATATAAATATCATCAGTCTAGAACCTAATTCAATTTAAAGCTGTGTATTTGGAGGAGCTCTTATTATTTCACAATAGGCTGACATTTCTATAGCCAAAAATAGCTAAATACCTCAACCAGTCTCAGAATGTCATTTTGGTACTTTGCTGGCCACACAAGCCATTATTCACTAGTATGACTAGTCGTGTTCTCTGGTTTATATTTAACTTTCTTTATGTCTGTGGATTTTTCCCTTCAAAGTTTAATAAATTTATTTTCTTGGACTTTCTTGGATTCTTGTGTGCTTTTATTGTCAAACACCAACATGTAAACGTCCTAAACCACTGTATCTCTGAGTTCTCGTTGCAAAGGGAACCTAGCACACTTGGCTTAAACACATTGGCAATGGGCATGGAGCTTTTGCTGCACCATCTACAGGCAGAAGAGGCAGTTCCCTGCTACTCTTTTTGAGAGAGGAGTCCAGCTGGTTTGTTTGAACTGTGTGTCCACCGTAGGCTGGAACTCCCCATGGTCACAGAGCTATATTTTGTGTGCATCACAGAAGCTGAGTGACATGGGTGTGGGGTGTGTGTAGGATGAGGGGAGAGTGATGCTTGAGCATTGGCTTTAAGCTACATTTCTAGAGGGTGCATGTTGCCTGTGAGCAGGGAGCACAACCCTTCCTCTCCCATTCACACATTGGCACAAGTCAGTTAGTCAGACTAGCTCTGTGTCATCAAGGGAGGCAAACAAGAAGTCAGACCTGGAGGGGAGGCTGGGTAAGCAGGTTCTATCAGAGCTTCAGAAGCAGTAAAGTCTTGAAGTATAGATACCTACTATAGGAGGCAGGTTCCAGGCAGGGTACTTACTGAATCACAGCTGCTTCTGCAAGCACTGAGTCCTGAAATGTAGAAGTCTGGTGATAGCCTTGACAAGCCCACTGAACAAGTATGTCTTACTTCAGCAGGGTGAGTGTAAACTGTCACAACTTTTCATAATACTCAAGGATTACATTCAGTATAGGGGAAAAAATTCTCCACCTGTTCCTTCTGCCCTTTGAGCAACCATTATTTGAAAGAACCAAAAAAAAAGTAAAAAAAAAAAAAAAAAATCTGTTTAAATTCATCACACTATTTTCTAATTTATTTAATAGTGAAAATATAAAATGGTGAAAATAACCATGATTATAATAACTACATTAACACTTAAGAAAAGTTGCTCTAAGAAGAGTAGCACATAGGCATAAAGTATAGTTGTAGTAAATTTCAGATGAATATGAATCTGAACAAAGGAGTGATGCCGTTGAACTTTCTCAGTTAAACTTGCTAAAATAAAAAGCAAAGCATCTGTGTAATTAAAGTAATCATAGATTCTTCTCATGTCAGGTGAAGTATGTTAATTTTTTTCATATATGGAATGATAGTTTTCTAAGGGCTTTAAGCGGCCTTAGAGCATTCATTCCTTTCTGTGACAATGACTTTTTATCTGCTTTCTGAAACAGGCTTTGAATCCCTCTGCAGCTCAAAGAGATGGGGGAGAATGATTAACACAAGAGATCTACCAGAATTAATAAATTCCCATCTGCACTCAGTACACCCAGGTTTTGTTTTGTTTTTTTTAATCGGTGGCTTATGACACCAAGGAATGCTTTTATTAATGTTCAGGAGGATGAGGAGCATATTCTTCTATGAAACTAATAATATCTATCCGTTATTACCTGAAAAAAAAGATTCATTTCTAACTACTGCCTGCTAATTTTTTTAAGATTTACCCAGACAGAACTTTGGAATTAACAGATATCTGTGCTGTAGTCTCAAACAAACACTCTCTGTGGGAGTATGTAAAAAGCAATTTTCTATTTTTTTTTTTAAATCTCTGCATGATTGCTCTGTGGGCATTAAGAGATGTTAGCAGCATTTTTTGTAAGGCTAAAATCACTTATCGGGAAATTGTATTCACGTTGACTTTCCCAATGATACAACCTTCAAACACTCAAAGCAGAAATAGTTTTATTCCTACTTTCCCTGCAGAGCGTCCCAAATGATAAAAATAGCTTGCATAATGTTCTGATTTTATAAAGTACTTTCATATGTGTCATTTCATTTAAACACAAAACTCTATGTTATAAAGCAAGTTATGTTTTATTTTCAATATTTTCTAGAAGAGAACACTGAGGCTCAGAAAAACATAACTGATTTTCTCAAATAAATAAACTAGTAAGTTATGAAGCCAGATGGTGTAAATTCAAATCTTTCACTAGTCTAGAGTTCTAGAAACAATACAAGTTATAACATTAATTAATGGGAGAAAAAAACTTCTCCTATGCACAGTGTGAAGAAAACAGAAAATTGTTTTAAAATATCTATGAATCCAAAGAAGCACCTACCAAAGATAAAAGTTTATTTTTCTGAAAAAAAAAAAACAGTGACATACTAGTAAATGTTTAATAATTAGTTATTGATGGGAGGAGATCCAGAATGGTAGCATCTGTCAATTTCTATGGTGTAAATACTACCAAAATAGTGATTTTAAGCTATCAATGTTTTGCCATTGCGCACAAAGTTGAGAAGAGATGGCACAGTCAGCTCTCAAAAGACTGCACAAATCAGCTCTACACAACCTTACAACTTTGTCTACTGCATGACATTTTGATAACAGTTAGATAGCATTTAAAGCTATAATAGCATATATTAAGTATTTAATATGCCCAGACACTGTTCCAAGCACTTTATGTTCATGAATGTATTTATCTTCACAACAATCCCATGAGGCAAATTCTATTATTCCCAGTTTATTTATGTGGAAACTAAGATCAGATCATTTCAGTAACTTGACAAAAGTCACAAAGTTAGTAAATATTTAAGCTAGGTTTCAAACACTAGCACTCTATCTCCAGAGTCCCTGCTCTGTAGTCACTGCTATTCTACCTTCAAATAATTGTGCCCAGATTGGACGTATATAATGATAATAAAAAAGAGCCAGTTTACTAAGCATTTATTATTCTAGATAGTTCGTATTCAGTATTGCTAACCATTTTATAACACAAGCATTATTTTTCCATACCTTCAAGATAACCATCTAGATTCATATCTGGGAAAAACAGAAATTGCCAAATCTCACTTCTGAGTTTCTCAGACTGTCATTGTAATTTCATGTTGTGACTCTCTTTTTTGTGCCAACTGTGCTGTTGGCCACTGAACAGAACTGGACCACAGACTTCCTTGAACATGAGTGAGTCTATGTCATATTTCTTGGTACTCGCTCTTGCCATCATTTACAAAAACATCTCCAAACAAGGCTGTTCTTAGAGAGAACTGCAACATAACTTGAGAAAAATCATTATCTATCCATAGGAGCATGTGAACAACCATGAAAAAAGTGAACCCTTAATGGGCTGCTTTCACGAACATACCTCAATTTCTAGCTTCCCCAGTCCTCAGTCCCACCTTTCTCTCTGAAAATCCCTCCTTCTCCAAAAGGTCAAAATGTGATTATCTCACTCTTCTAGCAAAATCCTACTCGACTTCCACAAAAATTGGTTTATCTCACCCCCTTTCTCCTCCCCTGATAATTGGTAAGATGGTACAAGGTAATTGTAATCCTCCATCATAGTTGAAAACTAAAGACATTGCACTTCGGAAGGTTCCTCAATGTGTAAAAGATGCTAGTGAAAAGCAGAGTCAGGATTCTCCCTCTGTCTCTAAAGCTAGTTTTGTTAATACTCGTTTCCTGTCACACCTCCCTGATCCCAGACACAAACATACCTGCACATACTCATCTAAGAGTCAATACCATAAAGAGATTTAAAGTGCAGTTACCAAGCATCTCCTGGGCACCAAGGATTTGGAGATGAAGAGGACGCAGATACATTATAAACTCTGCCTGCAAGATCACACCTGAGACAGGTCAAAGACAGCTAGGCAGCTGTGATACAGTGATGTCGATATTAATGTTATACACGGGTCATTACAAGAGCACAAAGAGGGAAATAATTTGCCTGGAGCCTTTGAGGAAGGCTTAGTAGGAAGTTAAGAAAAGGCACAACCAGAGGTACTACTCACATTTCTACCCACTGGAAATATTTTCCTTCATCATTGTGTTTCTGGGATAGCCATGATTGTGGCTGATGACAGCATATCATGCCAAACTGTAGGAGTCAGAGCTATCTGCTCATCCACATGACTTGGGCATCTATGCCTCCTCAAACTGAATCTCTCTATTTTTTGTAATTGCCAGAGGGTGCATGCATTCATCAGAAAGAGAAAAACAAAGAGAAAGGCAGGGAGAAAGCATCTCCCGTGGGAGAGGGGAGTGGTCATGCCATAATCCCTTCTTCCCCATTTCTCTATCCTGGATTGTGGGCATTCATGCACATGCACTAAGCGCATTTGGGACACAAACTATGGTGGGTCATAGGGGATCCAGCACACTCAGCCATGTGGCCAGGGGTCAGCCGTAGCCTAATCTCTTTTATACCATTTCCTCTTGATGATGAATAGCAGCTGCACACTCCCAATGCCAAGCCATGATAGGTTGACACATGAACGAAAATTTAGTTGCATGGTCACTTGATGCTCTACGGATAGGCATTAGATTTGGTTGGAGTCCATTATCAAACTCTTTCTGAAGAATAGTTTTCTTGCTCCAAACCCTAAACGTCTTCTGGAGGTTATTGAGAAATTCCTTACCAAAGCCCTGTTTACGACAGACATTTTTAGTACTGCTGAATCTGCTGGGTCAAAAACTCCCAGTGGACAGAGCAGCTAGTCCAGAGCATCCTTTACTTGCTGAAATGCCTCTTCTGACTCTGGATTCACTTATTTTTGGCAATTTTTATTTTTGTTTTGTTTTGTTTTTAGTTGCCAGAGGGCATGTTCACTCACCAGGGAGGAACAGAGAGGGAGAAAGCAACCCACATTGGACTTGGTCAAGTTGTAATCCCTTATCCTCCATTTCTCCACCCTGTCAGGATTTGAGGTATGCACACACACGTGCCTGGAGTGTTTTCCAGCACTGAATCCCAGGCCAGGATTCAAACTCATGGTTTGCCGTGTGGGATCCATTTCCCTTAGCCAGTAGGCTACAGGGCTGGTCCTTTCCAGCACTCTAACAGATTACTAAACGAGTATTTTAAGACAGCATATTCAAACACAGTCAATGTTGTTTCCAAAATTTAAAGAATGTCATCAAGTATTTTTAGTACTCACAGTTCAAAGTGCAATAGCTTGAATATTTTACAAGGGGTAGTCAAACATATTCCAGACCTCTTGACCCTCAAAATCTGCATCTCTTACATTCTCACTCAATCCATTATGGCTAAAATATAATACAAAGTAATGTGGAACAAGAAAACAACAAAGGACCTTTTCCTAACACACATTTTAGTCCTGAGATTATTTATTTTAATTCTTGACACAATCAATTATTTAATCTCTCTATGTAGAGAGATTTCTTGGAAGAAATTTCATCTTGTTGTTTGGCTTCAGTCTCATATCTCTCTCTCTCTCTCTCTCTCTCTCTCTCTCTGTAGAGAGATTAAATAATCAAATGAATTGAAAGGAGAAATTGGAAAGATATCAAGACCTTGGAAGAAATTCCATTTTGTTGTTTGGCTTCAGTCTCATCTCTCTCTCTCTCCCTTTGCCCATTCCTTCTTTCTCTCTCTCCCTTTCTTGAGTCAGTCCCCTTGCAAACTTGATTATTTAATTAATAATCTCTACATAAAGAAATTAAATAATAATATACACAATATTATATATATATATATGTTATATGTATATTATATTGTACACACACAAACAAATATATATATATATATATATATATATATTCAGCAGTGTTTTTTTGAGGGGTGGTGTTTTAGTTTTATTATACTGCACATATGCTTCCCAGGGAGAGATAGAAAGAGAGGCAAAGTGAGAGATCACCCCCAACCCGTTATGGCTATACTGTAATCCCACCTCCTCCAGTCTCCTCTTGGGCTTTGTGGCATGCATCATACATCAAGTGTGATTTTTCAAGCCACCAGGTCTGGAATTAGACTGCACAATTGTCCATGTGGGATACAGCACCTTAATCTCCATGTCACCTGCTGTCCCCATCAGTCTTTTAATATATATAAATATAAATATAAATATAAATATAAATATAAATATAAATATATATTCTTTCCCTCTGATCTAACCTCAGTGTTCATTTGTCTTTATTAAAATTCTTGGTTGCAAGTAACAGAAACAAAAAGATGGCTTAAGCAAAAAGAATTTATAAAGTAATTACATTCAAAAACAGGAATGAAAAACCTCATGAATTAAAAGGAGAAATTGGAAAGATATCAAGACCTTGGAAGAAATTTCATCTTGTTGTTTGGCTTCAGTCTCATCTCTCTCTGTCTGTCTGTCTGTCTCTCTCTCTCTCCCCCCCCCACCCCAATTCCCTCTTTCTCTCTCCCTTTCTCAAGTCAGTACCCTTGCAAACTTGATTTTTCTGTTCTCAGTGCAATTGGAAGAAAGAACGCAGCTTCTTCATGACTCCACAGTTGATATCACTTCATTTTCAGCCTAAGACAGGAATTGACGATGTCTGAATACCAATTTCAAATAATTTCTAGAGAAGAATCTAATAAGCCCAGCTAGAGTCATATTTCCATGTTCATCCAATCCACTGTCTGATGTACAGTGTGGTAGGTTATATACCATAAACAGGAATGCAGACACCATCTTTTGTGGATAAAAGGAAATTTTCAGGGAAAGTGAGTTGACTTGATATCAAATGAAACTACTTGCAAAATTCTTCTTTCCTCAGTGAAAATATGTCTTTTCTTTTTTCTACTTCATTTTCTCCTTTGAGTAAAAGGTATCTGTGCCCACTTTCCTGTAAGTTTATTGCATTCAGAATTGACTCTATTTCAGAAGAAAGAGTAAATGATTACTAGGGTCAACATGTGAAAAAAGGGGTAACCACTTGCCAAGTGTGGACCACTAATGCTGGACTACTGCTCTAGGAAACAAAATCCAGTCATTTTTTTCTGGTGGTACAGCCAAAGGACATTAATCAAGACATGTTTTTCTTATTTACATCTGCTTGGTTTTAGCTGACTAAAGCACAAGATAAATATTTCCCCCTGATTAACTTTCAAAAGTTAAATTCTTTACCCAAAAATAATCATTTATGTGGTTTAATTTACCACAGTAAGTTTTCCACCTATCAATTGTTCTGCATCAATACTCAGTCTGGTAAGAAAGAATTTCAGAAAAATTACAGCTCTTAGAAAAGCAACACAGCAAAAAAAAAAAAAAAAAAAAAAAAAAAAAAAGGAAATCTTTATTTTTTTCAGCTAATTGTAGAATAGGAGGTAAAGTAAATATCTTTGATGATTTGGGCACATATGAAACAAGAAGTATCTATTTGTCATCTTATTTTGAAAAGTATGTATTCATTATTCATGCAGTTAGATATAATACAGTAAGAATGTATTATAAGAATGACAAGATTAATCTTGTCACTAGCCTATGGAATGACTGGTCTATCTCAGACAGGCTGCTAAATCTATTTGGCAAACTACAGACCAATATTTCTGATGAATATAGATGCAAAAATTCTCAACAAGATACTTGCAAATTATATCCAACAACATATAAAAAAAGATTATTCATCACAACCAAGTAGGCTTTATTCCAGGGATGCAAGGTAGTTCAACATACACAAAACCTTAACACTGAATACATCTTCCCATTCTTTCCTTGTTCACATTGCTCCTGATGAGAGGTCTGCTGTTAACCTGTTGGGATATCCTTTGTAGGTAACTTGATGTTTCTCTCTTACCAAGCTCAGTGTCTTGTCTTTGTGGTTTTGGTCCATGTGGCTATGTCTTGGAGAAGATCTTCTTAGGTTGATTATATTTGGGGTCTTTTGTATTTCTTGGGACTGGATCTTTGAATGCCTCTCTAGGTTCGGAAAGTTTTCTTCCAGAATTCCATGGAATAGATTATCAATGCCCTTATTAGTCTCTTCACCTTCTGGAATACCAATTATCTGGATTTTTGGACATTTAATGGTTATCTAGTATTTCTCGTATATTATTCTCATTTTTGAGGGCTACCTTCTCAGTCTTCATGGTGGATTTTTCTAGGCCAGTGATTCTGTCTTCTACATCTGAGATTTGATCCTCTGTATGATCTAGTCTACTTTTAATACTTTCAAGGGTGGTTTTGATTTTCTGTATTACAGCCTTCATCTCTAGCATCTCCGTGTGATTCTTTTTTACAGTATGTATTTCCTTTTTGAGTCATGCAAGAACTCCTCACCTCCTGGAACTCATTTGCTCTTTTCTACTGTGTATTCTGGAGTTCATTGAATCTATTCTCTTGCATCTCTGTTAGCTTTGTCACTGTGAATATTCTAACATTTTACCTGAAATTTCCATGAGTTCCACTGTACTGTCTATGGATGAAAAGGAGTTATTCTTTTCCCTTGGAGGAGAGGCATTATTTTGCTTTCTGATAATTCTTGTGCCCCTGCAGTGATTTCTGGTCATCTGATGTGTTGTGCATTTCTTCCTAATTCAAATGTAGTGAATGAATGTAAAATAAGTAAATAAATAAAATAATAAAATTTTTAAAAATTAAAAAAACTGATGAAATAAATAGAAGATGTAAATAAATGGAAAATTAAAAAGCATACAGAAAACCATAAATGTACTATACTATATTAACAAAAAGAATGATTAAAACCATATGATTATTTCAATCAGTGTGGAAAAAACATTCAATAAATTACAACAACCCTTCATGAAAATCACTATAGAAGGGTCATTGTGCAGCACAATAAAAGCCATATACAAAAAGCCTATAGCTAACATTATACTGAATGGGGAAAAGCTGAAAGCTTTTTCACTAAAAACTGAAAACTTTTTCAATATAGTGCAAGAAAGTCTTAGCCAATATAATCAGAAGAGAGAATAATATAAAAGGCATTCAAATAGGCAAAGAAAAGTTGAAAATATCTTTATTTACAGATGACCTGATGGTATACTTAGAAGACTCAAAGGTATCCATGAAAAAAACTTCGCGAAGTAATAAATCAACACAGTAAAGAGGCATTATTCAAAATCAACATGAAAAAAATGATAACATTTTTATATATGAACAACAAGCTGACTGAGGTAGGACTAAAGGAAAAAAATCCTTTTACCATAGCCACAAAATGTGTAAGATATCTAGGGATAAACCTAACCAAGGAAATCAAAGACCTTGACAAGGAAAACTATAAAAGTCTTTAAAAAGACATTGAAAATGACACAAAAAAGTGGAAGGACATCCCATCTTCTTGGATTGAAAGAATTAATATACTCAAAATGTCAATTCTACCCAAATTAATCTACATATTTAAAGCAATTCCAATCAAATTACCAGACCCATTCTTCACAGATCTAGAAAAAAACAATAACAGAATTTGTCTGGAATCATAAAAGACCCCGTATTGCCAAAGTAATCCTGCACAAAAAGAAGAGTGGGTGTCATCTCATTCCCTGACCCCAAAACATCTATGAAGTTGTGGTAATCAAAACAGCATGGTATTGGGCACAAAATAGATATGTGAACCAATGGAACAGACTAGAGACTTCAGAAATAAACCCCGAAGCATACAGCCAACTGATTTTTGACAAAGAATATCAGTCAATCCAGTAAGAAAAGGAAAACCTCTTTAGCAAATGGTGCTAGAAGAACTGGAGAGAGGTGAAACTGGACCCCCATCTTTCACCATTAACAAAAATTGACTCAAAATGGATCAAAGATCTAAACCTAAGGCCTCAAACTATGAAACTACTGGTGGCAAACACTGGGAAAACTCAGCGAGACATTGGAGTGGGCCAAGATTTTTTTAAATAAGACCCCCAAAAGCACAGGCAATAATCTCAAAAATAGATCAGTGGGATTACATCAGATTAAGAAGTTTCTGCACAGCAAAAGACACAGTAATAGTGTGTATTGACAACCCTCAGAAGGGGAGAATATTTTTGTAACCTATGCCTCAGATAAGGGACTGAAAACCAGTATACACAGGGAACTTACTCCCCCCAAAAAATTATTAACCCAATTAAAAGATGAGAAAATGAGATGAACAAAAAACTCTCTAAAGAAGACATATAAACAAAGCATATTAAAAATGCTCAACATCCTTCATCATGAGGAAAATTCAGATTAAAACCACAATGAGATACCACCTAACCTCTGTCAGAATGGAGAAAATTAAAAATACAAAAATTATAAGTGTTGGTAGAGTTGTGGTGAAAAGGGAACTCTCCTACCCTGTTGGTGGGGATGTAAATTAGCCCAGTCACTGTGGAAAACAATATGGAGTTTCCTCAAAGACCTTCAAACAGGGAACCAGCAGTTAGCGTAATGGCTATGTCGCTGGACTCCCACGTAGTCGACCGCAGTTCGCGTCCCGGACCCGGTGGCTTAAAACTCACGCCGGGCGCGTGTGCGTGCGTGCCCAAGATCCCGAGAGGAGAATGGAGGAGAAGGGATTGGAGCGTGACCATCCCCCCTGGGGGGTGATTTCTCGCTTTCTATCTCTATGTCTCTCTCTGTCTGTCTGGCGAGCGCACGCGCCCTATAGCAAAAAACCTCTCAAAAAAAAAAAAAAAAAAAAAGACCTTCAAACAGAACCACCAAATGATCCAGCAATTCCACTCCTGGGTATCTATCCAAAGGACAAGAGAATGCTCAGTCAGAAAGAGCTTGCACATCTATGTTTATTACAGCATTATTCACAATCACTAAGACATGGAACCAGCCCAAATGTCCATTAACAGATGAATGGATTGAAAAAGTGTGGCACATATACTCCATGGAATACTATTCAGCCATAAAAAAAACAGGACCCTGGCATTTGATAGAAAGTGGACAAATATGAAAGATATATTGCCAAGTAAAGCAAGTCAGTCTAGAAAACAGACATTGTATATTTCTACTTAACATATACTGACTGTCCGCACTCTATGGTAGAGACTGAAAGATTGGAGCACATAAAAGGACTGAAAATAGTTATGGACGCTGGAGACATTGTGGAAGGAGAGTGGGAGAGGGAAGAGTGTAGAGAAGGAAATTAGGGAAAAAAATAGAGAAGTAAGACATTTGTGGGACACAAAAATTGTTTATTACCTGCAGATGATAATGTGTATAGTATTCTCAACTAGGGTAGTCTGAGCTGTATTTCATGTGGAGTAAATTCTCTCTATAAGCTAAATGATGTATAGCAAGTGAATGTATAAAATAATAACATAAATAAATAAATCTATTTGACAGTATCTGAAAAATTTGAATTTTGGAGTATCTAAAGCAGTAACTGATGTCAGACATTTCATTGCTGTGAGCAAGAACTCCTAAACAATAGTAAATAGGAATATTTTTATACCTAAAAGTTCTTATGGTAATTAAGTGACAAATGGATTAATAAATTTCTAACTTAAATACTTAATTTATCTTGTATGACTACTTAATTTCATGGCCCTAAAAATATATGATGTTTACTTTTATTAAATTGTTAACAGCCAAATATTAAGGCAAAGTTAATGATAGCACCTTATACATGAATATCAACTTCCATTTGTTTACCTTAGCCAAGTGTTTTCACATAAAGTTTCTTTTCTTTTTTCTTAGAATTATTTAATTTTATTCATCTCTATTATTATTATTTTTAATTTGACTAGAGAAAGACATGAAGAGAGAGGAAAAGTGAAAAACAAGCTACCAGGTCCGGGACCCCAACCTCAGTCGGCCATGTGGGAGTCTAGCACCTTAACCACCATGCACCTGCCGGTCCTATACAGTTTATTTTCTACTCAGAGGGTAAGTAAAAGAGGCATTATACACTTAACTGGATGTACACAGAGAACTTAACTGACTTTCCTAGAGCCTCACAACTAGATAGAATATCTGGGTTTAGAACACACATCTCTTTACTACAAATTCTATATTTTTAGGTTTTTGCCATAGGGTATGTGCACTCACCAAAGAGAGACAGTGAGAGGAAAAGTGAGAAATTACCTCCCGGGGTGGATGGCCAAACTGCAATCCCCTCTCCTCCATTCTCCTGGGATTTTGGGTAAGCATGCACACATGCCCAGTGTGGTTTTCAAGCCACCACGGGCCTTAAACAGTGGTTAGCTATGTGGGAGTCCAGCACTTTAACCCCCATGTCACCTGCTGGTCCTTCTTTAGATTTGTGACATTTGCTTACTTGATCTATCACAATCTGAGAGAAGTTAAAATTCTTCACCATGATCGTGAATTTTTTCGTCAAATCAGTTATGTACTTTGACACAGAATTGCTAGAAGCATAAATTTCATTACTGGAACTAATAAATTAAATTGGTCTCTTGAGACAGCGAGAAATCACCCCTGCAGCCCCCCACCTCTACCACCCCCCACTCCTGGCAGAGGGGATGGCCACCCACTATCCCTTCTCCTCCATTCTCCTATCTAGATTTGGGCACCCACAAATACATGCCTGGCATGAGTTTCAAGCCACAGCTGACCATGTGGGAATCCAGCACCCTAACCACTATGCAATTAAGTTTTAAAATGGCCCCTCTCATTTAGTTGTAAATAACAGAAGCAGATGATGCTATAGGAAAGTTCCCTTCAGGGAGATAGCTGGAGCTCAGAAAGGTACTAGAATCAAAGATAGCTATATGGAATATATTTTTTGCTTCTGATCTGTGCTCCTTTATATCCGTCTTTTTTTTAAAAAAAGGTTTTTGCTATAGGGTGCGTGCGCTCACCAGACAGAGAGAGACAGAGAGACAGAAGCGAGAAATCACCCCCCAGGGGGGATGGCCACACCGCAATCTCTTCTCCTCCATTCTCCTCTCCGGGATCTTGGGCACGCACACACACACCTGGCGTGAGTTTTAAGCCTCCGGGTCCGGGACGTGAACCGCAGTTGACTACGTGGGAATCCAGCAACATAGCCATTACGCTAACTGCTGGTTCCACTATCCGTCTTTTTTAATTTTTCAATTTCTCTATCCATGTTTATGAAATTATCTGATAATTCGTATGGCATATAACTAGCAAATGGAAGAAAACACAACTCACCACAGTTTCCAAGCACCAAAACTATCTGAAGTTATATGTCAAGCCATCTACAGACAGCATCATTCTTTTATATTCCCAGAACAGAGATGCTGACTTCACTCAGCTGGGAATAATTACCCACTTTGGCTCAATTGTCTATAGCTGTGAGACTAGACAAATTACACTGTTAAATGTAATTACAGTTGGGGTCAGCAGATGGCATAATGATTACGCTGCTGGACCCTCACATAGTAGACGGTGGTTCAAGCCCCAGACTCAGCAGCTTAAAACTCACACTGGGGGCATGTGCATGTGTGCCCAGAATCTCAAGAGGAGAATGGAGAAGAAGGGATTGTGGTGTGGCCATCCCCACTGAAGGGTGATTTCTCACTTTCTGTCTGTCTCTATGGCAGGTATACACACTATGTAGCAAAAAATCTCTCTCTTAAAGAAGAAAAAATAAAAGTAATTACACTTACCCTGTCTTGCCTACAGGAAGAGAAAGTAGTTACAGGAGAAGGACTATGTATGTATGCCCTAGAAAAGGACACTACTTTGAAAGCTTCAAACGTGTCTAAGGCACATAATAATGTCGGTCAACTAAGAGAAGAGATAAATGTGATTCCATAGCTATCACTGACACTTGATGCAGTGCAAGTTGAAATATGAAATATAAACAGCATTTATAGTAATCCGTGTCCTCTCAACACAGTAGGAGAGAAAGAATACAATGGAAAGAAAATAGAAGTGACATAGTATCAGGGGACTTCTAGGAAGAAACAAAAACAAAAGATATGAACAATACTTTCTGATAAATATTTCAAACCAGGTGCATAAGCAAACTAGTAACAGTAAGTACCACCAGTGGTTGAAAGTAGAAGAAAAAATTTAAAAACTCAAAGTTTTGTGCTTGTAGCTGATTTCATATATTGGGATTTAGGAAGAATTTCAGGGAATCCATATTCTAGCTTTATTCTGACAAAGAATGAAGAATAATCAACAATATGGAAATCATGGAAAACAACTATATGAAAAAAGAAAACGTGAGAGTAAATTCAAGAAATCCTGGTCAGATGTGTATTTCCCCAGAAAAGCAAATTCCAGATATTTTCTAGAAAAGATAAAAATCCTGTGACAATTGAAGAGCCTGACTCTGATTCTGGCTTCAAAGTTACAAATATTTCCTTTTTTTATTTTATTCAATCTGAAATTCAACATTAGGCCTTTTTAATCCCACTCTACCTTGTTCTTCTGTCTTCATAAAAACAAACCTGGATAGTATTACCTCTTTTCCTCCTCTTCTAAGTGTTTTGACTGCTTGCCGTCATCATGGTCCCTACATTTGCAGGTTTACTTCTTTTCTCCACTATGTTTCTGAAGCTGCCACCACTTACATGGTCTTCTATTTTCTTCCCTTTACTTCCTACATATTCTTTATTTTTTTCTTCTCTCTTCCTAGTTTTGCAGCAGCATTATCTCTCACCAAGTCCTAACTTTCAGGGACAGAGCCAGACCCCTTCTGATCAGGAAACAACCATTCACAATATTTGCCATTTACATTTTTCTCCTTGCCAAATTTTGGATTCCATGGGAAAATATAATTAGCAAAATTAAATCTCCTGCTCAAAATTTAAAAAGTAGATGGGGCAAAGTTGGCAGCAGATACACTTTCAAGCTTATATTGAACATTTAAAATTATGAATATTTTTGAAAACTTACTTTAAGCAAAGAACTCCATTAAGCACCTTCTAAATGCATCGTTTCATTTATTCATCACAACAGCCCTATGAGGTGGGTTAATTTCTTACTAATTTCTATTACAGATAAAGAAGTTGAGGCACATGTAATTGAAACCCTGCCCAAGCTCACCAATTGGTAAACAGAAGAGCTGGAATTTGCCTCTGTTGATACCCAGGAGGTCATGTCCTTAATGACTACGTTACCAAGGCAAAACTCTATGTTTGGGAAACCGTATCTATTAACTGACTCTAGTACTTTAAAAGTATCAGTTATGAGAATAAATGTGGACAATTATTTATTCGAAGGTGCTGACTCACAAATCAAAACTTAAGTGTGATTTATTCTTTGAGTGGGGAGACGATTACGGGCCTGGCAGTCCCTGGATGTTGATCCCTGTTCTAGAAACCTCATGAGCATACCTAAGAGGCAGCGGATGATGAGGGGAGCCAGAGCCAACCAGGCAAGGGCGGGTGGTGGGGACGCCAGCACCAGGTACAGATGGGGCCAGGAGAAGGGCGGACCCATTGTTGAGGGAACTTGCTTCCCAGGAAGGGGACAGCAGTCGAGGGCGGACCCGGCATCCGCACGCGGCGGCGGCGACGAATGAGATTGTGGGAGACCCAGAGCCGCCACAGGTGCTCTGCGGACTCTCAGAGGTTCGAAATTCCACCCCTGCTAAGGAGAGTCTTTCCTTCTCACTTCCTCCTTGTCCATTCCGTACAGGGTTGGTCGCAGTCACTTCTCTCATTTCGTTGAGCCTCTGAGGACGCGAGGCTGCTGTGGTGGGAACCGGGAGCCGCAGGAACGCGGCCAGGAGAGAGCGGGGTTGACCTGAGCCTGTCCTCCCGCTCCCGGGTGTAGAACCGGGCGGGAGAGTGACGAGGGTCCCACCCAGTAGTGTCGCGGGAGTCCTGAGACTCAAGGCCGCAGGCAGGACAAAAAAGGGAGTGGAACTATCACTCTCCGATGGAGATGGTCGAAGCTGGGTCCTGGAAGTCACAACTCTATCTCTGCTGTTCGCTGAAGAATTTAACCTGCATTTAATCTGCAGTTTGTCATCTAGTTTCACCTGGGGAAAAGACCATATCCAGGAAAGAATCTTGGCGTAGGAAACTGGATGAAGGAACAATGAAGACACTCAGAAATGAATTGGCTGGCTCGGCCAGTGTGACAAAAGGGATAGAAATCAAAGATAGCAAGTGGATATTAGTGACGGTTTTATAAGGGAAAACATTGCAGGAGTCTTTTAGGGGAAAGAATTGGGAGAAAATGAAACGCAAAATACATTTAGTTCAGGAGTCAGGTTCTGAGACCAAATCCTAGGAAAACCTTTTCATTTAAAAGTTAGGAACTAAAAAGAAAAAAGGCAAGGGAATTTTGCATTAACTAATTCAGATTATCTTTCTATTTTAAATAACAAAAATAACAAATCGAAGAGCAGTGATTATTAGTTTTACCCCAAAAGGAATTTCTTTTTCTCATGGGAAGCCATTGTAATTATTTGTCTGCTGTAAGAATAAAGTTCTAGCTATTTAAAGAATTCTATATAGACTCTTACTCATATATGTGATACAGAGGATAATTCAATAAACTGAAAATATTATGCAACTAAAATACCCTTAGATTTAAAAATTATTAGTAGTTGTTTATGTAAAAATAATACAAAAAGAAGAAGGAAATAGGGTGTCTTGACCAACAAGCATATTGTCAGGCAATGTTTGTTTTGGTATTTTTTTTTTTTTTAATCTTACTTTCAGGTTAATCTTGATTCATTCTAGACACACCTACATCCCAAATGTAAATTCTAGCTACTTTGGAAAAATCAATCTGACTTTGAGTTTGTCACTGGGATTCTAAAGAAGTTCTTATGACTGATTCCATATTACTAAAATAGAAACTTTCATTTATCGTTTCCAACAGTTAGCTAGGTATTCCCAAAGGTTAATCTTCCACAAAATTACAAGCGAATAAATACAGAGAGATTGCTTTCAGGACATTAATTTCCATTTGTCCTTTATTTACTAAACAAACTACCAAACAAAATAGGGAAAATAAGCACACTACCAGGAAATACTTGTGGCATGATATGTATAATATTTTTCTTTAAACAAACAGGGTCTTGCTGTGTTGCAATCCTCCTACTTTTAAGTCTCATCCTCAAGTTTCTCGGATTACAGGTGAATTTCACCAACCCTGGCCTTTAGGTTGAACTGGAAATCAAACCGAGGCCTCCCATATGGTCTCAGCCTATGTAGCACAGAATCTTAGCAGTGCAAGCTACCACAGCTAGGCTTACATAAACATTTTTAACACATTAAATTGAAAATATTTACACTTGATAGTCATGCCTCAGGTTTAATGATGCATTAGATTTGAAGTCCAGCCAAGACAAAGAAATGAGTGTTGGACAATGATATTAGTTTTTTGTTTTGTTTCATTTTTTTTGTATGATAGGAACAAATAATCTGTATATAGGCATATGTCATTGCACTCATTTCAGATTTGCTTAGAGAAAAATTGGCTGGGGTGGGGGTAATAAAGAATGGAGAAGACTTAATGTATTTAACCATTGTTAATAGTGGATGTAGTAAAAATTCTCTAAGTACAACGGAGCTTAAGTAGGTGTTCTATGAGTACAGTACAGAAACTTTAGTGTTTAACTTGTAACTACTGCTGTGATGCTACAGATTCTGCTTATTTTTAACATTAAGTTCTCTTCACTAGTTCAGGCATGGATCAAAGCGACGAAGGACATTTGAAAAAGATTAGCAGTGTGAATCTTGACAAACTCATAAGTGACTTCTTACATATAGAAAAGGTACGTAAAGATAGCAAACAGCCGTAGTATGCACTGTAAGTAAAAATGGGATAGATTTTGTCAATGGAAGAAGTTAAGAAAAAGGGAAAATATACCTCAAAGTAAGCAAGGTAAAGATAATAAAGATGTATTTTGCTAAGCCCTTTATCTTTCATTTTTTATAGTCTTCATTTAAAATATATACAATTTTTTTAAGATATAGATTTTTGCTATAGGGCATGTGCGCTCACCAGAGAGACAGACAGAAATCATCCCCCGGGGGGATGGCCACACCACAATCCCTTGTTCTCCATTCTCCTCTTGGGGTTTTAGGCATGTGCACACACGTGCCTGGTGTGAGTTTTAAGCCACCAGGTCTGAGACTCGAACCACTGTCAACTACGTGGGAGTCCAGCAACATAACCATTATGCCATCTGCTGGTCCTATAATGTATGTGATTTTGACTCTTATGTACTAATATATCACAGTGTTTTTAGGGCAAGGGAACAAATAATTGATGTGCTTTTGCCCAAGTTAAAGGAAAAATTCATGCTTAAATGTTCAGGATGTCCATAAACCCAGGAAGTGTTTTAGTAAGAATTGAAATTGACACAGTTTTCTTTCTATTGCAATTACGGCTAACTTTTAATTTTTTTCCAGTCTCTCCTCTTTTTGTTTAGCCAAAGGGAATGCATGTTTACAAGAGAGAAACACAGAGAGAAGGAAAGTTTGAAAGCACTCTCCATGGAGAATGGTCATGCTGCAATCATGGAGTTGCTCTGAAGTAAATGCAGAAGTACTGAGACAAGAAAAACGGGTTAGAAGTATATATGACACAAAAATAGTCATAAATTAATGACTTTTTAAACTACTTAAAGAATACATGGAAACTTATTATACTATACACAAAGATATCAAGGAGATAAAGTCAAGAATGTTTATTCATTGTCTGCAATAGCAAAAAAAAAAGTAGAAACCACACACATTCTCATCAATAGATTAGTTAAAGTGTAGCATATTCAAAAATGAAACTCATGCAACTGTTATAAAGAATGAGGTAGATTTATACATGCTTATATGACATCATCTCCCACATCATAGTCTTAAGTTGAATAGCCAAGGTGCAAAACGACTATAATAGGTCATCTTCCGTAGTTGTATAGTCATAAAATATTTTGGAAATGTGTATAGAGATTATTAACTATGGGAGTGAGAGCTGAATAATTGGAAATATAGGGAGTTGAGTTAGTTCATATTATTACTTTTGATTTATAACCTTTAGTCTGTTTAATATTTTACCATACTACTTATAAAATAAAAGATGTATCAGAATTTGGCTTATTTAAAAATGTATGCCGGATTTAATTAATAAACTGCCAAGTATTACGTGGTTTGTATTTTCATTAGTCTTTGTGTTCTTAGTGGAAGAATCAAAATAGCAGCACTGATTTGGTAATAGTATATGTTCTGTTTCTTCTACAGAAAATGATAGAAACCAGTGGGAAAAATAGTATACTTGACATTCAGTTGGAAAAAACTAACAGTTTATTGAAAGTACTGCAAACAAAGGAGGTCTCAATTAAAGAAGGTCAGTTCTTTGCTGCCTAAGGGAACAGTTCTAATGAGAGTACTTTTTAGAACAATAATGATTAGTTTACACCCTAATTTGTAAAGTGTTTCAAATCCACATAAAGTTTTCCAGGTTATCATCTCATTTTATCCTTAGTATAGTCCTAAAAGATAAAACTGTTTATTACCCAGCCTCACTAATGAATAAACATAGAATGAAAGAAGTTAAATAATGTATCTTGAGAGTACACAGTTAAGAATTGGCAAATTAAAGGCTTAGTATAGGTCTATACAACCATGGGAAAAAAATTAAGTTGAGTTTCTATCTCCCAATTACACCAAAAAAAAAAAAAAAGTTAGATGAGTTAAAAATTTTAGTGTTAAAACTTAAGCCATACATACATATATTTTCTTTCTCTATCAACTGATAGGGCCTAGAAGCAACAATATCCCAGCAGCAATGAGCACGCCTAGTTCCTAGGTCTTGGCTTCTAATACCATTAATTCTCTTAGTTTAGAACCAGTGTTCTTTGAAGAAATAACTGAGGCAGGAACTATGTAAGAGAGATCTGAAGCATCTTGTAGTGCCAGAAAATAAAAAAGTATTCGGAAAGAAAACAAAAATTCTGCAATGATGGGCTTATGTTAAAAGGTACAAAGGCTCCAACTCAAAGAGCCCTCAAAGACCAAAAATGAAAGAACTTGAGCAACAAAATTAAGTAATATTATAAGATTATAATCTAAAGTAATAAATAAAAACTTATGATTTCACACTGACATAAATAAGGGATTTAAAGAATAAATAAATAAAGAGAAGAGACAAATCTCCAGAGCACTAGTATTCCAAATAATTGATGTAATAATTTGTCCTCTAGGAGCTAGAGCATGACAACATTCATTAGGTACAGACTCAGTACCATGACTTAAACACTATGTGAAGTAAACACGATGGAAAGGGCGAGGGTAGGGAGAAAGTCCCTATACAGTAGAGAAATCTGACAAATACTACTTCAGCCATATGATCAAATCATTAAAACTTATGTCAAACTGATAATATATATACCTTTGATATGCTATAATAAAAATGTCACTTTGCTTCTGTGGTCTTCCTCCAAAAAACCGTAATTCCAGTCTAATCATGAATAAACATCAGACAAATCCCCATAGAATAACATTACAAAACACCTGACCAGTACTTGGCAAAATAGTCAAGCTCACCAAAAAAGATGAAAACTCTGATAAACTTTCACAGCCAACTGTAGACTGAGAGGACATGACAAATAAATGTAAGTTTTTTTGTTTTTTTTGTTTTTTGGGGGTTTTTTGGAGAGGTTTTGCTATAGGGCGCGTGTAGCCTTTTTAGATCGACTTCTTTTTTTTTTTTTTTTTTTTTTTTTTTTTGGAGAGGTTTTCGCTATAGGGTGTGTGCGCTCGCCAGACAGACAGAGAGAGACATAGAGACAGAAAGCGAGAAATTACACCCCATGGGGGATGGTCACGCCACAATCCCTTCTCCTCCATTCTCCTCTCGGGATCTTGGGCACGCACGCACACGCGCCCGGCGCGAGTTTTAAGCTACTGGGTCAGGGACACGAACCGCGGTCGACTACGTGGGAGTCCAGCGACATAGCCATTACGCTAACTGCTGGTTCCCTAGATCGACTTCTTTCACTTACTACTATGCATTTAAGTTTCCTACATATCTTTTTGTGGCTTAATACACACAATTCTTATTATTGTATTTTGTATGGGTGTACCATTGTTTGTTTATTCATTCATTTTCTTAAAGATACCTTGGTTGCATCCAAACATTGACTATTAAGAATAAAGCTTCTATAAATATCAGTATCCAAGTCTGTGAACATAAGTTTCAACTTATTTGGTTAAATGTCATGACACATAATTGTTGGAGTCTGTTCAGCTTTGTAGGAAACTGCCAGACTGTCTTCCAAAGTGATTGTGCCATTTTGCATTCCCACTAGCAATAAATGAGCATTTCCATTGTTCCACAACTTCACCAATAGTTGAAAGCTTAATATTTTATCAGCAAGGATGTAGAAAATAATTATTGTTATATATTGGTAGGGAGTAAAACTTGTACGGAAAATAGATTAGCAATAACTATGAAAACTGAAGATTCACATCACCTTTGGCTTAGTCATTATGCCTCTTGGAATCTGTCTAAAAGATACACCTTTACATATGCAAAATCATGTGTATTTTATTATATTGTTTGTTAAAAAAAAAAAGGAGGGGCTGGCAGGTGGCATGATGAATAAGGTGCTGGACTCGCACATGGCCAACCACGGTTCGAATCCCAGACCTGGCGGCTTGCTTTCTCTCTTTCTTTCTCTTTCTATCTCTCTCCAGTCAAAAATAATAATAATAATAAATAAAATTACATAAAATAATTAGTTTGTAAAAGGAAACCACCTAAACTATTCATCAGTAGAGATGTGAAATTATAGTATATTGACATAATGAAATGCTATGCAGTAGATAAAAAAGATGAAATGGCTTTATTTGGCATAGAATAATCTCTAAGGTATAGTAAATGAAAATAGCAATGTGCAGGATAGTATGCTATCATTTTTATAAAATTATATCTTAAAAGATCATGAAAATACTAATTCTCCTATGTATAATATTTATATATCTCTGGAAAGATAATATGATGTCCTGGTAACAGTGCCTGGTTTGGGGAGAAAGAAACTGGTTAGTTTTGGGGGCAGAGATTGGAAAGATACTCACTTTTCACTATACTTTAGTGTCAGCTGTGGTATTTGAAAGAATTATTACTATTCTTTTAAAATTGGTTCTACTTATTCCAAATCTAAGGTCCTTTTCATGGGATAATACGTTGCAGAGGTAAAAGAACACATGAGAATGATCATTTATAGAGCCGAGTATGTACTAATCCACTTAGGGACGAAAAAGCAACAGCACACAATTAGATGTATTCAACCACAAAGAATGATATCTGGACATTTTATTTTTTCTTCATTTGATGCCACACAGGAATTTCCTAGCCAATTCAAGATGAAAATTATATCAGCATTAAGGACTAAGTACTACAGAAAATCCTTTACAATGAATACTTGTGTTTAGTATTTCCAACTCTTCTATGAAATAGATGTTACTACCCAAATTGCTAGTTAGAATCTAAATGTAAGATCAAAATAATCATTAGTTTACTAAATTATATAGCATAAGAAATATTTCAGTATTCGAAACTGTGGTTTTTAGAAAGAACTTAATAAGGAGTCATTCTTTAAATAATATATAATGTCCAATAGAAAAGATAACAGTGGTTAAGGTTTTCAAAGGAAAATAAAAACATTATTCTAGATTAGTGAATGGTATTTTTCCATATGAAGAATTTGTTATCAAGCCAGGTTTCGTTGTAGAAAAAAATGTGGTGAGAGAGCCACCTTGTGTTTAAATTTTGAAAATACACATTTTTGAAATAAAATCAATATATGCTTTCAGTTGCAGGGCTGTGTTTTCAACCTGAAGATTGCTGAGGTGACTTTAGTTACTATATTTCATGAATTGCTGGAGATATTACTCTAAAAGACTGAAAATAAGTGATCAGAATCTATACTTCTGTTTTTTAAAAAATACAGCATCAAGCATGGTAACATACATGAAGCATGTTCTCAGTTAATGTCTATCAGTGTAATTCAACCATCATTCTACTACTGGGAATAGTAAGATAGAGAAAATGGAGGCTGGTGAGAGCTTTGTCTACATGAATGGTGGAAAGAGTAGGGAGGTCAGAGAGGAGTAAAGAGTCACAATAGTAGGACCTTACATCTGCAAAAAGCTTTAAGCCTCTGCAAAATACTTCCATTTCTGTCAGCATAGACGAAGAGTGCATATGGAGACTAAGGGCAGAGCCAGTAACAGAAAGGTGAAAAATTGTGTATTTTCCATGTATAGATAAAAATCATATGATCATTTCAATTGACTCAGAAAAAACATTTGACAAAATACAACCTCCCTTCATGATTAAGACTCTCAGCAAAATTAGCTTGGGAGGATTATTTCTCAGCATAATAAAAAACCATCTATAAAAAAATCTATAGCTTCTATAGAGTTAAAGAGGGAGGGAGACAGCAAGAAAGTATTCCACCATGATGAGACTTAATGATGCTGCAGTCCCTTCTCCTTCACCTCTCTGTCCTTTTAAGATTTTTGGGCATACAGACACACACACACACACACACACACACACACACACACACACACACAGAGACAGCATGCCCAGCATGTTTTTCAAGCCACTGGGTCCACGACTCAAACCATGTGGTCAACCATGTGGAATCCAGCCACCTTAATCACCAGACCACAACTAGCCCAAGATTTGTAATTTCATACCATTGTGGTTGGAAAAGATACTTGATAGGATTTCAGTCTTCTTAAATTATTTAAGACTTATTTTGTGGCCTAACATATAATCTATCTTGGACAATATTTTTTATGTGCTTGAGAATACTTTATATTCTGCTACTATTGAGTAGAATGTTCTGTATGTGTCTGTTAGGTCCATTTGGTCCAAAGTGCAGTTTATTCTTGACTTTCTGTACAGATGGTCTTTCCATTGCTTAAAATGGGATAGTGAAATTTGCTATTATTATTGTATTATAGTCTGTCCATTTACATCTATTAATATTGGCTTTATATAACTGGATGCTCCAATGTTAGGTGCACATATACTTAAAATCATTATGTCCTCTTGATGAATTGATCCCTTACCACTAAATCATGTCTTTCTCTTTTAATATTTGACTTGAATTCTGTTTTATCTGGTGTAAGTATGGCTACTCCTGCTCTCTATGTAGTTTCCATTTACCTGAAATACATATATTTTTCATTCTTTCACCTCTACCCTATATGCATCCTTTAAAGTAAAGTGAGTCTCTTCAATGCAGCACATAATTGTCTTATTATCCATTAAGCCATTTGATGTGTTTTCATTGGAGAATTTAATCTATTTATATTCAAGGTAATTCTTTCTTTTTTTAAATTTTTTTTTCAATTTATTTATTTGCATTCATTCACTGAACATCATTACAGCATGCAAAATGAGATTTTCCATCCAAAGTACATTATATATTGTCTCAATCAAGCACATCAACAAACATGTTATTGTCAGCAAATGATCTTCCACTTCTTGTCTTCTGTATGTTTTGCTTTTTTCCCCCCATCCTTGATTCCCTATCTCCTACCCTCTCCCATCTCCCACTCTCCTCCCACACTGTCTCTGGTATCTATGTTTGCTTTCTATACTGTTTTCTCCTCACATTTTATTGTATCGCCAAAGACCCTAATCAATCCAAATACCCTCATAGCAAACACAGGTGATACACACATTTCCATGAACACAGGTCTTACTTTACGCATCCTATAAAGTAGCACCTAGCTGGGGCTACATATCCTACTGCAGTCATTGAATAGATATTTTTTTTTTCTGAAACTTTTTTTTTTTGTAACTCAATTTACATTCCTTCCCTAAGCTTCATCACAGCATACAAAATGCAATCTCCCATCCAGTACACACTGCATAGTGACACAATCATGCACATTACAAAAAATTTTCCATTACTAGTTCCTAGAATTACTTCCACCCCTCTTTCTGACCCTCTGTCCCTTCCCACCCTCCTCTCACACCACCTCCGGTGTCTACAATTGTCCTTCATTCCCTTCCCACCCACGTTGCATTGATCACACAATTTCCTACATAATCTAACTACTTTCAATGGTGAGTTCACTCATTACTACTAAGAAAACCAGTTTTAACTTAAATCAAAGAAGTGCCAAGGAACTTTGCTTAAAGCCAGGAAACAAGTTAGGATTCTGTTCAAATGGTAGGTGCATGAACCTATCAGTCTCATGTACTTTTATCTTCTGTTCTGGTTCAATTTTCCTGATTAAATTCTGGGATATAATATTCAACTCCAGACTTGTCCCTATGATTAAGTTGGCCACTTTCATAGTTTTTGGACTCTTATTTCCATGTGTCTGTGTTTAATTTTCTTGATACAACACACCCTTGAGAACTTCTTGGAGATCTGGTCTGGTGCTGGTAAATTCTTTCAGGTTTTGTTTATCTGAGAATGTTCTTGTCTTTTCTTCCCACCTGAAAGATAATCTTGCCGGGTACAGTATTCTTGGCTGAAATTGCTTCTCTCATAACACTTTGAATATATTTTCCCATTCTCTCCTCGCTCTCATTGTTTCTGATGAGAGATCTGCTGTTAGCCTGATGGGATGTCCTTTGTAGGTAACTTGATGTTTCTCTCTTGCCAATCTTAGTATCTTGTCTTTGTCTGCGGCTTTGGTCAACCTGGCTATAATGTGTCTTGGAGAAGATCTTCTTGGGTTGATTTTATTTGGGGTCCTTTGTATTTCCTGGGACTGGATCTTCGAATGCCTCTCTAGGTTTGGAAAGTTTTCTTGCAGGATTTCATGGAATAGATTATCAATGCCTTTATGGGTCTCTTCACCTTCTGGAATGCCAATTATCCGGATATTTGGACATTTGATGGTATCCAATTCTTCTCGCATATCATTCTCAAATTTTTGGGCCATTTTCTCAGTCTTCGTGGTGGATTTTTCTAAGCCAGCCATTTTCTCTTCTGCATCTGAGATTCTATTTTCTGAATGATCTAGTCTGCTTTTAATACTTTCAAGGGAGATTTTGACTTCTTGTATTATAGACTTCATCTCTAGCAGTTCCGTTTGAGTCTTTTGTAAAGTGTGTAATTCCTCTTTTAGATCTTGCAAGAATTTCCTCATCTCCTGGAACTCGGCAACTTCTTTCTCCTTTCTATTTAGCAGTTCATTATCTCTCTTTTCTTCCATCTCTGTTAGCTTCGACATTATCAATGCTCTAAATTCCTTATCAGACATTTCCATAACTTTCACCGAACTGCTTGTGGATGAAGGAGAGTTACTCTTTTCCATTGGAGGAGAGGTATTTTCTCGTTTTCCCATATTTCTCGTGATCTGACGGTGATTTCTTGTCATCTGATGGATGGTGTGTTTCTTTCAAATTCTTGGAGTTAAGCCTCAATGTTCAGGAGCAAGCAGACAGAGGTGTTCTAGAATCTGTTTGCTGTTCTGTTGTGATCGCTGGTGCAGCAGATTCAGTAGATATTGGGTGGAGAGACAAGAAAAAGGAAAATGAAAAAGAGAGAGAGAAACAACAACAAAAAGAGAAAAAAAAAAGACAAAAAAATTATAATTACACTTCTTTTTAAAAAAAAAAAAAAAAATCTCAAAATAGAAAACTGCGTGGCGCGTAGTTCCCAGTAGCCATGCGGAATCCTCTGAAGGAAGGGCTCAACTCTCCTGCCTGGGAGGAAGGACCAGAAGGGATTATTAACAAAACAAAAAAGGTGGAGCTGAGAGCCAGAGAAAATCTTTACATTTAAAAAAATCGTAAAAAGGAAAAATTACCAAAAAAAAAAAAAAAAATGAGGACACAGGAGCAGAGAGAGACAGAGACCTCAGAGACACAGAGACAGAGATAGAAAGTCAGAGGGGCTCCCTACCACACTAGCTTTGCTTGCTGGAGGCTGAATTATGAATAGAAAATCTTCATTTCTCCTGTCCCCTGAAATATCTAGTTCCCAGTAGCCATGCGGAATCCTCTCAAGGTAATTCTTGAGAGTTAATGACTTAACCATTTTTCCATTTTGTTCATTGGATTCTGTTTGCTTTGTAGATCCTTCATTCCCTTCTCCGCTTCTATCTTCCTTTGTGATAGGTGATTTTTCTCTATCCAGTGGTATGCTTCCATTTCTTAGTTTTTATTTTTTGTGTATCTACTATGGCTTTTGCTTTGTGATTACTATGAGGCTTACATAAAACATGTTATAGTTACAACAGGCCATTTTAAACTAACAACTTTGCTTTGATTCCATACAAAAACACTCTATACCTCTTCCCTACAATTTAAATTTTTACTGTCATATTTTAATTAATTTCTACTGTCATAATTTATAGTGTTTCCCTTAACAAATTACTATAGCCATTTTTAATTGTCTTGTATTTTAACTTCATACTAAAAGTATAAGTGATTTATACATCACCATTATAATATTAGATCATTTTAAATTTGACTATGAACTTAGTTTTATCAGTGAGCTTTATACTTTCATATGCTTCTGTGTTACTAATTAGCATCCCTTTCTTCCAGCTTGAAGAATTCCCTTTAGACATTTCTTACAGGACAGGTCTCGTGGTGAGAAATAATGACTTTTAATGTAACAAAGTATGAAAGGTTCATTGATATGATTTCAAATACCTCATGATAGCTAACCTTTGACAAATTACTATTTGTAGTATGGTATAGTGTGAAAGAAGAATTTCCACAATTATCTGAAAAGATTATTAAATATTCCTCCTTTTTTTCACTATATATCTATATCAGGCCAGATTTTATTCATATATTTAAACCAAAACAACAACGCACGTTTAACTCAAAAGCATATATAAAATTATAGCCATCTTATATTATGTTTGACATTAAAGAGATATTCAAAAGTGTTAATAGTATCATTCTTCCCTTTTGTTGTTTGGAAAGTAGTTTTTAATCATTTTTATTAAAATGCATTACTCATGTTAACATAAAGTCAATTTGTTATTTTAATTTTTTAACTAGCATTCTAAAATTTTTTCATTTCAATTTCTTTTTTTTCTTTTAATTGGAAAGGTTTTTGCTATAGGATGCGTGCACTCGCCAGAAAGACAGAGAGAGACAAAGCGAGAAATCACCCCCCAGGGGGCATGGCCACATCGCAATCCCTTCTCCTCCATTCTCCTCTCAGGATCTTGGGCATGTACACACACTCCCAACATGAGTTTAAGCCACCAAACCGCGGTCGGCTACCTGGGAGTTCAGCGACGTAGCCATTACGCTAACTGCTGGTCCCTCATTTCAGTTTCTAACATGGTATATAGTGATAGGTATAACCTAACCAAATATTAATCCTTAGACTTTTCAGTAATGTTTAAGAGCATTAAGGGGCCCGGAAACAAAAAATTTGACAGAAGTGTAAATCAGAACATTAGCATTCATAGACTCAGTGATCATACTTTCAGCTCATCCCAGTGTGGTTAACCCTAACCCTACCTCCCGTTCCACCCCTGCCAATCTCATAAGATAGTTCACAATCCAGTCATTATCTTTTATTCATGGTATTTATAAGTTGGGTAATATGCAAAGGTCTTGGGCAGAGTTGTCCTGAATACCTACCATAATTGACTTCTCTCCTGAAAAACTCACAATATAATTGATTATTGCAGGGACCAGCAGTTGGTGTAATGGCTATGTCACTGGACTCCCATGTAGTTGACAGTGGTTCGAGTCCCGGACCTGGCAGCTTAAACTCAGGCCGGGTGCGTGTGTGTGCATGCCCAAGATCCCAAGAGGAGAATGAAGGAGAAGGGATTGTGGTGTGGCCATCCCCCCGGGGGATGATTTCTCACTGTCTCTCTGTCTCTCTGTCTTTCTGGCGAGCGCACGTGCCCTATAGCAAAAACCTCTCCAAAAATAAATAAATAATTGATTGTTGCACACTGGCATCATAAACTTAAAAGGCAAAGAAGTTTGTAAGGGGGAGAAGCTACAGTTTGTTGCTTATATCAGGAATTCATGTTGCCATTTCACAGTATTGAATTTGATTATCACTGTACCTAATATCTTTTGTTAAACGCATTTTGAATATAAACGTAATATTAATGCTTAGGTCATTACTTGCAACTACTTACCTACTAAACCAAGAACTTAAGGTTTTTTATTTATTTATTTTTTTTGAGAGAGATTTTTGCTATAGGGCACGTGCGCTCGCCAGACAGACAGAGAGAGACATAGAGACAGAAAGCGAGAAATCACCCCCCAGGGGGGATGGTCACGCCGCAATACCTTTTCCTCCATTCTCCTCTCGGGATCTTGGGCACACATGCACACGCGCCCGGCGTGAGTTTTAAGCCACCGGGTCCGGGACACGAACCGCGGTCGACTACGTGGGAGTCCAGCGACATAGCCATTACTCTGACTGCTGGTTCCCAAGAACTTAAGGTTTTTTTAAAGACTTAAAATGCCATAGGAGAGAACAACATAATGATTACACCGCTGGACTCCCACATTGTCAACTGTGGTTCGAATCCTGGATCCAATGGCTTAAACTCACGCTGGGCACATGTGCATGCGTACCCAAGATCTCAAGAGGAGAATGGAGAAGGGATTGCCGCATGGTCATCCCCCCAAGGGGTGATTTCTCACTTTCTGTCCCTGTCTTTCGGATGAGGGCACACACCCTATAGCAAAAATCTGTCTTAATGGGAACCAGCAGTTAGCGTAATGGCTATGTCGCTGGACTCCCACGTAGTCGACCGCGGTTCGCATCCCGGACCCGGTAGCTTGAAACTCAAGCCGGGCACGTGTGCGTGCATGACCAGGATCCTGAAAGGAGAATGGAGGAGAAGGGATTGCGGCGTGACCATCCCCCCTGGGGGGTGATTTCCGGCTTTCTGTCTCTCTGTCTCTCTCTGTCTGTCTGGCGAGCGCACGCACCCTATAGCGAAAAACCTGTCCAAAAAAAAAAAAAAAATCTGTCTTAAAAAAAAAATCACAGGATTATTCACAATGTCAATGCCATATCTTGGGCACCCACTGTATAGCTAATATTGTGCTGGGCTTTGGAAATGAAAGATAATGAGTTTCCTCAGCAAATCTGCGGTGTAGTATAGAAAGACTGTGTACTTAAATGTGAGCAGTGAAATAGGATAAAAAATAGAATAAGTTTAGTATCTAGAAGGGTGGAATGAAGAAAAGTTCCTGAAAGACTTAGAGGATCAGCAGTACTCAATACTCACACTGAGGACTGAACGAGGTATAAGTATCCCCACGCAGGCAGGTGGCTAGGTTTGCTAAGGTAGGAGCCATGTGAGAAAATGTAAGCTTGGTTTGACTAGTGCTGAGGTTTAGGGAAGACGGAGAAGGGCCACAGGTCCAATCACTAAGGGCTGCTTTCCAGTTCTTTTATTAAAATCTGTAAAGAAATAGCACTGGTGACAATAGCAGAGAAATTAAGGCTTTAAGATAGAAACATAGGCTTTTAAGAATGTTTCAAGAAAAATAAACTAAGTTTAATATTCAGTATCTTGCCTTAAAGCATTTTAGGCATGTAAACATTCCATATGTGCGAGGTCCCTATAAAAGACCCAAACAAAACATTTCATATGTACAGAAAGAAAAGGAAGTACTTTGTGAGTAAAAAACTAAATGGTATGAAAGAAAATTTGTTTTGGAAGCCAAAGGTTAAATAATGTGTTTTATTTTACTGACATAATAAAACACATTATAAGTCTGGTATTTATGTTAAAATGCATGATGTTGAAAAGTGAATGTATTGGTTCTTTTGAGGTCAACAGAATATGTGTTATTTTCCAGACAGGGTTTTCCACTTACCCTTTGCTTCTCCAGATTACTATGATGTTAACTAATTAGTCATTTAACAAATATTTACTGATAGATTGCTTACTGTGGACCACAACTGTTCTGAATTTCTCTGGAGAGAAATTGTAAAACAAAGGATAATTTCTCTACTATTGTGAAGCTTACAGCCAAGTCAACTACTTAAGTCACAGAAGTCTCCACCACTGTTGCTACCCATCAAAGGCGTGCCTGTTGCCCTTGTATCCAAGACTGTAACTGAGGCTGAGATGCTATGTCAAGACTCTATCATTTACAATGCAGGTTCTAGTTCCCATTATGTCCAAAACTATTAACATCAAAGTTGCTGATACCTCGTAACATTATTCTCTAGGTTTTTACCATTTTTATTGCAACTTTCTTGCCCGAAGGATCGGGCCTGTGTACTAAGAGGACGGATTGGAGGACACTGAGTAAAAGGCATTGTTTTATACCTTTTTGCCAGGTCTGAACATCTATCTTTGAACTTTTGTTAGTGTAATTTGACTTGTTTGCCTTCGGGTATTCTTTCATGAAAGATCTACCTGGATATACTCCTATTAGTTCCCCAGACATGTCTAAGTGTGCCTTTCTTCTAGGGCAGATATTTCTAAGACACATGACGGGGTCCTTATTGTACTGTGCCTTGGAAACCCATTACTAAATCTTGGAAGTCATTTGACTTAAAGGGTGATTAAAAAGTATTAATTTACTTTGAGATATCTGAATGCTTTATTAAGATCTCATAACTGTCAAATAAATATTATTTTATTTTACTTATTTCAACTAAGAGAATCATTCCAAGATGGAAACAAAGGATATTCAAATATATTTTTTTATGCCTTAGAATGTGCCACTCTTCATAATATGATAAAAGGGCTTCAGCGAACCATTGAATATCAACACAATTTGAAAGGTAAGTTAAGAAAATAAAATAGAATCTAAAAATGCCATTTGAGCAACTCTAAAAATTAAGTTTTTACATTATTGCCAATAAGTTCATTTCAACTTGATCTTATTTAATTAATCAGTTAATGATAAGACTCGTTATTATTCAAAAATATTTTTTGAATTATTATTAAATAAATACTATGATGAACAGCACAATTCAGTTATAATCTCTTTTCCATTGACTGATGTATTTATTTTAACACCAGTACCATACTAATTACTATCCCCATGCAGTAGAGTCAGGTTACTCTGATGCCTCTGGCCTTGTTCTTTTTTGCTTATGAATGCTTGACTATTCAGGGTTTTGTGGTTCCATGTGAATTTTAGGGTTGTTTTTGCTATATCATGAAAAATGGAGCTGGCTCTGTGGTATAGTGGTTAAGGCAGCCTGATCCATATGACTGACCATACAGTCTGAACCCCAATCCTCTTGGCTTGAAAAACATGCAAGGCATGAGTGCCTGCATATCCCAAATTTCAACAGGATGGCAAAATGGGGGAGAAGGAATTGTAATAAGACTACTCCCATCAGGGACTGTTTTCTTCCTTTCCCTCTCTCTCTCCCTATCTCTTACTCTTGCTCTCTCTATGATGAGAGCACTTGCCCACTGGTAAAAAAATTAAAAAATAGAAAAAAAGAAATGACCAATTGCTTTGGGCCTGGTGGTTCCATGGCCCACATAACAGCGATTTGAGTTCTGGACCCAGATGCTTGAGAAACACTTGGTTCATGTGCATGTGTGCCCAAAATCCTGAAAGGAAGGGAAAATGGTGGAAGAGGGATTGTGGTATGACCATTCCCCATGGGATGCTTTTTCACTTTGTCTCTCTCTATGTTGAGCACATGTACCCTCAAGCAAAATGTTTTTTAAATATTTAATTTTATCTATTATTATTATTATTTATTATTATTACTATTACTATTATTATTATTATTTGACCAGAGAAAGACAGAGGGAGGGAGGGAGAGGGAAAGTATGAAAGCAAGCCATCAGGTCCAGAACTTGAACCACAGTCAGCCATGTGGGAATCCAGCACCGTAACCATCACACCACCTTCCACTCCCCCACCCTATCCCAGGCAAAGAAAGAAAGAGAGAAAGAGAGAAAGAGAGAGAGGGAGGGAGGGAGGGAGGGAGGGAGGGAGGGAAGAAGGGAGGAAGGGAGGAAGGGAGGAAGGGAGGAAGAAAGAGAGAAAAAGAAAAAAGAAAAAGAGAAAGAAAAAATGATATTGAAATTTTTATAGGTATTGCACTGAATCTGTACTTTGGGTAGTAGGGATATTATAACAATATTATTTCTTCTTCCAGAGCACATTATTTTTGTCTTTTTAAAGTTATGTTTATTTTTAAATTTCATTTATTTTTGTCTTTTTTAATTTCTTTCATTAGTCTCTTATAGTTTTCAATGACAAAAGAGTCTTTGACGTCCTTGGTTCAGTTCATTCCTAAGTATTTTATTTTTTGTAGCTATTATAAATGGGACTGGTTTTCTTGGTTTCTTTTTTCAGAAAGTTAATTATTAGTGAAAAAAATGCTATTGATTTTTCCACATTGATTTTTGTATCCTGCGACTTCATTGAATTTTAGTCAGTTCTAACAGGGTTTTTTTTGTAGACTTTTTAGTGTTTTTTACATATGAAATTATGCTGACAGCAAATAGAAAGAGTTTCAAATCTTCCTTTCCTATTGGATGCCTTTTATTTCTTTCTTTGCCTTATTGTCCTGCCAAGGACTTTAATACTACATTGAATAGAAGTGGTAAAAGTGGGCATGCTTACCTCATTCTGGATCTCAAAGGAAAGAATTATAATTTTTTGCCATTGAATATAATGTTGGCTGTGAACTTATTACATGTGGCCTTTATTGTGTTAAAGTATGTTCCTTGTATACCTCTTTTTTTGAGTGTTCTTATCATGAAAGGATGTTGAGTTTTGTCAAAGGTTTTTTGCATCTAATGAAATGATCATGTGATTTTTGCCCTTCGTTCTATTGATGTAATGTACCATATTTATTGTTTTGCAAATGTTGAACCATCCTTGTATCCAGGGATAAATCCCACTTGAGCATACTGAGTTATCCTTTAAAGTATTGTTGAATTCAGTTTTCTAGTATTTTGTTGTGAATTTTGCCTGTTCATCAAGGATATTGGCCTATAATTTTCTTTCCCTGGGATATCTTTGTCTGGCTTTGGTATGAGGGTATTGCAGGCCTTATAAAAAGAGTTTAGAAGTATTCTCTCCTCTGGCTTTTTTTTTCTTTTTTTTTTTTTTAAAGTTTGTTGAGAATTTGTATTAGTTCTCTTATAATCTTTAACAGTAGTGAAACTATCAGAGCTTTTGTTTTGATGGTAGACTTATTACTGATTCAATTTCCTCGTTTATTAGTAGCTTCTTCAGACTTTCTATTATTCATGATTTAATCTTGGTAGGTTGTATGTGTCTAGGAATTTATCTATCTCTTCTAGGTCACCCATTTTTTTTGTGGTAAATAATTGTCCATAACCGTCTCTTTTGATCCATTGTACTTTATGGCATCAATAGTAATGTTTGTTTTTCATTTCTAATTTTATTTAAATCTTTTATCTTTTTTCTTGGTTAGTCTAGCTAAGTGTTCAGCAATTTTATCTTTCCAAAATTCAATTTTCAGTTTTTCAAATGTTTTCCATTGTTTTTCTAGGCTTAATTTTCCTTGTTTTTGTTCTGATATTTTTTTGCCCTTCTACTAACATTGGGTTTAGCTGGTTGTTTTTCTATTTCCTTGAGGCATAATGTTAAGTTGTTGTTTATTTCTGATCCCTCTTCTTTATTGATGCAGGCATTTACTGCTAAAAACTTTCTTCTTAGATCTACTTTTCCTCCATCTCATCAGTTTTGGAATGTTGTGTTTCCATTTTCACTGTTTCAATATATTTTCAAATTTCTTCATAGACTCATTTATTGTCTAGGAGCACGTTGTTTAAATTCTCTGTAGTCATGAATTTTCTGAAAATTCTTCCACTTATTGATTTCTAGTTTCATACCATTATGGTTGGGAAAGGCACTCAACATAATTTCAGTCTCTTAAATTTGTTTATATGGACCAGCTGGTGGCATGGTGGTTAAGGCAGCTGAATCCCACATGACTATTTATGTAGTTTGAGTCCTGGACCCAGTGGCTTGAAAAACATGCTGGGTGCATGTGCGTGGACATGTGTATATGAATGCATGTATATACATGATCAAGATGTTAAGAACATAGAGAAAAATGAAGATCACCCTTAAACCAGTTGTAAAAGAATAGAGAGGAGAGAAAGAGAGAAAAGAAGAAGTGGAAAGAAAAGAAAAGGAGAGAAAAAAGGAAAGACAAAAGGAAGAACAGAAGGAAGGAAAGAGGAGGGAAGGAAGTGAGTATTTTATAGCATCTCAGTATATATGCTATGATCCTGTTTCTATAAACTATAAAAATCTATGTATATGAATAGAAAAAATGTTTGTGGGACCAGCAGTTGGCGTAATGGCTATGTCTCTGGACTCCCACATAGTCAACTGCAGTTCGAGTCCCGGACCCAGTGGCTTAAACTCACACCGGGCGCATGTGTGTGCGTGCCCAAGATCCCGAGAGGAGAATGGAGGAGAAGGGATTGCGGTGTGGCCATCCCCCCTGGGCGGTGATTTCTCGCTTTCTATCTCTCTGTCTCTCTGTGTCTGTCTGGTGAGCGCACGCGCCCTATAGCAAAAACCTCTCAAAAAAAAAAAAAAAAGAAAGAAAAAATGTTTGAATCACAGACTTGAAGGAATGCTCACTGTTAAATAAATTCTTTGCAAAATAATATGTGTAATACAATTTGATGTTGGCTAAAATAAATAAACCCAATTCTAGCCTTGTAGCTCAGGTGTCACGGGATTCAGATCCACACGGCTCACCACAGTTCAATTGCCAGCCCCAGCAGTTGGAGGAAAGTAGAAAACATATCTGAAATATTTTGTTATCAGAGAAAAATAGTACGTTGTGTGTTTTTGTTGAAAATATTCCCATATTATTGATGCATTTTTCATCCAATTTTCTGATAAAATTATTATAAAACCTAAGCCACCATCAACATTAAGCTTGATTAAAATATGATCCATTAAAACATAACATGTTTCTTATTGTGACTGATTATAAACTTTGAAAGCTATATGATTTGATTTTAGAGTTGATTTAGAGTACTCTAATTTTAATGCAGTGATTGAATGTCTCTGCAATAATTTAATAAATAGACCATTTCAAAGGTCTCCTTTTTATCATTACACTACAAAACAAAATCTTCCTAAAACATTGTTCAGAAAAAAAAAATTTTTTTTACTAGTTTTGGGTTGTATTTATACTTAAGCTTGTAGAGGGGAAATGTATAACAGGATATTGAGGACAACTTTTCCTGTTAATCTAGAATTGGTGACTAGGACCCACCTCATAATAAATAACAACAAAATGGCTACATTATTTCCATATTCTAAAGACAGCTGCTAACCGTTACAAAAAGTGAAGTGAGTGACTCTCCATTATGTTTGCCATGATTACTTGGAAGACCCTATAAGTAGAGAATTTTTCAACTCTCCCCATTCCTTGTCCCCAGTCCCCAAGAGATATAGACCCAGAAGAAAGATAGCGAAGACCAAGAGCAAGCTAAGATTCCTTTCCCATTTCCATTGAGTCCTTTAGGCCGGATTTAGCCAGGGAAAGTGTTCATGAAAACTTTCAGTCAAAGAGGAAATTAGAGTTTTAAATTAACCTGGATGTTTAGTAATCAAAATTAGCTATAAGGTTTTTAATATTTGCCAAAAATGTCAGTAAATATATTTTCAGTTACTCAAACCAGAAACCTAAAAGGCAGAGGCTCCCCCTTTTTCTTTTGCCTGCACTGTTCAGTCACTAAATCCCCTGGAATTCTACCATCTAAGCAATTCTCATTTCCCCTTTTGTACTGCCACTGGCCTAAATTAGGTTCTTGTTATCTCTTTCTTGATCTAGCCTACTGATCTCCACTTGTCTAGGGCCAAACCTTCTCATTCATCATCCACATTGCCAGATACTCTTGTTAGCACATAGCTCTAATTATTTCACCTCTTCACTGATCAAAATCCTTTGATAACTCCTGGTAATCAATAAAACAAAATCCAAAGTTGTACAGAATATAACCACTCGAGTAATATAGCCTCAACCTATATAATGCCTCCTTCTTACACTCGGATAGTACTGTGGCCTTCTGTACACAGTTGTCTGTGTCTAGAATGTCCTTCCTTAACATGAAATAAGCCTCAACTCAAGTGGTTCCTCTTTTCTAAATCCTTTCCTGACTTCAGACTGACATAGGCTTTCTTCCACTGGTTTACATAGTATTCCATACCCAATGCCATTAGAGACCACTTACGGTAGCATATAATAACTACTTATATATCTGTCTCACTATTAGGCAATAAGTTCTTTTTTTTTTTTTTTTTTTTGGAGAGGTTTTTGCTATAGGGCGCGTGCGCTTGCCAGACAGACAGAGAGAGACAAAGAGCGAGAAATCACCCCCCAGAGGGGATGGCCACACCGCAACCCCTTCTCCTCCATTCTCCTCTTGGGATCTTGGGCACGCACACACACACGCCTGGCGTGAGTTTAAGCCACCGGGTCCGGGACTCGAACCGCGGTCGACTACGTGGGAGTCCAGTGACATAGCCATTACGCTAACTGCTGGTCCCGTAGGCAATAAGTTCTTTAAAGAGTAATAACTCTCTTTTTTGTTTCCCCATTGCCATTCTAGCACAGTGTCTGATGTGAAGTAGGTAATAAATGCATGTCTGTTAAACGCATAAAAGAATGGAAGCTAAAAAGTGAAACATAATCCCATATTAATTAAAAAGTACTATATATGAGGATGTTCTTCAATTATTTTTACACAGGTGAAAATGAAGAACTAAAAAAAAATGCTGATCTTATAAAAGAGAAATTAAAATCTCATGAACAGGTGAGTTTATGTATCATTATATTCAACCAAGTCCCTGGAGAACATTTATTTATTCAAATTAGAAAAAAATAACTTATTTTCATTAATAAATACAGTCAAAAATATATGTCTATATATTATAGATGCCAGAATCTTTTTTTTTTTTTTTTTTTTTGAGAGGTTTTTGCTATAGGGCCTGTGAGCTCCTCAGAAAGTCAAAGACAGAGACAGAAAGTGAGAAATCACCCCCCAGGGGGGATGGCCACGCCGCAATCCCTCCTCCTCCATTCTCCTCTCGGGATCTTGGGTACGCATGCACACACGCCTAGAGTGAGTTTTAAGCCACCGGGTCCGGGACGTGAACCGCAGTCGACTACGTGGGAGTCCAGCAACATAGCCATTACGCTAACTGCTGGTCCCAACTTTTGAACATTTTTTATGAAAAAGCAAATGAGTCTGTATTCTTTATGATTTGCATAAACATCGCACCAGCTAAACAAAGGGTCATTTTAAGTGGATCACAAATTAATTATTTCCCAGGGGCCACAAAACCATACGCTATTATACTTTTCTTTATCTCCTGTAAAAATAGAATAGTAATAGCAGTTGTAGAACACAGAACACGGTGTCTAAAAAACATAGAGGGTGCTTAATAAATGTTCATTTCCTTCCCTTTGCTCTTTCAGAGTTTTTTTATGCTAATTTTCTCTCATATCTCAAGAATCAACATCTCAAATTCTTGGCAAACCAACTCAAGTTGTAGCTGAAGCAGGTTTTAGTTTGAAGGTTCTTTTATCTCTTAAGTTCAGCCTGCTTCCTCATTTGAAGACCCTCTATAGCAACACAAGTTAGTTCTAGAAATCAATCCAGGACTTCTAGGTAATACTCAGCAGTAATAAATAGCCTTCTGGCTGTACTCTTACATGATGTAACTTTTCATTACCAATTTTGAGATGTTTAAGAGTCTCTGGAATGTATCCTATCCCTTTTTCTCTCTATCCTTTTCCTCTTTCCTTCACTTTCTCAATCTCATCTATATCTTGACTCTAGAGCTAACTAAGAAATAGTGAAGTTGGCTTTTAAATGGGGCAAGAAGAAAAGAGATTATCTTACCTATGCTTTATAAATATTCCTTTGTTTAGGATATTATAGTAAATTTCAGAAGAGCAGAAATTAGAGAGAAAACACCACAACTCAAGATTCTGAATTTCTTAATTAGGGGTTATCCAAAGCAAACTAAAAAATTACCTCAATCCAATGAGGATTTGCTATACAAAACTTTCAGACACACCCAAAGTTCTTAGAAACAAACTAGGAGGTACTGCTTTGCTTCAAACATATCTTCTCAAGATTCTTGTATTAAAATTTGGTGAACCATTGTAATGATATTCAGAATATGGACGCTTAATCTGATTATAGTATTATAAGATGAGGCCTTTTGGAAGTGATTATGAGTGGGCTGGTGTATTTATAAAGAAAGACAATGAAACAGAGACAGTCTCTGCCTTGCATATGCTCCTGCCCTTTGCCATGCTTTAATGCAGTAGAGGACCTTCACCATTTGCCAGCATCATGCTCTTAGATTTCTCAGCCTACAAAATAGTGAGCCAAATAAACCTCTAGTCTCCTTAATCACCCAGACTCAGGTATTTCTGTTGATAGCAGCAGAATGAACTAGAACAGTATTTAATGACAGCACTTACGAACTAGGAGGATTTTTGCAACCTTTTCTAAAGAATCCCTAAGTATTATAAAACAAGAATACAACCAAAAGCTATCCCTTGGGGCTAGTTTCCAGAAAACAAATGAGAAGAAAGTAATCAAGTATAACTTATTGGAGTATAGTCCCTTTATCAAAAATACAGGATTGGGGCCAGCAGGTGGCATGGTACTTGAGGTACTGGACTCCTACATGGCTGACCATGGTTCAAGTCCCAGACGCGGCAGCTTTAGTCTCACACCAGACACATGTTCACTGTTGCCCTGATCTGGGGGAAGGGGGTCAGGGAGGGGAGTTTGCAGCATGCAGGTGCTTTCTGTTGGCTTTAAAGTATTGGCTTATGACCAGCCAGTGGCATGGTGGCTAAGGCAGTGGAATCCTACATAGAAAAATGATTGATTACATTCCTAGATGTAGCAGCTTGAAAAATACACCAGGTGCATGTGCATGTATGCCCAACATCCTGAAAAGAGAATGGAGAAGGAATTGCAACATAGCCACTTCCCCCCAGGAGATTCTTTCATACTCTCTCTCCCTTTCTCTCTCTCTCTCACCTCAAAAAAAAAAAAAAAAAAGGTGGTGGAAGTATTGGCTAATATCAGAAATACATTAATGTTGTTGTGACATTTATTCATACAATTAAACTAAATATTTTGAGCGTCCATGATATGCTGAGCACTGATGATGAATTTTCAGAAAGAAAAATAAGAAGACAGTTTCTGTATCATCTCTTTTTTTGTGAGAGAGAAGGAGATTTTTGCTATAGGGCATTTGTGCTCACCGAAAAGACAGAGAGACAGAAAGTGAGAAATCAACCCCCGGGGGGATGGCCACACAGCAATCCCTTCTCCTCCATTCTTCTCTCGGGATCTTGGGTATGCATGCACACACGCCCAGCATGAGTTTAAGCCACTGGGTCCGGGACTCGAACTACGGTCAACTACATGGGAGTCCAGCAGTATAGCCATTATGCCAACTGCTGGTCCTCCCAGCATGAGTTTTAAACTGCTGGGTCCAGGACTCAAACCACAGTCAACTATGTAATGGTTATAGAGACGTAATCATTACACCACCTGCTGGTCCCAGTTTCTATGTCATCCTTTATCTCCTTGGATCAGAAATTGGTCTTTTTTGTGGAATTCAGAGAAGCAAAAAGTAGAGGTTAGCAAGGGTTGCAGGGGGAGAGGAGACACCTGTTAGGGAAATTTCGATCAAATGATATGATGTTTCAGTTAGGAAGAATAAATTCAGATATACAACATGTCGATCATAGTTAATAACAATGCATCACACACTTGAAAATAGCCAAGAGAGTAGATTTTTAAATGTTTCCACTGCAAAAAATATGTAAGGAAATGAATATGTAAATTAGCTTGATTTAGTCATTCCATGATGCATACATACTTGTTTTACACCATAAGTATATAATTTTTTTACATAAATTTAAAAATTAAAAACAAATGCTTCACTAAACATAAAAATTAGTCTTTCTCAAAACTGATTGTTCAATTAACAGTATTTTTTCCTTCTAGATATGATGACATCGAAAATGAATACAAAATGAGAATTTTATCTTTCTAATAAAAGCTGTCACATATATAAATTTTTTTAAATTAATATATATTTTAATCTCTAGGAATATAAGAATAATATTGCCAAACTTGTAAATGAAATGAAAATCAAAGAGGAGGAACATAAGATAGAAATAAGCAAACTTTATCAAGAGATGCAGAAAAAAGGTGAGTTTTTTATTTTTATCTACTAAATCCTAAAATATCATAAAATAATTTAAATATGTAACAGGCCCAGCCCCATAGTCTATTGATCAAGAGAACTGGATCTCACATGACTGACTGTGGATCAAATCCCAGCCATGGTGGTTGGAAAACATGCTAAGCATGTGTGCATGTATGCCCAGAATCTTGATGGGCTGGAGAAATGGAGGACAAGGACTGCAGCGTGACCATACTCCACAGAGGGTTGCTTTTTTCCTCTCCCTCTCTCTCTGTCTTTATGTCTCTCTCTGGTGAACACATGTGCCCTCTGGCAATTAAGAAAAACTTATGAATACAGTATACAACTTTTTTCAATAATAGTATTCTTGAATTGCCAGTGTTCTTCCTTGATGCATTTTAATTTTTATTTTATACTTTTCTACATATTTATGTGATGTAAATATAACATTTCTAAATTTAATTCATTTTGCCTGCACTTAATATAATCTAATTTGAAACAATATAAAATGTCTAACTGGTAACTTTTGCATTCATATGTTCTGCATATTGAGTATTTTACTAGTGAAATTTACTTCCTTCAGTAAGCTTCCTGGAAGCCTGGGTGAGATCATGATATGAGACAACTCTATCAGAGAAGTCTATCTCTCTCAAAGAGAAAAACAAACAAAAATAAAGAAAAATTCACCTTCCTTAAGGAGCTCGTGTTTATGCAAATCATACATAAAAATTAACTTGAGATGGATGATAGGTCTAAATGTAAAGCCTATAAAACTGCTAGGAAAAAGCATAGAGATTGTATGTAAACTTGAGTTATACACAGTTTCCTGGAAAGAAACAAAATCCACAAAAAATAAAGGAAAATATTTTGACCAAAAATTATTCATTTCTTTCCTTCAACAATATTAAGAAAATAAAACAAGGCACAGACTGGGAGAAAATGCATGCAAATGCATATCTGATAAAGAATTTATATCCAGGGACTAACAGGAGGTATAGTGGTTAAGGAACTGGACCTCCACATGGCCAACCACAGTTTGAATCCCAGACCTGGAGGCTTAAAAATCACATCAGGCACATGTGTGTGGGTGCATGCCCAAAATCTCGAGAGAAGAATGGAGGTGAAGTGATTGTGGCATAGCCATCCTCCCCTTGAGGAGTAATTTCTCACCTTCCCTCTCTCTGTTGAGAAAGAATTTATATCCAAAATATGTAAGGAATTCTAAAATTCATTAAGAAGTCAAACAAGTCAATAAAAAAATGGACAAAATATTTGAACAGATGCTACCCCAAAGATATACAGATGGAAAATAAACACATGAAAATATCTTCAGTGTAGTTAGGGAAATGCAAATTAAAACCACAACAAGACACTACTTTATACCTTTTATAACAGCAAAACTTCTAAAAACTATCAGTGTCAAGTGTTGCTGAGAATGTGGAGCAACTGGAGCTATTGATGGAACTACAAAATGGCACAGCCACTTTAAAAACTGCTTGGCATTTCTTTTAAAGTTAAAGATGCATTTAGTTAATTTGGGTCCTCTGAGAATCAGATTAGACCTACAAGAGGTATTTTAGAAAATATGTTTGTGAGAATAGATGAGGAGGGGATGGAGAGAAACTAGGTGAGTTGTCAGTCTGTGATAAAGGTTTGACCTCTTGTGACGAAGAGAGAAAATGAAGGACTCTTGGGGAAAAAAAATCTTATATTGTGACATTTCTTTCTTTTCCTTTTTTGCCAGGGGGGTACATGTGCTCTCCAGAGAGAGAGAGGGAGAGAAGAGAAATAAAAAGCACCCCACAGTGGATGTGGTCACACTGCAATTCCTTTTCTTCCATTTCTCCACCCGAACAAGATTTGGGGCATGCACACACATGAGCCAGGTGTGATTTCCAGCCACTGGAACCAGTATTTAAACCTTGGTTGGCCATGTGGGATCTGGCTCCCAATTCATAATACTTAACCACTATACCAAGGGACCATTCCTACTCTGACACATTTCTTTTTTAGTTACCAAAAGTCATATGTACTCCTCAGAGAGAGAGAGAAATCACTCCCCAATCAAATGTGGTCACATCCAATCCCTTCTCCTCCATTTCTCCATCCTGTCAAGATTTTGGACACACATACATAGATGCCCAGCATGGTTTTTTTTTTTTTTTTTTTTCATATTTTTTTTTCTTTTTTTGGAGAGGTTTTTGCTATAGGGCGCGTGCGCTCGCCAGACAGACAGAGAGAAACAGAGAGATAGAAAGCAGGAAATCACCCCCCAGGGGGGATGGCCACGCCGCAATCCCTTCTCCTCCATTCTCCTCTCGGGATCTTGGGCACGCACGCACACGCGCCCGGTGTGAGTTTAAGCCGCCGGGTCCGGGACTCGAACCGCGGTCGACTACGTGGGAGTCCAGCGACATAGCCATTATGCTAACTGCTGGTCCCTCCCCCAGCATGTTTTTCAAGCTACTGTGGCAGGGACTTCATGTGAGATCAGACTCATTTAACCACTAGACCCTTGGGTCAGTCCCCGACTATGACACATTTCTAAAAAAGTTTCAGAAAAGTTGAGCCAACATTCTCATCACCTGAGTTATATAGATCTCAGAAATAAGCTTGCCTTAGTATCCCTACCAAGCTCAGTCATTTGCTAGGGGCAGCTCTGCATATACATGATCCTGAAAACAGGAAGTCAGTTATGCTCTCTGAAGTTGGAATCGAAATTTTCACAACCACAAGAGTCAAACCCCTGTATTATACTGATTTACTTCCCCACATGGGTTCAGGTAGCAACTCTTCTACAGTGTCTGTGGACCTTTCATCCTGAGGGGACATCTGTTGGGTCATTTAGAAAGTTATGATACATTTTTTAGTAGAAAAACACATCATGAGTTTGCCAAAAATTTCATAGAAGAGGAACTAGTAGAAATAAGCAAATCCATAACCATAGTGAGAAATTTAAATACACCTCTGTTAGTGTTATAAAAAGCACATACGAACAAGCAAAATCAATAAAGATTTTGTAGAATAATAATTAGAAAATTTAAACAACAAAATTGACACACATACTAACTACTATATGTAAAATACTATACCTAATAAGTATATAACACATATTATTTTCAAGTGTGCATGGAACATTTAAGAAAGTTGATCATATTGTGAAACAAAAAACATATTAAGGGGCTAAAATCACATAGAGTAGTTTCTTTCATTGCATTGCAATTAAAATAAACTTGGTAAATACAAATAACTAGAAAATACGCATGTATTTGGAAATTACTTCTGAATAATCTGTAGATCAACCAAGAAATCCAAAATAAAGTTAGATAACATTTTGAACTGTATAGAAAATGGTATATATCAAAATTCATGGAAGGCCAGTTCCATGGTGCAGCAATAATGTGCTGTTCAAGAGAAATCAGATCCTGGATGGTGACATGGGGATTTGAATCCTCCAGTTGGTCAGCCTAAAGCATGCCAGGCAGGCATGTGAATGCCCAAGATCCAAAGTGCTGGGTGGAGGACTAGAGTAAGGAGATTGTAGTGTGCCCAGATCCTGTGGAGGGTGCTTCTCTCTCTCTCTCTCTCTCTCTCTCTCTCTCTCTCTCTCTCTCTCTCTCTCTCTGTCTCCTTTCCCTCTTCTCTCTCACACTTTCATTTGCAAGTGTAAAAGCTCTATCATGAAGAAAGAAAAATATTTTAAATTTGTGGGGAAGAGCTAAGGCTGTGTTTGTGAGTGAATTTATAGCTTCAAATACAAATATTAGAGAAGGCTAAAAAATCAGTCTAAAAATCTCTATCAGGAAGTTAGGAAGCCACTTATTTGTGAGGTTTGTGGACAGACTCTTTTCTCTTTAAAATCAAAGATTTCCTTGAGGCTCCCTTTCTAGACAGCATAGTATCATTAAATAAGGAAGTTGAGAAAAGAGGAAATTTGATGTAGCAGAAAGATACATGATCATGAAAGAGGCCTGGACATATGGAGGAGCCTTGATATAGCTCTTAGAGTCTTCCTGTATTTTGGTCCCTCTAGACCCAGGAACTAAGTTTGGCATCCCTCTTTAATCTCTAATCTCCTATTTATCTTCTAGGCCACTGATGTTTGAGTATAAATAACTTTATTAATTGAAAGCATTTGATGAGCAACCTTTGTGTTTCAAACATTATGCAAGGTCTTGTCAAAAATACATAAAAGCTGGGGCCAGCAGGTGGCATAGTAGTTGAAGTGCTAGACTCCCACATGGCCGACTGTGGTTTGAGTCCTGGACCTGACAGCTTAAGACTCATGCCAGGAGTGAGTGTGTGCATGCCCAGAGTTCCAAGAGGAGGATGGAGGAGAATGGATTGTGACATGGCCATCCCCCAGGGGTTGATTTCTCACTTTCTCTGGCTCTCTCTAGCTCTCCAGCAAGCACATGTACCCTATAACAAGAATCTCTCCCTTACTCTACACATAAATAATTCCTAAAGTATATTTTTAATAAAATTTACTTTCTTGAGAATTGTTAAAATATAAAGACATGTGTACTTATAAATTTTTTAAATGTTAAATGAATAGATTTTATTAATTTTATTTTATTCAGTTGAATTAAATGAAGAAAAGCACAGAGAACTAATAGAGAAAAAGGAAATGGAAATATCAGAGTTAAATGCAAAGTTAAGAACTCAAGAAAAGGAAAAACAAAGTGAAATGATCAAACTACAGCTAGAGGTAGGTGTTTAAGGATGTGTTAAATTTGAGAATATATCATATAATCTAAATCATATTTTGTTTTTCACCACAGTGAGATAAATATTAGGACTGAAAACAATCTTGTGAGTGGGCCTCACACACACTCATTTCCCTCAGACACAATGCTTGAACACCATACCACTGCCAGCTATGCGGCCTTTCAGCCCTTGACCTGAAGGTGGAACTCTTCAGTTATTCAAAAGATACTGGTTTCCTGAGATGGTGGTGTTTGCTCTAAGAGTGGAGACAAGTAACACAGTGATTATCTCCATTTAAAATCAAGTCTACACAGGCTTTATAATACCACCATTCCAGCGTTGGGAGATTGTTTTTAATCCCTGACAGTACTCTCTCCCCAGCAGAAATTCTGGAACCCTGGTAATCCAACTAGACATTCATTTTACATTACTTGTGATAAAAAGAGACAAATTTCTCCTCAATAAATAAATTTTTATAAAACTACATATTGTGGTGGCAAATCAACCAAATTTCTAAAAAAAGAAAAGAAAAGAAATGTGAAGAACTTCAAATACAGCATCTCCAGAATACACAGGGAACTCAAGTGGCTTACCCAGAAGAAAGCAATTAAACCAATTAAAAGATGGGAAAATGAGCTGAACAAAAAACTCTCTAAGGAAGACAGATGAACAGCCAAAAAGAATATGAAAAAATGCTCAACATCTCTCATCATAAGGGAGATGCAGATCAAAACCTCCATGAAATACCGCCTAACCCTAACCCCAGACAGAATGGCAAATATTAAGAAAAAAAAAAAAAAAAAAAAAAAAAAAAAAAAAAAAAAAAAAAAAAAAAACAGGAAAAGAAATATAAGTGCTAGTGAGGATCTAACAATTTTTTATTATCATTTTTACTTCTCTCCTTTTATTTTACTTTTTTCTTCTTTCTTCTTCTCTAATTCTTTTTCTTTATCTTTATTCATTGGATGCTCAGCCTCTAAGCACTCACAGGTCCAAGTGGACAGCTTCCAAACATCTAAATACCATTAGGGTCAGAATATTACTCTATCCCCACTGAATCTGATGCACAAAGAGTGAAAAACAGAACCAAAGAGAGATTGTAGATCACCTCCTTCTGCATGCCTCTGAATCAGACTGAACTTCAAGAATTAGGAAGAAACACATTATCCATCCAATAACTAGAAATCACCACAGGGTCACAAGAAATATGGGAAAGCAAGAAAATTCCTTTCCTCCAAGGGAAAATAATAACTTCTCTTCATCCTCAGACAGTACAATGAAACTCAGAAATGTCTGATAAAGAATTTAGAATATTCATAATGGCAAAGCTAACAGAGCTGGAAGAGAAGAAAGACAATGAACTGCAGAAGAGGCAGGGGAAAGGAGCTGACGAGTTCCAGGTGAAAAAATTCTTGCAAGATCTAAAAGAGGAAATACACTGTAAAAAAGAATCAAATGGACTTGTTAGAGATGAAGGCTATAGTACGGGAAGTCAAAACCTCCCTTGAAATTATTAAAAGCAGACTAGATCATACAGAAAATTGAATCTCAGGTGTTAAAGATAGAATCGCTGGCCTAGAAAAATCCACCATGAAGACTGAGAAAATTGCCCCAAAAAATGAGAATAATATACAAGAAATGCTAGATACCATCAAATTTCCAAACATTCAGATAATTGGTATCCCGGAAGGCAAAGAGACTCATAAAGGCATTGATAATCTATTTCATGAAATCCTGGAAGAAAACTTGCCAAAGCTAGAGAGGCATTCAAAGATCCAGACCCAAGAAGTACAAAGGATCCCAAATAGAATCAACCCAAGAAGATCTTCTCCAAGACACATTATTGGCCAGATTGACCAAAACCACAGACAAAGACAAGATACTAAGATTGGCAAGAGAAAAACATCAAGTTACCGACAAAGGATTTCCCATCAGGCTAACAGCAGATCTATCATCGGAAACAATGAGAGCAAGGAAAGAATGAGAGAATATATTCAAAGTGTTGAGGGAAAAGCAATTTCAACCAAGAATACTGTATTCGGCAAGATTATCCTTCCTATAGGAAGAAAAGACAAGAACATACTCAGCTACATAAAACCTGAAAGAATTTACCAACACCAGACCAGATCTCAAGAAGTTCTCAAGGGAGTGCTATACCAGGAAAATTAAATACAGACACACAGAAATGAGAGTTCAAAACCTAAGAAAATGGCTAACTTAAACATAGGGCCAAGTCTAGAGTTGAATAGTATATCCCAGAATTTAATCGAATAGATCAAACCATAACAGAAGATAGATTAAGTACATGAGACTGAACTGGTGAAACAGAATTTTATGACTTTTGACTAAAATATTGCTGATTTTCTCCTAAGCTTTGTTTTCTAAGGATTTTTGTCCTGCCTTAAGCTGACAATAGGTTCATGTACCTACTATTTGAACAGAATCCTTACCTATTTCCTGGCTTTAAGTTTTAAGCAAAGTTCCTTAGCATTTCTTTAATTTATTAAAGCTAAAACTGCTTTTCTTGAAATTAAAAAATGTATTTAAAAATACCTGTTTAATGACCATAGTAAGCTATATAGCATCAGTCAGGTGCTACCTTATTATTCATTCTACTTAGAGTTTCACGCCTAAAGTCAGACATGCATTCACAGACATGTATATACCAGCTGAACTTGCTATTGAAAGTAGTTATATTATTTAAGAAATTTTTGAATCAATAAAATGTGGGGGGGGGGAAGGAATAGAAAACAGCTGTAGACACCTGCGACAGTGTGATAGGAGGTTGGGAAATGGCAGAGGGTGAAAAATAGCGGATATATATATGTGTGTGTGTGTGTGTGTGTGTGTGTGTGTGTATGAAACTAGAAATGAAAAATTACTGATGATAACATGTATGATTAAGCCACTATGCAGTATATTCTGGATGGGAAATCACATTTTATATGTTGTGACGATGCTCAGGAAATGAATATAAATTAACTAACTTTAAAAAATGTTTCAGAAGAAAATTACAGTCCACTTGTCACTAAAGAAAAAAAGACATTTATGGGACACAAATATGGTTTATTACCTTTTGATAATGACATGTATCATATTTTCAACTGGGCTGGTCTGAGGTGTATATCATGCTGGGTAAAGTCTCTTTACAATCTAAATTTTGTATAGTGATTGAATGTATAAATAATAATTTTAAAAAATGAATAAAGAAAAAAATATATAAGAAAAAATAAAAACATGAAAAAATAAAGTGGAAATGGAAAAAAATACATAGCATCTCAAAGGCTGAGTCTCCAGCTCTTTGCTCTAAAGCCTTTCAGTAGATTAGTTAACCAGATGTCAGAATCCTAGAGATACTCTTATTTGATGATATATTATTCTTTATATTATTTTCTAGATTCTAGCAATCTCCATTTACATAATTCTATCATATGCGCCCACCTCAACTCCCACTTTATGTTGTAAGAATTCATAGGTCTTACTTAAGATAACTTACTACTCATTTTTCTGAAGCTCTGATATCTCTGGGGTGCTTGGTGAGTTATCTTATGTACTAATTGGGCAAAAGGGGATTGATGCTAACTTTATAGAGACTTTTTGCTGCTGTTGTTGCTGCTGCTGCTGCCTTCTGGCCAACTGTACAACCAAACCACAGAGTGGGCTAGATGGCCAACCAAAATGCAATAGCCCGTTTCAAGATCTGCTGTTGTTAAGTAATCAATTGGTGGATATTTACATTTTGTCTGCTATGAAGGCCCTGGAACTGGTCTAGCCCATCTGTTATTTGACTGGAATGTAGAACTCTGTCATTTGTCTTTGGTGTAGCTATCCATTTCCCTCTCCCAAAACCAGAACACAATCTCAGAATTTCTTCCTAGTCCTCAGAGAGGCTACACTGAACTAAATCTGAAAGTAAGAATTATAATGGAATATTGTGCAAAAACAACTTGACCTGTAAGAATGACCTGTAAGAATTTCTTAACCTGATTTAGTTCAGTTTAAACCAACAAGAGTTTAAACTAAATTGGTGAAAACATATCCGAATTCTACTTTTCGGCCTCGAAGTTTTTACAGGAGGGTGTGTGGACCTTTTCTGAATAACTGTTAATTACACTTACATTTTCTTTATAAAGTGCACTCATAGAAATGGGAAAATATTTTTACCTCTCTTTACATTTATCAGCCCTGGCTGCACAGTATAATCAGCTGATGTTTTGGTAAAAATATGATGCTTGTTGCATCCCAGAATATCTAAGATAGTAGTACATTTTGTTTGTTTCAGTTTTTGCTATAGGGCATATGTGCCCACTATAGAATGAGAGAGAGAGAGAGAGAGAGATCACCCTTCTGGGTGATGGCCACAATGCAGTCAATTCTCCATTCTCCTTTTGGGATTTAGGGCATGCACACACACATGCCCTAAGTATTTCTCAAGCCACCAGGTCCAGCACTGAAACCACACAGTTTGTCATGTGGGATCCACCTTAACCACCATGCCACCAGCCAGCCTGGCATATATTACTTTTTTAAAACTCCCCAAATAATTTTAACACACACTCTGGGTAAATTTTGTTTTTCCTTTGCTCTTTCTTTAGAAATTGTTTCTTAAAGCTTTTTCTAATATGCATTATACAGAGGATACTCTTTTTTTTGTGTGTGTGTGTTTTTTTTTTTTTTTTTTTTTGAGAGGTTTTCGCTATAGGGCGCGTGCGCTCGCCAGACAGACAGGCAGAGAGAGACATAGAGACAGAAAGCGAGAAATCACCCCCCAGTGGGGATGGTCACGCCGCAATCCCTTCTCCTCCATTCTCCTCTCAGGATCTTGGGCACGCACGCACACGCGCCCGGCGTGAGTTTTAAGCCACCGGGTCCGGGACGCGAACTGCGGTCGACTATGTGGGAGTCCAGCGACATAGCCATTACGCTAACTGCTGGTTCCCCAGAGGATACTCTTAAGTTACAGATTATATGTCAAAAGTATCATGGGTTATAATTATATTTGTAGAAACAATTGTTTCTCATTGTTTAAAATATTCTCAATAATTTTCTTTTTAAACTTTTTTCAGCTTGATGCCAAACTAGCGAGAGTGCAAACTAAACCAAAACCATATCCAAATTCGACTATTTTGCCACAAACTATCTACAGAAGGGTATGTGTGTTTTTCTACCATGACTATAGTTTAAAAAAATTCTTATTGTTTCTATAAAAATTATATTATATTCATTACCAACATATTCAACATCTTTTGTATCTGTAAATGAGTTTTACCCCATTAAGTTCTCAAAAAGTAAAATTATAGTCCTTTTAAGCTAATCTTTTTAAATATCAACTTAAGCAATAAGTGTTTGTCATTTCTTATACTTAATCTTATTCATTCTAAATTGCAATAACAAATTTTTTTTCTGCTTCATTTAGAAGCTTCAACATCTTCAAGAAGAAAAAAATAAGGAAATTGCAATTCTTCGTAATACCATTCGCAATTTAGAGCAACGCCTTTCTGCTGGCAAAGATTCTCACCTTCATCGTAGACGGTTTTGAGCATAGTCGTGAATTTGTTAGTTGCTATTTAATTTCTTTAAAAGTAATTGAAAAGTTCCCTTCCATTTTCAATATAAACACACTGCCTAAATAATGACACCAAAAGACAGCTTTAAACTTTTTAAAGTTGAGTTTATTTAGACAAATCTATATCTTTACCAGTTGTGTACTGCTTTCTTGCTTAGCAGTATTAACCATAAAGGAGTTCAGGTTTATAGGGATTAGTTTGCCTATTGAACCATCATTGACTATGGAAATACTTTCTAAGCAGTCCAGAGATAGACAACATTCTTTTCCCTATATCTTTCAAGACAGTCATTCAACTTTCAGAAGAGTGTGATACAATGCTAGATAGAGAAGATACAAAGACTTTATTCATATGTGATAGTTAAAAATTGAGATATAAATTTTAGATATAAAAAGGATAAATGGGTATTTAAAATGTAGTCATGTCCTTCTCAGCAAAATAATGATGTGTTAAGTTTTTCTGGATCTTAAAATATAGAATCCACTTCCTGATAACATTGTTTTGAGAGAGAAGTAAAAAAAGAAAAACAAAACAAAACAAAACAAAACAAAACGGCAAACATGTCTTTGTTGTTCTTCCTCCATTCTAAATTGCTAACTATCCAACAGAAACCCCTAGGTCATAGTTTATGTTTCTGTCTTCATTAATGCAAATAGAATACTGGAAAAAGAAAAAGAAAGACATGTTAGCCAAAAGTTGCAATCACCTTTCAGTTGCCTCGTAATAAAAATATGGTTTGGGTCAAATTTCCTACTATATAAAATATAAAATGTGGAAGTCAATCTAATAGATTTCTTCACATTTGCAACAGTCCAATTTCTATTTGTGGTTCACTAATTAATTAGGTTTGTTTAAATGCTTGAAATGAAATTGACTGACTGGAAGAATCTATCCAATTTAAATATTTAGTTTGAGAGTCATTTTCATTCTTTTGCCTTTTTATTTCATTTTCAATTGGTGCTGACTTCCGTGGGACTGAGCTGCTGACTTGTCTGTCAGGCAGCTGGAGGCAAACGTCACTGACAAGATTCAATGACATTCTCCTCCGCCCGGAGTCCCTGTCAGCTACATAAAGATGGGAGGTTTTCTGTACACTGTCAGGTGATTGCAGCCCCTGTCTTTTCAAATATCAGATGTCGACAATGTCAGCATCAGCTCCTAGGAGCCAACTCTGAATCCCTGGGTAACTGTCAGAGTAACTGATTTATACACCCCTTTCGTCAGATCTTCTTTTGTAGAAGCTCTGGCATATCTCAGTTCTCTGGGTGACCCTGCCTATCATGGCCTTTGTGCTTATGGTGGTGATGAAGGCCTGGAGGGGGGAGATGCAAAGGCTCATCAGGTGTCCCTGGCTGCTGGTTCTCTGGAAGCTGACCTCTCCCAACATGCTGATGCCCAGGCTCATGGTGGTGCTTATGATGGTGATGTGGATGCAGCGCCTCGGTTGTTTTTTCCACACCAGCCAAAGACACATTCTTACAGAAGTCTTCATGTTCAAGAGTCTAGAACAGATTTAAAATCACTTATCAATAAGTTTATCTAGTTAGCAGGGATATGTGAAAAATTATTTGTAGAACTGACATATATGAAGTTCCAACTGGTTAATTAGGATAGAGCTGGTATCACATTAATGAGAAAAGAGTCTGATAGGAGTCTCAACCTAGACTTTTTATTAAAGGCTTAGTAGCTGTATTTATATGAATAGAAGAAAAACTAAGTAAACTGGCTGAAAGAACACAGACTGTAGTAAAGCCAACCAAATCCTAAAATCAGTTGACCTTTCACACCTGTGTCAACAGTACATCTAATCTAATGCTATATTCTAAAGCAAACTAACTCCGATAATTCAAAAATGCTAATAAACTTTGCTCAGAATAGGTCACTTTTCATTCTTCAGCCTAAGTCAGGAAATAGTCTGAACTTCACCAATGTGTCTCTATATTGTGCAATCATTTGAGAGTAGAACATTGCTGCCTATTCCCCATTGACCTTAGCATTCCATTCTAAATGATTGTAGTTCTTTCATTTATTGAAAGTCTTCCTTTATTGTTTTGTGGTACCCATAAATCACAGGCTCAAAGCCCATAGTTATGGCAACATAATATCAAATGGCAACCTAAAGTTGATTTGTAAATAGAACTATAAAATTCTCAAGGGAGTGCTGTATCAGGAAAATTAAATACAGACACACAGAAATAAGAGTTCAAAAACTAAGAAAATGGCCAACTTAATCATAGGGACAAGTCTGGAGTTGAATATTATATCTCAGAATTTAATCGAGTAGATCGGACCACAACAGAAGATAAAGTACTTGAGACTGATTTGGTGAAATAGCATTTTCTGATTTTTTACTAAAACATTGCTGATTTTCTTCTAGGCTTTGTTGTCCGGTTTTAAGGATTTGTGTCCTGTCTTGAGCTGTCGATAGAGTCATGTACCCACCATTTGAACAGAATCCTAACCTATTTCCTGGCTTTAAGTTTTAGGCAAAATTCCTTAACATTTCTTTGATTTAAGTTAAAACTGCTTTTCTTAAAATTACCAAGTGAACTTCCTATTGAAAGTAGTTAGATTATTTAAGAAATTATGTGATCAATACAATGTGGGGAGGAAAGGAATGGAAGACAACTGTAGACACCAGAGATAGTGTGAGAAGAGGGTGGGAAAGGACAGAGGGTCAGCAAAAAAATATATACATACATATTATTTTTTTCATATATATATATATATATATGAAACTAGAAATGGAAAATTTTTGACAATAGCATGCATGATTAAGCCACTAGGCAATATATTCTGGATGGGAAATCACATTTTGTATGCTGTGCCGATGCTTAGGGAATTAATGTAAATTAAGTTAAAAAAAGTTTCAGAAAAAAAATATTTCAGAAGTAAATTACAGGACACTTGTGACTAGCTTCTAGCTTTGTCCATATTTTTAGTTTAACGTATTTTGTGAATCAATAAAATATGGAAAAAAGTTTAGTATGGATGGGAGAGAGGGGGAAGGAAAAAAGTAAAAGTATGCTTAATTGACAAAAAATGAGAAGCTATTTGCTGATAAGTTATAGAGTAATATCTTTGGCTTGACTGACATGTATAGTATTTGTGCTGGAAAAAGAAATGTTATACCCTGTAAAGATGTGATTAAAGGTAAATAAATTAATTAATTAATAAAAAAGAAAAAAACAACCTGAAAGCCTAAAGACTCATAAATGCAAAATGCAGAAATAATCTCTAAATATGAGGAACCAGTATAGCTAGCATTTATTAAGTACTTAGTATAGGTTAAACATTGAGTTAGTACTTTATTTGCATTACCTCAGCCTTCTCATCTTTAAAAGCAGTAAAATAACCCTCATAAGATTATTACGATGATTAAAACACGAAAAATTTGAAAAACCTATTATTTTTCTGAACAATTAAATTAATTAATTAAATGAGTCATTAACATTTGAGGTGACTTTCTTTGGAGCTAGGGAAACTCTGAAAGCAGCACAGATCACAAATAAACTTAAAATTGTTTTTAAATTTTACCAATCTGTTTTGTCAAGGAAACACCGTTTAGAATTATTTTCCTTTTCATACTAGGAAAAACAAATTTAACTGATATAAATTAAAAGCAATTATTTTAATGTCTTTTTTTTACAAAAATATATTTAAATACAGTGCTTCTCATAACAAGAAATTTTTTTTACAGTTTTTGGGAAAGAAATATCAGTAATGAATACAACACTTACTCCATTTTAAAATAAACGCAGTTAATGCACACCACAGAATGGGCAGACAATACAAGGGTTTCCCAGAAAAGCTGGCAGTATTGCATCTTTGGTAAATCATCTGGTCCCAATTCTAGTGCCGGTAATGCTATGGGTAAGCTTTGCTATCACTATGCTTTTGTGTGAACATGTTTAGATTACTACAATAATATTGTTTTATGTGTTGACTCAACTCTTCGGGCACTTATACTCATGTGATAGCATTGGGTTGTGATCGAAATATATGATGTACGTTGACTTTTATTTTCTAACACTCTTCTAGATAATAGTAGCAACATGGGTCCTGACGATGTTTTATAATACATGTTACATAAGAGGAAGTGTGCGTAATTATTGAAACTATTATTTACTTTAAATCCACCTACAAAAATATTAACTTATCATGACACACTAACTTATTTAGATAGCTCTTAAAAGATTTCCTCTTTTTTCCAGTAAAATAATTGAGACAAATACCGTTAGAGAGCAGTTTCCACATTTCTCTTCACAATAAGCGCTCTTAATAGCTTCTTCAACATAAGAGAAAGTTAGGAAAGAAAAAGGCAAACCAAGATGAGATACAAGACGGCCACATCTGGAAAAAAGGAGGGGGGGCGACAAATACAGGCATTATAATATTTTCTGCATCAGGCTCAGTCTGATAGGAATTACCAGTTTAATGGTGTAACTAAGATCCTTTCGTGTCTTCAATAAATTTCCTTGAATGAGGTCTAAAGATCAGCTCCTAAGCAAGCACTGCTGCCCAGCTCAGGTTATAGCAAGACTATAATGAGTCTAAAACTACCATTTTAAAATGTTATAGACATGTAACTAAATAATATAAAAAACGTGTAGTATGGTCATTGTAATTTGGTAAAATACAATTTTGTAATTGGCATAAATTATACCATAAATTCTCTAAACCACTGATCTATAAATTGGGCTCTGGAAACCAGCAGTTAGCATAATGGCTATGTCGCTGGACTCCCACGTAGTCAACCGCGGTTCACGTCCCGGAACCGGTGGCTTAAAATTCACGCCAGGCGTGTGTGCGTGCCTGCCCAAGATCCCGAGAGAAGAATGGAGGAGAAGGGATTGTGGCGTGACCATCCCCCCTGGGGGGTGATTTCTCGCTTTCTGTCTCTATGTCTCTGTCTGTCTGGCCAGCGCACACGCCCTATAGCGAAAACCTCTCCAAAAAAAAAAAAAAATTGGGCTCTGTAAATTACAAGAGCTATTCATAACTATTGCTGAGGTAGCACAAATTTCACACAATAGATCATAGCATAACACAAAGACCTTCAGGCCTTACCACTGACCTGATTATCTAAAAATACATCTGATGCAATAAAAATGTCAGCACAATGAAACAACTAAAATTATAACACTTAACATTCTCAGAAATGGTGGGATTAAAATAGCTTTCATATCTACATTTTACCCAGCATACACAGTTTTATGTGAATATCAAAGATGCATGCAGATCATGCGTAAGTAATTAAGACACCTTACAGTTCAGAAATTCAGGTATGTAGCCTTAAAATTATTCATTAGACTAGGGATAAGCCAGTGTGGTCTACAAAGTGCAGTCATTTTTCAACTGCACAGGTTGGAATTGTTTATGACATACAATTTGATCCTTCTTTTTATTTAATCAGAATGCTAATTTATATGGGAAAACTGTAGTCAATTTTATTTATCTACTGAAATGGTGAATTTCTTTGCCTTACTTTCAAAATAATTTCAAAATATTAAAACCAAACCCCTTAATGGGCTTATTTTGAAATTGTTTAGTAATAAAACAAAAGGAAGTATCTTATTTTAAATCAGTTACTATAAAATGTAGAAAGGTAATGGAAAAGTAATAGAAGCTAGTAATTAGGGACATGACATAAATATACCAAGAATTTAGAATCCACAGAATTGGTTGATTAACCCAAGGTGGAAGGTGTGGTGGAAGAAGTCTGTAATATATGTATGCCACACAGTTTTCTGAAGGGCAGGTGACAGTAAAGCTACACACGTGATGGTGTGTGGTGTCCAACAACATCAGAGTTACTGGCTGGGGGCAGGGACATGGTTGCTGAGGATTACAGGATTGTATATATGCCCTAATGCTTGGCTGCATCTGCCCCACAGAGGGTTGTTTTATATAATTCACACAAAGGATTGAAGTAGAAACTGATTTAGGAGATGATAACGAGCTCAGATATGAACAATTTAAAGTGTTTGTGAATATACCACTGAAGTAGATATATTGGTCTGGAGTTCACTCACTGTGTTTGAACTCTGTATACATATTTGGAATCATCAGAATGTATGTTACAATTATAGTGAAAGGAGAGATGAGAGGAAGAGTATGGGAGAAGAACAAGGAGAAGGAGTATGAGAGGGAGGTGGGGAGAGGAGGGGTAGGTTATGATAGAGATTAAAAGATGAAAGTTTCAAGAAGTAAGATATAGTTTTACTTCTAAATGTTAAATAGATATTATATCAGATAAGTACTGAAATATTGACATTGTAATTAACAATAAAAAAGACTGTTATGTGTGGTGGAAAAAAATTAACAAATATATAAAAATATAAACAAATATACATTCACATAAAAATGCATACAAAACAGGTATCTTTTATTTTTTTTTTTTTGAGAGGTTTTTGCTATAGGGCGTGTGCGCTCACCAGACAGACAGAGAGAGACAGAGAGACAGAAAGCGAGAAATCACCCCCCAGGGGGGATGGTCACGCCGCAATTCCTTCTCCTCCATTCTCCCCTCGGGATCTTGGGCACGCACGCACACGCGCCCGGCCTGAGTTCTAAGCTACCGGGTCCGGGACGCGAACCGCGGTCGACTACGTGGGAGTCCAGCGACATAGCCATTACGCTAACTGCTGGTTCCCAGGTATCTTTTATTTGATGTCTGTGTGTTTGTGTGTGTGTGTGTGTGTGTGTATGTGTGTGTATGTGTGGTGTACACACCTGTCATATATGAGGAAGTCATCTTTATTTCCATTTAAGAGAGTCCAGACATCGGTTTGGTTTTCTTCTTGTTGATAAACAGGAATGTGCTCTGAAACCTTATTTTTAAGATATATGTATTTTAATTGAGAAGAGATCCCTTGATGATTAACAATAACATAGGAAATATTAGAATAGCCTTCTTTCTCCAGCTTTATTCGCAGGTCTTCTAATCTAAAATATTTGGGGGAAAATACATAAAATTAATCATCTCATTTCATTTTATTAGTGATTTCTTCTCTTCCACCTCTATTTTTTCTATGTGTAACCTTTTTCACTATTTTTGACTGACCCATACCTGTAGATGCATATGTTTAATGACCCAAGACCTGGATAGCAAGGCTCATGTCCATTCTTTGGCAAAACACTTCCCTGCTTCTTACGCTGAAATAGCTGATCCATTTACAGGTGTACAATTTAGAACATTTCCATTGTACAAGTAGTATGTACTAAGTTATAAAATATAGGTCTATTAAAAAAATTATACCTCCAGGAAAATCACAGTAAATATTATGGTATATATTTTAGTCTTCTCTCTTCCTATGCAAATACATACAATTTTTCCAAAAATGTGACTTCACACATATATCAATTCCTTTTTTTTTTTTACTTGATGTACTTATGTGTGTGTATTTACTAGCTTTCCCCTAAGGTATCCTAAATCACAGGAAGACAGACTTACCTAGAAGCCTGCAGAACGCACAAGTATCAACTGGCTTGAAGAAGAGCAACTACGGTCACTCTACCATAGGAGTCCAGCATTGGATCTTGATCTCTTATGCTCCAAGCTGGGGGCTGCTTACAAAAGGAGCTTTGGCGGTGGCCCTCTGTCCCTCCCCACGGGAGGAGACAGAGGGCCAGCACAAGCCCCAGGCTTTTCCACATTGCTGGGGTTGTTCTGTAAAAGAAAAAACCTGTTTGTCTCCATTACAGATAACATCTCAGTCATAACTATGGGTTTCTGTAAACTCAGCAAGTATAATTCTACCTTCATGTTTTTCATCTCATTATGATGATCCTTCCTACACTAAATCTTATTATAAAAAGAAAGGTATCAATCCGAGGCAGGGAGATTGCCAAACATCTCTTATCTGGTTCAGCAAAATATTCTAGTAAACATGCTATGGAAGTTTTCCCAATGGAACAGTCAACCATTTCTCTAGGAAAAGACATATGTTTAGAAAAAAAAATGTCTAAACTGAGAGAAATTTTTGCTGTAGGGCGTGTGTACTCGCTGGAGAGACAGAAACAGACAGAAAGCAAGAAATCACCCCCCTATCACCCCTCCCAGGGGGGTGGCCACACCACAATCCATTCTCCTCTCAGGATCCTGGGCATGCACACGCACATGCCCAGTGTGAGTTTTAAGCCCCAGTCTGGGACTCAAATGGTGGTGGACTACATGGGAGTCCAGCAACATAACCATTACGCCATCTGCTGGTCGCAGTGATACACCAAGTTCTGACTGTTCTTTGCATCCTCTACCAATCTAAGGAAGGAAAGGATAAGTAAAGGAGTCTACACAGAAATTAAAAGAGCCAACACGGAAAGGGAACTAGGAAGAAGAGTGGCAGTGAGAAAACAGTAAACCACCACGAATGTGGCTCCTTGTTGGGCCCTCAGCTCTTCAGGTTCCAGTCATCTACACTTACAAATCTCTTAAAATGGCTTCCTTTTCCCCCTCTTATTCTAAAATCTACTTCTATGATAATATTAAAGGATTTGAATCTCTGCAGATATAGAATTGCCTGCCATAACATAAATACCCAACTACAAGTAAAGGGAGGAACCAAACCAAGGAGAAATATTTCAGATCACTGCCCCCTTCTCACAACATTTACAACTTATTGAAATATACATTTATTCTATGTGTTGCCTACCACTATTTTTGGGAAGTTCCTATGAATAGTCAGCACATTCTTAGGTTAAAAAGTTAATAAACCCCAAGTTCAAATGTCAAATAAACCCCAAAGTAGGCATATTTCCCTCAGCAAAGAGGTACCAAAGAAACAGGTGACCTAGAGGGCTGAGGAAAGGGGGTTGTGGCATGAGGAGACCTTGGTGAGGATCTCTTCCCCACCCTTTTGTTCTCCCATAAGTGTGCATAAACTATCATGAATAACACAAACATTAAAAACTAAAAAAGTTTAGTTTTAAACTTTTTTTTAAAAGGACCAGCCGGTGGCATAGCGGTTAAGGCAGCTGGATCCCACATGTTTGACTGCCCAGTTGAATCCTAACTCGGAGGTTTGAAAAATATGTCAGGCACATGTGCGGGTGTGCCCAAAGTCCCAAAAGGAGAATGGAGGAGAAGGGATTCTGGCATGGCCATTCCCCATGGGGATGCTTTCTCACTTTCTCTCTCTCTCTCTCTCTCTCTCTGTGTGTGTGTTTGTGTGTGTGTGTGTGTGTGTGTGTGTGTGTCTGGTGAGCACATCCTCCATATAGCCAAGAAAAAGCTAAAGCGTTGACCAACTATGGTGGCAGGAATACAACATCCTGCAATACTAAGACCATACGGAAGGTCCTAGGTTCATGTCCTAATGTGGGATCCAGCTGCCTCAACCACTCTGCCACCAGCTGGTCCCTTTTAAAAAAGTTTAAAACTAGACTTTAATGGTAATTTACCTAGAGTCCAGAACACCTGAAATCAGAACAGTGTAGACACTAATACACTGGTGGACATACAGAGACCTTTTTTACACCTGATTATCTTTCACATATTTAACACCTCAAAAGTCCTACCTATATAAGGTATCTTGATAAGAGCCTGACTAAAAGAGAGAAAAAATAACAAGAGAAAGAGGAGAGAGAGAAAAGAGGCTAAAGTGAATGACTTATTAAGGCCATCTAAATATTGATATTTATCTTAATATTTAAAAAATTCTAATATTTAACAAAGACATGTTTAAATCAAGAAAATGTCTTTATGATCGTATTTACATTAACAATACAATTGTTGCTATCACTTACTGAACGTTTATAAAACTATATGCAGGCAGACATACAAATTTTATATATAACGTCATTACTCCCCACAACTATGTGACCAGCATCTGAAAGTCCTTTCTCACTCAACTGACAGCTCCCGTTTTCCATGTAGACTGCAAAATTTCACTTAATCCACAGATCACCTAATTGTGCCACGGGTTTAACTCCTTTAATATTACCTACCTCTGCACTGGTAGAAACCTGCTCTCCCCCACCCCACCCCACCCCACCCCTTTTCACTTTTCTGAAACTGTTCATAATATTCCTGGACATTTCTACCGCACTGAAAATAAAAGGAGGACTCTATTTTTTCCTGTTTATCCTCCCGCTGCATTTCAGTGGGAAATACTTCAATTTGAACATATAATATCGCCTGTATAACATCTCAACCTTTTGCAGAACGAAGGTGTTGGATTTCTTCAACTTCTCTTGCTCTCAGTAATGCAAAAGACAGGGCAGACAGCAAGAAGAACCGTCAGATGTGCCCACTGGAAACTTCGCCCAGAGTTGGACTCTTTCATTCTTTCTTGTGTTTTACTATTTTTATTTCCTTTACCCACCTTTGCTCTAAGTGTACTTTAAGGAAAAGATACCTTTTATCAGACTTACAAACAAAACAGTTCCCCAAACTCTCAAAGGACAGAACACTGGAGAACACAGCTCGTACTTACGCCGCCCCTTCGGACTGGCTGCTTCCTTTCTCGGCTTCCTTGCGCAGCTCCACAAAGCCTCAGCGACAAGCTGGTATTTATAGTCCTGTTGTTTACCTCACCCCGCAGCTGGAGTCCAAAGTTCAGTGCTCACTGGAGCAGTGACCTTGCAAACAGAACAGGCTCCTGAACTGATTACTATTGTTATTAACTTAAAAGAAAGACGCCAGTGCTGCCATGCAGAAAGCCAACCAACATGTTTTGACACTAACTTTCCTTATCCTTTCAGTCACCCCAGAACGTAGGATTTAATGGTACAGTCGGGAGGCGAGGGGGGGGCTGCCTGTAAAGAGGGCCTCGAATATGAATATGTTCCTTTCCAAACTCTAATAGGGCAGCACATTCGCTGAGCCAGCAAGTCATGCTGCTGCTTCAAAAAAAAAGGGGGAAAAATTTTTTTCTTACTGTTTTCTGGTGAAGAGGTTCTAGCCTAACCCACACCCAGTGAGCTTTGTTTAAAAGGTACCAGGCTGTATGGGATTATTCTAGTTTCCCACCATGTAGACTGACCATTTGGCTATGCTGAAAACTTTAATCACTGTGAGATCTCACAGGACCTCTCTGCTCTTTTATTTTGTGTTTATTTCGTAAAGCAAGAATAGACTAGGATTTCTATCTAAAGAAGAAGTTCTCATTTTTATTGTCACGGAAGTAAGACCTCTGTGTTCCATGGAATTCTGGAAGATACTAATGTACAATCTTTACAAATATAATCACATGCAAATAAAAGTTAGTGATATGACATGGATATGGAAATGGTATAGGAATTTTCAAACTGTACAAATAAAATAGAAAATCCCTAGTATTTCAAAGAGAAGTCAGTTCTTTCCAGTAAGCCTTGCAATCTGGCATGTCAGTGGTGGGTGAGGGAAGAAATGTTTAATGGTGTCATCCCCGAATAATGATGGTTTCCAAGTAAGCCTTGCTTTTACTACGATGCGTTTTGGCCAAACAAAGCCCCGTTGATTGCTGTGTGTTAGATACTGCTGAACAAAATACAGGAAATACAAAGTGGCTCAGACATTGACCTTCCTGTAAAGAAACTTCATATCAAGTTAGAAGTTTGTCCATTTTAAGCCAAATTCAGTTTACTTGAACAAAACAGTAAATATTAGCCTTCTGGAGGCCCCAGTACTTTGAAATACTTCATTTAAAATAAATGAAGTATTAATAGTTAAATAGTTAACATATTAATAGTTCATCAGTCAAAATACTTCATTTCTTTCCAAGGGGAAAAGCACACTTAAACAAATTCATTTTTTAAAAGAATTTCTAAAAAACATCTCTGTATAAGGCAGGTAATTCCCCCTTGGGGTTCATCACCTTGACAGACTTTAGATATCGCGGTCTATCTGCAGAAGGAAAGCAAGCATTTCACTTTCTCTCCTTTCACATGTGGCTTAGCAGGTGCCTCCTATCCCAAAAGGACTCTCTCCAAGTGTGCAGATGGAAAAGTACCCAGGATTGTGTGTATCCAGACCAATGAATGTCTGAAACTTCCAGGTGGAAAAGGGAAGATGGAGAGTCTGTACTGTTTGAAAGGAATCTATTCTTAATAGTCTCTTCTATGTTCGGTATCCTGGAACCAATCAGCATTTTCAAGAATAAAATTATCGCAGGGCACACACCTCTAGTCCTAGCTACTCAGGAAACAGAGGCAAGACTAGTGTAAATTCTAGGTCAGCCTAAGCAATGTAGCTAGATCTTGTCTCTTTAAAAAAAAAAGGGGGGGGGGGGGCCTAAGGCTCTGGACTTTCCTAAATGGCTGACCCCAGTTCAAGTTCCAGTCCTGGTGGCTTGCATTCTCACTTTCCCCCTCTCTATCTGTGTTTGTGTGTGTGTCTCTCTGGTCAAATTAGAAATAAACGAATAAATAAATAAAGTTAAATAAATAATTCTTTAAAATGATGTGGGGGAGAAGAGCAGATGGCATAATGGTTATGCTGGACTTCCACATAGTCTTGGACCCAGAGGCTTAAAACTCATGCCAGGTGCATGTGTGTGCATGCCCAATATCCCGAGAGGAGAATGCAGGAGAAGGTATTGTGGCATGGCCATCCCCCTGGGGGGTAATTTCTTGCTTTCTGTCTCTCTGTCTCTTGGGCGTGCGCTCGTGCCCTATAGCAAAAATCTTTCTTAAAAAAAAAAAAAAAAATTCAAGCAAACATCAATTGGGTGTTAAATTTCACTAAATCAAACAAATGGGTGTTTATACCATACGCAATGCTAAATCTTGGAACTAAAGAGATTATAAAATAAAAACAAACCAAAAAAAAAAAAAAAAAAATCTTTTGTTCTCAAGGACTTCAAAATCTAAGAAAATACACAAACAAGTAAGCAGAAAAACCAGACTGTCAGGTATGATCAAGTCTAAGATGTCTGTAAGTACAAACTTCTGTTGAAACCTTAAAAATGAGAAAGGAGCATTGAACCCAGCCTGGAGATAGGGACAGCATGATAAGTTGCTACGCTTTCAAACAAGTTCAGCAGGAACTAAGGAATTATTTGGGTTTTATACTCAACCTATAGCACACCCAGCAAGTTTGGCCACTGCACTGTCTAGCTAGTAATTTTGATTGTTTCAATTTTTATAGATTTTTGAAATCTCCTGACAGGTTGCTCCAACCACCACCACATGGTCAAATACTGAGATTACTGGCAGTATGTAACTGACCGTGAAGTTAATAACAATGATCTCAGCTCTTAAACTTCCAGCCCTGGAGCCATGACGTAAAGACTTTATACTCTTTCTTCCATGCCCTTAGCGTTTGTCCCTAGAATGTTTATGTGAATATTTAATCCGTGTTTCTAATAAGCATGCTCACCTCTTTATAAGTGGTAGTGATTTCTAGGGAGAATAGGGACCTGCGAATCTGTGAGTGTGATATACTTAAAAAAAAAGAAAGGCTGCAAATTGTGATTTTACAATCAGTATTAGCCAAGGCATATGGCAATATGGCATCCAGTCATTGATGTTTGTGAGATACTGATAACCTCAAATGTTAGAAAGTGAAAGTGTTACTCCTATATGAAGCACCTATGTAAAATATTCATCCCCTTGCTTACATGGTGTTTTACATAACAGGGAAAATGAAAACTCCCAATATTTTAGGAAAATGGGGGCTTTGACCTAAGTTGTATTTTCTTTCCCTTACGTGTACAGAACGGTGCCTTAGATGTCGTCATATGAATTGCTCAGACAGTACCAAATACGGTACTGTCTGAGCATCCATACTAATAGATAAGCAAGCCACTGAATATGCTAGGGACGCTTAGGGAAAAAGATGTTTTTAAAATGAGTGAGATAAATAAGAACAATGGCCAAAGGAAGGCATGGAAACAGCAGCTTGGATTGGATAAGGCTGAATTTGATCCTTGGAGATTTGTATGAAACTGAAATATGCTTTGAAGGGAGTTTTCTTCAAGCTCACAGGTTGACAGTTCTGAGAACTGTTTGATATATCAAACGTAAATGCAATTAAGGGAGTGACTGTGGACAGAGCCAAATTCCATGTGGGACTGAGCACATTTAGAGAATAACAACATTGGAATCATTTTTACTTGAAAAAGTAGATTATTGTTAAAAAAAAAAAAAAAAAAAAAAACCTATCAAAACCAGAGCTAGTGCCTGCAGCTTCTCATGGGAAAATGTTGGCTTTGCTATATAAGAAGCATGTTGGCCTATCTGATGGCCACAAAACAGCATTGATCCTTGATTTAGAAAAATACCCACATTTATTGAGTGTGCTATTTGTGTTCTGACCTGCCACAAAACTAGGTACATATGTAAATATGTTCACATATTTGCTAATAGGTAGAAAAATTCTGACAGTTTTTTTGTTTGTTTGTTTAAGTAGGATTTTTTGTTTGTTTTTCTTTTAAGATTTTTGCCATAAGGCTCAAGTACTCCCTGCTGGGGAGAGGCAGTGTGAGGGAAAGTGAGAACTCACTCCCCTGGAGGGATGGCCACACCGCAATCCCTTTCCCTCCATTTTCCTCCTGGGATTTAGGGCACGCACATGTGCCCAGTATGATTTTCAATCCATTGGGTCCAGGACTCGAACCACAGTCTGCCATATGGGGAACCAGTGTTTTAACCATTACTCTACCTGCTGGCCCTTAAAGTAGTTTTTTTTTTTTTTTTCTTTTTTTTTAACAATTAAGTTCATGCTAATAATTTTTTAAATTTTTCATTATTTGGAAAAAATAGGAAAAATCAGATATTTCAGCTGATTTTTATTTTAACTTTTGCTATAGGGCATGTGTACTCACCAGAGAGAGACAGAGAGAAATGGAAAATGAGAAAGTACTGCCTCAGGGCGGATGGCCACACCTGAGTAGAGCTGAGTGTGGATTGTCTTGACTCAAAGCTTCAGCAGACACTGAAATCAAAGTAACCTACCGAGATAAAAGCTGAGTCAAAATGAGCTGAGGTTTCTAAAAGCCCCAATAAGTCAACAAACCAGGAGGAACAGAGCAGCATCCATAAAACCAGGTATGAAATTATGGAAGAAGAAACAGGGAGATAAGCGCAGGGGGTTTGAGACTGGAAGCGTGATATGGAAGGCATGGCTGGTTAAACACCTAGACAGGCACTGTTGATAACCGTCTGTCCCTTCATGCTTACCAAAGCACGGTGTGAGGGGTCAGAGGCAGTTCCACTGGGTAAGCCCTGGTAATATGTCACAGCTGTTCTCAAAGCCATCTGTGATCTGAATCACAATGGTGGAAATCCACTAAGCAGTTTGAAACAAATTATTGATTTTTAGTATTTTGTGAAGGAATGGGTAAATGAACAATGACTTTTTCTGAGACTTAAGAACTGAGGAGTCTGGGACCAGCAGTTAGCATAATGGCTATGTTGCCGCTGGACTCCCATGTAGTCAACCACGGTTTGTGTCCCAGACCCGGTGGCTTAAAACTCACACTGGGTGCGTGTACGTGCGTGCCCAAGATCCCGAGAGGAGAATGGAGGAGAAGGGATTGTGGTGTGGCCATCCCCTCTGGGGGGTGATTTCTCGCTTTCTGTCTCTCTGTCTCTCTCTGTCTGTCTGGCTAGTGCATGTGCCCTATAGCAAAAACCTCTCCCAAAAAAAAAGAACTGAGGAGTCTGAATGTTGGAGTTAAAAAATTCTGTTGAAATTCCTATAAATCTTCCTGTAACCCAAAGTGTGAATAAAACCTAATAAAGTAAATCATTTGCTAGTTCTTATCTATAAATTAGTTTTATCTTGGACACTTGCCATAGTCATAGCTGCTACATTGCCAATAAAGTGCACGTGAATGCTCATTTTTTATATTGTTTACATGGAAAATATAAGTCTCTCTGATAAACGGCTTCTCAAAACCACTGGGTCGTCAGGAAAGCCCTGATGCATTTTTGCATAGAAAAACACGTGTGACTTTTCTGACAGCCCATAATACCCTTAGACCAGCTCCAGAAAAACATTTATACCCATTTTCTTGCATGCTAACTAGTTTGCAAAGAAGCCGGATTTAAATCGTTGAAGCTTTCTTTTCTAGAATCACTCCTCTCATTTTGGCTAAATGAATATTGCAAAACAATCTACATCAGGTTTCCAGTGGTCTTAACTTGCCGCTCCATTTCTCCTGTGTATGTACTAGCAAAGAGGCTTCTGGGACCTGTGTTGATTTCTCAACTCTTAAGAATTATTTAGTAGAATCTTTAGAATGTTCTGGCAGAATAATAAATTAAACGTAATACAAATTTTAGGCCAGGTGTACCTAATATTCTGTAGGAGAGAAAGAAAATGTTCCCTCTACCTTCTAAAGTTTTCATAATTTAAGTCTGTGAAGTAAAGTAACAGTAAGCAAATTAAGAGAAGAAAATAGGTTTAAATTTATAATATGTATAGCATGGGAGACTCACGCAATATGAGATTTGAAGACGGGCCAGATGCCTGAAGTTCTTCAGAACATACTATCAGAACAGGAGTTCTGGCTTCAGGGAGAGGTGCCAACAAGCGATGGTGAGAGGAAGCAGTGCACCGTGGACACACGTTGTCAGGTTATGCAGATACAGTTCTGTCCATCTGGAGAGTCGGGGCTAGCCTTTTTCAGTCTATGTTGTCAGGAGGAGCAGGGCAGCAGACTCTTCTGTGATATTTTGAGTGGTCAGAAAAGTCATGACACATTTTTGCTTAGAAAAACACTTCATGACTTTTCAGATGGCCAATAGTTAATCTTCCCTGGTTGATGAAATTTCAGGAGGGAGAGCACTGGATCATTGAGCTCTTTCTGAAGGAGTTGGTCCAAGTCAAACAAATGAAATTCCAAGAAAGCTTCATTCTGCCCTTGGAGTGGGGAGCCACAGGGCCAGAGAAACAGGGACAGGAGAAGGTCAGAGAGACCTTGATTCTCCTTCAGTTCAAAGCACTCAGTCTGCCAGAGCATATTTTGGGGTATCATTTTCTAAGGCCCTACAGTTCATTCAAAATAATTCAACTTTCTGGGGGCCAACTGTTTGGGGGCCAGATGATGATGCAGCAGTAACACAACTAGACCCACATTAAAAGGTCCCTGATTCAGACCAGCAGATGGTGTAATGATTAAGTCGCTGGATTCACATGTCGTTGAATGTGGTTCAAGTCCTGGACCTGGCGGCTTAAAACTCATGCTGGGTGCATGTGCGTGCATGCCCAAACTCTCAGGAGGAGAATGGAGGAGAAGGGATTCTGGCATGGTCATCCTCTCGAAGGGGTGATCTCTTGCTTTCTGTCTGTCTCTCCAGTGGGTGCACATGCCCTACAGCAAAATTCTCTCTTAAAAGAAAAGTCCCTCCAGATTCATGCCTCCAGGTTCATGCTGGACATGCTGCACATGCCCTTGATTGAGGCCGGCTCACGCTGGGAGTATATCAGAGCATGAAAACTTTGTGGGGGACGCCTCTCTCTCATAAGATTTTTAAAATTTCAGCTTTTTGGAAAAAGAAATATGATCTTAATTTATATCTCAAACTGATGGAAAAGGATATACTAGATATAAATTAATATGATCATTGTACTGCCAATAGTGCTAGTGTAAGCACTTACTTAAAAGGACACTGAAAAGAAAGACAGAGTTGTTGATTCTGGAACAAGATGTCATTTTAGACAGATAAATAATCATCTCTATGGTTTAGTTTGAAGAACACAAAAATAACTTCTCCTGGGTGCCTTCTGTGCTTCCAATAAAATCATTCTTATTCCCCAAAAGCCCTGGGATAAAGCAAATGGAATTTAGAGAGGGAGAGGTGCCTTTAACACAGTTACACAATATTGAAACAAGGTCAGAGGCCTAAGGAAATGATGCCCAAGAGGGTCAGATGACGAAACGAGGGCTTGGCACTGCAGAGAACGCAAGCTGATTGGCGTCCCCAGATGTATTCACCATGTATTTAACTTCGAGTTTGTTCACCAGTGAGATGCATGGTCCCTGGACCTGCAGAAATCACCACTTGATGAGAAAAAGAAGTCAGGTAGAGAATGTTCCCAGCCTGGGACACTGAACCTTCTGGAGGACAGAGATTAAATGGGAGATAAACTGGTCCATGGTCTGCCTTGAAAGAGAACAGTATCACCATCTGTTCCAGTTTCCAATCTGCATACTGGAGTAGCTACGGTTATGTACCATAGGAACCAAGAATCACAAACTGTTAGAGAAAGTGATATCACACCGCTCAGCGACAAATGAGTGAACAGAGGCCCGTGTTAGGTAGAACAACTTCTCCGCGTGGGGAAGGTGGCAGAGGAAGACAGGTGCAGATCAAGGTAGAAAAAGAAGAATGTTAGCTACTTGAATGCCGTAAGTCATCGATAATTTACAATTAGAGCTAGAGAGGAGCTCATCTTATCTTTTAAAATGAAACACAGGCTGTGGAAAGAAGGAACCTATTGCAGTTTTAAGGTCTTCCATGTTTATGAAACTCAAAAATAAATTCAAGCAAAACAACCAAAAGTACAATATGTACTTGCCCTGAAGTGACAATTACTGGAGAAAAAAAAAAAAGGCAAAAATATTTGTTCTCTTCGAAAAATGACTTCATGATAACATATTCAAGTACGTTTTGAATTTTTAATGCATAATTTAATTCTGAACATGTAGATATGCAAGTTGAGCTAATCATTAAAGCACGCATTCTAACCTTTACAACAAGCATAAAAATGTATGTGTATGTGTGTATATATATATATATATATATATATATATATATGCATGTGTGTGCATGTGCACACATGTGCACAGGAGCATGACTCCAGAGTAAAAATAAGCAGGAAATAAGGATATGAAAAAAGACAGAAGAGGAGCACTGGACTCCCACATGACCGAACATGGTTCGAGCCCCAGACTTGGAGGTTTTCTTTCTCTCTTCCCCTCTCTCTCTGGTCAAATTAAGATAAATAAATAAAATAAAATAAATAATTGTTTAAAAAAAATAAAAAGAAGATATGCTCAGAATTGACAGTGGTTTTCTTTTAGTATAAGAGCAACTTTTTTGTTTCTTTTTGTGCTTGTATACTTTTTCTAGAAAAATCATGGCCAGGGACCAGCAGATGATGTAATGGCTACCTCACTGAATTCCCACATAGGCAGCCATGGTTCAAGTCCTGGACCTGACTGCTTGAAACTCACACTAGGCGCATGTACATGTGTGCCCAAAATCCCAAGGGAGAGTGGAGGAGAAGAGACTGTGGCATGGCCATACCTCCGGGGGATGTCTCTCTTTGTCATTTTCTGTCTCTCTGTCTCTGGAGAGCACACGCATCCTACAGCAAAAATCTCGCTAAAGAAAAGAAAAATCATGGCCATAATTTATTAAATGCTCACTCTCTGTTCGTCATTATTCTAAGACTTTTATAGATAATAGCACATTTTACCCTTGGCCTTCATCCTTGCTTTACAGATGAGAAAATAAGCACAAAGATGTTAAGGAACTTGCTACAGATTCGGAGCTAGAAAGTAGAGGAGCTGGGGTTTGAACTCAGAAGTTCCAGGACAAGAGTTTAACTGCTACAATAAACAAAAATTTACTTTACTTTTATTCATAAGTGTGTTTGTGTGTGTGTGTGTGTGTGTGTGTGTGTGTGTGTGTTTTGTATTGTGAGGCTAAACACATGCATGCTGAGGCTAAATGCATAGCACCTAAAGTTGAATTCTATTTTCATGGTTGCTGGAAAGTAAACACTGTATCTATTTTGCAATAGACCTCATTTGTTAGGCTTTTCAATTGGACAAAGAATAAACTTCCCAGAGGAGGAAGGTGGCTCTGCAAAGCCTCTCCTCCTATTTGGCTGTGGCCGACTTGGTACTGGAATGCATTCAGATTACCAGTTAGAGCTTAAAATTCAGGTTGAATTCAGCTGAGCATACTGAACAATTATAATAGTGAAGATTCAAAGTCCTGTTAAACTCCATGCAGAAAACAATTCTGAAATGTTTTACCTCAACAGTCTTATAGCCTCTGTTTAAAAACAACCCAGCAGGAAAGCGCATCACTCTGAGGGGTGTCATGTTCTCCCACCAAGCCTCTCCTATCCTAAGTACTGTCTCCTGATACCATCTGACACCCACCGCTCAGTAAGCAATGCAGGAAAGTATGTAATCTAAAGCTGATGGGGCTGGCTCCTCAGCACTGCTCCCTTCTTATGCATTCTACCTTTCCTTTGTGTATCCACACCAATTATTCTGTGAAATGACAAAGGTAAAGTAATACATTCCTTGGGACCAGCAGATGGCATAGCGGTTACATTGCTGAACTCCCATGGTTGACCACGGTTCGAGTCCCAGAACTGGTGGCTTCAAAATCACACTGGGTGCATCTGTGTGCATGCCCAAAATCCTAAGAGGAGAAGGGATACAGTGTGACCATCTCTCCCAGGAAAGGTGATTTCTCATTTTCTGTCTCTGTCTCTGTCTCTCTGGTGAGCACACTTGCCCTATAGCAAAAATCTCTCCAAAAAATATGTCAAAAGAAATACATTCCAAGAGAAAACATCTCTTTGTGTTTCTATGGTGATCTGTTAGTCTGGGGTCATCATGTCTCCTTAAATACTCCAGTGTTTAGCTATTGGGACTGAAAACTAGTAATAGGGAATTAACATTCCAATGATGCTGTGATATACAAAAAACTGCTACAAAATGAGCAAGGCCTTGGGTATGTAATTTTCCAGGATCCCATTTCCAACTATATGACCCCAGTCCATCGACCCTGGTTTCCACCTCTGTTGTCTTTCAGAGCGTTGACTGCATCTGGATGTTCAGAACATTCTGGACCTAACCTTAGCTATGGCTTCGCAGGGTGTTCCACCTTCAACTCCGATTTGCCACAGGCTCTGGGTCCTAACTCTGCTCATATGAGGCATCTCCTAATGTACTGACCCTGGTCAGATTCCCTGGCTTGGTTTTTGCCTGCTGAGCAAGGTTTTCACTTCTCGTCAGCACTTGCCTATTTATGTCACCATCATTCCAGTCTCAGGAATGACAAGGCTCATGATTTGGAAGCCTTAACCTGGCAGATAGCTTGAACCCAAATCAGCTTCCCAACCTTTTCCCCAACACTTCCCAATGTGGCTCCCCACTGCAGCCCCACGGGCTCATTTGCAATGACCATTCCCATCTCTGCACCTCTGTTTACACACCATTAATAGTCACACACACACAAACAAAAACAGGGGCCAGGAAGTGGCGTGCTGGTTGAGGTGCTGGATTCCCACATGACTGACTGTGGCTCTAGTCCCAGACCAAGCAGCTTGAAAATCATGCCAGGCTCATGTGTATGCATGCCCAAAATCCCAAGAGGAGAATGGAGAAGGGATTATGGTGTACCCCCCGCCTCAGGGGATGATTTCTCATGTTCCCTCCTTTTCTCTCTCTCTGTCTCTGGCTCTCTCTAGAGAGCACACAAACCCTATAGCCAAAAAAAAAAAAAAAAAAAAAAAAAGGAATTCTCTAGCTGAATTAAACAGCTTTTTTAAAAACTGAAAATGTGTACTTTTTTTTTTCCTTTTCCTTTTTAGTTTTGGATCCTATCAAACGGCAGATTTTGAAAGGCTAGTAATTCAACATTGATTTTAACAGAAGTCCTAGCCTCGCTGTACAGAACTGGATTATTAAGAGACCTAAAGCTGGGGAAGAAAAAGCACTGTCCACAGTGACTTCTTCACTTGCATAGCTTGGCCTGTGTGGTCCTTGAAAGGCAGAACAAGCCCCTGCCCCCTCTACCTCAGGCAGATGCAGGAGTAAAGGGGCCAGGAAATCCTTCGCAGTATTGTTTTGACACCTTCCTCTGCTATTTGTATTTTTCATTATCCTTCCAGCTCATGAACTCTTAGAAACAAAAGTGTGATTTACTCAGTTTCTGTCCTTTATAATCATCATCCTCATACCTGACACAACAGTTTCTTAGTAAACATTTCTTATGCTTCATTAAGCTAAACTGAGCCGAAATTTGCCAGGAACAAGAACTAGAAACAGACTAGATGCGTCATAGTCAAGGGAAGATTTGGTTTAAAGAATTAATCAGAGACCTGTTTCCTCTCTGTCACTTGCAAGGTATACGAAGCTTGCTTTCTTTATAGTTCTACTCTCCCCCCCAAAAAAACTAAGAGCTTTGAAACCAGCAGATAGCATAATGGTTACATCTCTGGACTCCCACATGGTCGACTGCAGTTCAAGTCCTGGACCCGGTGGCTTGAAGCTCAGGTTCGGCATGTGTGCATGCATGCCCAAAATCCCAAGAGGAAAATGGAGGAGAAGGGATTGCAGTGTGGACATCCTTGCTAGGAGGGTGATTTCTCACTTTCTGTCTCTCTGTCTCTCTCTGTCTCTCCTGCGAGCACATGTGCCCTACAACAAAAATCTCTCCAAAAAAAAAAAAAAAAGTGCTTCTTCTTAGTTCCCAGAAATGGCATTTAAAAATGTAAGTAGGGACCAGCACTTAGCATAAAGGCTATGTCGCTGGACTCCCACATAGTCGACCGCGGTTCGCATCCCGGACCCGGTGCCTTAAAACTCACGCCAGGCACATGTGTGTGCGTGCCCAAGATCCCGAGAGGAGAATGGAGGAGAAGGGATTGCAGCATGGTCATCCCCCCTGGGGGGTGATTTCTCGCTTTCTATCTCTCTGTCTCTCTCTGTCTGTCTGGCGAGCACACACGCCCTATAGCAAAAACCTCTTACAAAAATATTAAAAAAAAAAAAAAAAGTAAGTAAAAAAATCTCAGGAATTCTAGCCAGAGAGAGGCACGTTGTTTGTAGTGTCTTGGTAACCATCCTTAGGATGTGTTTGTTAGTAACTGAACAAGTGGTATCTAAGTGGTGACATTGTTCTAGATAGTGGATATAGGGTGGCAAACACACAAAGAAGTAGAAAACACACTTCTTCCCCTATGGAGCTTAGAGTCTAAGAGTAGAACAAATGTCAGTGAATATAAGTAGAAGAGATGAGAAAAGCTGAGAAATTACCCAGTTCATAGAGCTAGCCGTGGCTTCCTGGAGGAGGTAGCAATCAGCTGCAGCTGGAAGGAAGCATGAGTGTTAACCAGGTGAAGCTGGAGGAGACCTAGAGGAGCAAGCATGTGCATGGGAGGGAGCAGGGCAGGCTGAAGGACAGTCTGTGTAGCTGGAGCAAAGGTAAGTGAGGAAACAGGAGATGTGCTTGGAGCCACACCTTATCATGTAGACCTTGAGGCTTGTGTATAACATGATCAGATCTGTATTTTAAAATATCACTGTGGCTCATTGTGAAGAGAGGCTGGAAGGCAGTGGGAGTTAGGCCGGAAAATCTTCTTGAAAGCCAGTTTTTGCCTTTTCCATCATCAGCAATCTTCTTTTAGGTCATGAAGCTCTTTTTTAGAAGGATCTTAGTGGAACCATTAATGAATTTGGTAAGAATAGTTTGCAGCTAAATTTCATTTAAAATATTGTTCTATGGGGACCAGCAGGTAGTGTGGTGGTTAAGATGCTGGACTCCCACATGGCCAACCATGATTCAAGTTCCAGACTTGGCAGCTTGAAAACCACTCTGGGCACATATGTGTGCATGCCCAATATTCCATGAAGAGAATGGAAAAGAAGTGATTGTAGTGTGGCCATCTCCCATGAGGAATGATTTTTCATTTTCCCTTTCACTGTCTCTCTCCAGTGAGCACACATGCCCTATAGCAAAAACCTTATTAAAAAATTTGTTCTATGGGCAGTCCATGGCCTGGTGGTTAAGGTAACTGGATCCCACATGGCTGACCATGCAGTTTAAGTCCCAGACCCAGCATCTGGAGAAACACATTGGGCACATGTACATGTCCAATATTCCAAAAGGAGGGAAGAATGAAAGAGAAGGGATTTGGGCGTGACCATTTCCCATGGGGGAGGGGAGTTCTCTGTCACTTTCCCTTTCTCTCTGTCTCTTACAAGTGTACCCTCTGGGAAATTTTTTTTTTTAATATTGTTCTAAGACATTGCTTCCAGACTCATATTTACCTTCTTAGTTTCTTTGTTTAATGTTTATATTAGTTTATACTTTCTTATCTACATTTAATTGTTGTACATCTTTATTGTATACAGTGGTTTAAGGGAGACTAAAAATGCATGCTTTGCTATCTTGGTGACCACAATTGCATATAATACTTAGTTTGGTGTCCTGAGAAAAGGGAACTAATTTTTTTCCCAAGTAATGCAATTTAAGGTCACTATGGAAAGTAAGAATTGACTGATAGAAAAAAGAGTCAAGAGACTTAAGATTGTGATTGTGTTGGGGAAGGAAGTTTAAATTGAGAAATTTGGGAGTTGGTGTGACAGCCTGAGGGAAAACACCTGCAGGACTGGCTTCCTGACTGGCAGCAGGCTCCCATCTTTCTGGGTTTCCACTGGTGGGGTTCCAACATATTCCCTTAGGCCTTGAGTCAGGTAATGGCATACCTGAGTGAAAGGAAACACAGCTTTCCTCAGAGATGAAGACTTCAGTCAAAATCATGTTTGCTTTTGCTCTGAAAAAACTCCGGAGTTTTCTTTGTCTTTGTCTATGAGGTTTTCTGGAAAGTCTGAGGAGAAATTTAGGCCTAGCAGAGGCCAATAGAGATGAAAACAATATGTTCTTGTGTGTGTGTGTGTGTGTGTGTGTGTGTGTGTGCATGCTAGAGAAAACTCCAGGAAGAGCCTTCCAGTTGATTTTTCCTGACATACTTGAGCCATGGAGGGTGCACATGGGCTTTTTTATACTCACACAAAGGACGTCATAGTTCAATATGGACACCAGGAAAGCCAGATCTATATAAATGGTAAAAGTTTCTCAGTAGCGAAACTAGCTGTATTCCTTAACTCACCTATTTATTCATTCAATTTTTGTTTATAACAAAGCATCAGGCCTGCCATTAGCAGTTAAGACAGCTCCCACATGACCTGCTGTGAGTTGAGTCCTGGACCCAACAGCTCGAGAAACATGCCAAGCACCTGCACATATGTGTCCAAAATCCTAAAAGGAGGGAGAAATAGAAGAGAAGGGATTGCAACATGACCATCACCCATGAGGGATGCTTTTTCTCTTTCTCTCTCCTCTCCAAGCAAGAATGCATGCCCTCTCGCAAATTAAATAAATAAGTAAATAAATACGCATCAATTAACACCATGCTAGATGTTGGGGATTACAGCGATGTGTTTGGTGTCTTTGATTTCACTGGGGTGCCATCAGGGTAAACATCTCAGAACATCTGCGATCTTGGTCCCCAAGAGTAGGGGCCAGGCCCCAAACTTTAGTCCAGGCAATCAGATTAGACTTGCTTAAACAAGTTCTCACAGCACTTTAGAGAGCTAGCTCTTCTCTGGGTCCAGATTATCTTTCTATCCTGAGAACTCTTAGGGGGTGGGGAGCTCTGACCTCCAGGGCCACTTTCCCATTTGCTGTCTGAGCACCTGGAGTCAGTCTCAAGATGCAGGCGAGACTCACTGCACCTTTGCCTGCCCAGGAGTCTGCCATTGTTAAGTGAGTGTCAACTACCAAGTACTCAGAGGATCTGGACCCACCTAAGAATGTATGTGTGTGTGTGTGCACATGTACAGACCTACATACTAAGTATCTATCTGCACATCTCCTTCATATAACATTTCTGTGACAACAGGAAAATATGGAGCTGTGCTTGTCTCTGTTCTCTTCTCTCTGTTTTCAGGGCAGGAGAAGGGAATTGGGGTGATACCTTAGAAGGAGATGTGCCCTTTGTGTCTTTGGTTTGTATTTCTTAGTAGCGTGTCCCTCCAGCTTTAGCTCATTTCTCTCCTCTTTTTCACAGCTAAGTATCTTGAGATTCTTGAAAGACATCCATGATGTCTTTCTCTGTATGCTTTTGTCCAGGCTACCAATGCTTTCTATGCTGCTAAATACAATAACGATTTTTCTATCTTCTCATGATTCTGTATGAAAATCGGACACAGTGAGCTCTTTACTCTTTCTTGAACAATGTCCTCAGTTGGCTTCTGGGACATGTTGGTTTTACTCCCTCATCCTCTTCTACTCCTTTTCAGTCAACCTTGTGGGCTCCTCTTCCTTTGTTTGGCAGCTTCACTATGGATTGACTCAGAGTTCTGTCCTGACTCAGAGTTCTGTCTCTATCTGTACATGCTGCCACATGTGTGCCATGGGACATGAATAAAGGCTTATATTAGTGACTGTAAATGCATATCTTTAGCACTGGCTCACTTCCATTTATTTATCATCTCCCAAGGGATATCTGAAGAAATATCAAACATAACATAGACAGGTTAGGACTTAGGACTCCCCTATGGCCTCGCAAACCTATTTTTCAGGGCCAGCAGATGATAAGGTAGTTAAGGCACTGGACTCCTACTTGGTCAACTGTGGTTCAAGTCCCAGGCCTGGCAGCTTGCTTTCTCACTTTCTTCTCTCTCTCTCTCACTCTCTCTCTTTCTCCCTCCCTCCCCCATGTGCTCTATAGTAAATTTTAAATAATAATAATAATAATAATTAATAAATAAATAAAATTAAGTAATTCTTAAAAAAAAATCCAAACTTGTTTTTCTCCCTGCAGTCCCCATCTTGGTACCACATCTACCCAATTTTTCAGGCCCCAAACCTAGGGGCTATCTATAATTTCTCTTTTTGCCTCACTTCTTAATCAATCCATTGTCAGGTTCTGTAGACTATATTTCCAAAATGTATCACAGAACTATTCATTTCTTCTCATGTCTGCTGTGTAAGCCCAAACCAATTCCTTCTCTTCTGAGAAACTGGCATAGCCTCTGAACTTGTCTCCTTTCTTGATCTTGCTCCATTATAATCTACATTCCACATAAGAGTCCACTTGGATTTCTCAAAAGAAATCAATGGTTCTCAACCAGGGATAATTTTGCCCCCAAGGGGAAAGATTTGGCAAGATTCAGACACATTTTTGTATCTAGTATATAGGGGGGAGGGGTGCTACTGGCATGTATTAGGTCATTGGGAAAGTCATGACTTATTTTTCTATGCAAAAATGTGTCATGACTTTCCCGACAACCCAGTGGAACGTAGAGACCAGAGATGCCGCACAGAACAATAATAAGAACCATTTGCCAAAATGTCAGCAGTGCTGAGGTTAAGAAACATTCTAAGCTTCTTCCCCAAAGTGGGGTCATTCCACACATTACTTTAGAAATCCACTTTTTCAGTGTTTGATAGTTTCTTTACTATTTATTGCCTTTCATTTCTGGGTATGAAAGTGACCCACACGTAAGGATATCTTCTAGTTTCATGGTGTTTTCATTTGAACAGCTTTTCTTTAAGTCTCTTGGTGTAGAATTCATGCAGTTTTAAGACTCTTGTTCTTTTAGCAGCCTCCTTTTGTTTGGGAAATGTTCCAAAAGCACAGTTGGGACTGAGAACTCTTCCAAATTTGAGACATTGCCAGGCAGGAGAGGAAAAACAGAACTATTCCTGCTGACTCTGCATTGAAGCTGCCAGATGCCTTTGTTAACTTGTGGAAAGGGAAATAAAATAGAATTGCAAAATGAAATGCTTTAGAAACCACAAAATGGTGGTGGCAGAACTGAGGTTTGCTCCTCTGGTACTTTTAGTAAGGTTTCAAAAGGTCATCTATACCCCAAGCCCACATGTCTGAGCCAGAGGCAGGCTGCCATCGGGTGGGATAAGCCAGCGGGAGGAGACTTCAGTCAAAGTATCAAGGTCCAGGAAGTCACTCCCTCAACTCCCCAGACACCACCACTAGCATCAACAAGCAATCTGTTTTACCCAAAGTTTTGTTCATTGAGCTTTCCTAAAATGCAAAAAGTCACAAGAGAATTTAAATTCAAGATTCTTAGAAAAAAAAATTTCAGGGACCAGCAGTTAGCATAATGGCTATGTCACTTGCCTCCCATATAGTTGATCGTGGTTCGAGTCCCAGATCCGGTGGCTTAGACTCACGCTGGGTGCATGTGCATGCGTGCCCAAGATCTCGAGAGGAGAATGGAGGAGAAGGGACTGCAGTGTGGCCATCCCCTCTGGGGAGTGATTTCTCACTTTCTCTCTGTCTCTCTCTCTGTCTTTCCGGCAAGCGCACGTGCCCTATAGCAAAAACCTCTCAAAAAAAAAAAAAAAAAAAAAAATTCAAATTCTTTCCCAAGGCACTTTTTGGTGGAGAGAGGATAACAGCAAAAAAAGAAAAATACATGACACCTGTGGGTGAGAGAAACATCAACTCCAAAGAAGCAAGGTAAAGCAAGGAGAGGCTGGAGGCTGAAGCTTTACAAGGACACAGTTAAGCCTACTTACCTCCAAATGTGCAAGGACCAGTCAAAGCTCTGCAGGGGAATGGGGTGGCATGACAGATAATCAAGGTCCCTTACAAATACACCATATGTCTCATGAGGAAAAACTACCTCTTCACAGGGCACCATGATACCTCCTGAGAACATGCAGGGTATGGCTGCCTCTAAAACAACTGCTTATATGCCAGCCCATAAGGTGGTGATTCAGATGGCTGGATCCCACATGGCCAGCTAATAGGTTCTAGTCCCAGACCCACCAGCTTGAGAAACACATTATGCACATGTGCATTCATGCCCCCAAATCCCAAAAGGAGCATGGAGAAGGGATTGTGGCATGGCCATCCCCCAGGGCATGTGTGTGGGGTGTGTGCTTTCTCTCACTTTCTCTCTTTCTTTCTGGCTCTGTCGCTGGAGTGCATGTGCCCTCTGGCAAAAGAAGAAAAAAATTAAAATACCTGCTTTTATCCAGTGGCACTTTTTGAAAGACCCGCGACATGGAGGGTGGTGAGCTCCCATCTGCCAGCAACTGTTCTTTTTTCCAGTAGCTCCATTACCACATCAAGTCAACTCAACAAATATTTGCCAGGCATTCACTATGAGTAGTACATGGCATTAAGGTAGATCTGCCAAGCAGAGGCTCTGCAGGGACCTGGGAGCTTCTTGTGAAGCAGTTATCAAAGAGCTTTGGCACTGGAGGCTATGAGGAAACCAGTGACAGGAAGACTTATGGAAGAATCCACTGCCCCATCTGCAACGCACCAACCACTATGCACTTGCACATGGGACACCACAGATTTGCCCTTCAGGGATTTCCAACCAGTTCTTTTCTCTTCTTTTATTTTTTCTCTTCTTTCCTTTCCTTTTTTCTTTTCAATTTACTAGAGGGTGCATGCATTCACCAGAGAGACAGAGAGAGAATGAGAAAGCACCTCCATGATGGATGATCATGCCACAATCCCTTCTCTGTTTCTCCTCTCAGGACTTTTCTACACACACGTGCGCACACACACACACACACACACCATGCTTTTCATGATACCAGGTCTGGGTCTTGAACTGCACAACCAGCCATGTGTAATCTAGCTGCTTTAATCACCATGCCACCAGCAGGTATGCCAATCAGCCTTTTAAAAAAGACAAAGTAAGACTCCCTCTGATGAAGATAAATGATTAAACATGGAACTTTTAATAACCCTGTGAAGCAGATGTGACTGTTTATTTCATAAAAAAGAGACTTTAGTGCAACAATATGTTCAAGAATGTGAGTCATTGGCAAAATATTACTTTAGTTGGTTACATATATTTTAATTTTTTTCTGCTTGTTTTTCTATCAGTGTTTGGCAGCATATGTTGTCAGCCTAAACTCTTCACCATGAGAGAGTCCAGTAGAATCCCTAAAAGGACATTATTACCCAAGTATTGCTTATAAGTACTAGTAAGTAATACTAGTCTTTTTTCAGTAGGCCTAAAGATGTGAATTCTTAATTTCTTCATCTGAAAAAATGTACATTTTACTGGCCAAATGGACTACAGTGCCTCCCAAGGCTCCTTCTAGAGGAAACTGCCAGCTTGAGCTCTGTGGAGGAAAACCATACTGTCTCAACTCTGGCCAAACACTAGAATAACTAAGAAGTTTGGGGGCCAGTTGGAAGCACAGCAATAGCACAGTTGGACCCACTAGGATGGTCCCAGGTTCATGCCCCAAGACTTTCTTCTGCATACCACCTGGGTGGGCATGCCCAGGACCCAAACCAGCTGCTGGTGGGGATGGATCACAGGGTGAGGACCTTGTTGGGGTGACTATCTCTGTCTCACTTTCTCTCTCTCTCTTGCTTTCTCTCTCAGAAGAAATAAATAAAATCCTAAAAAAAACGAACCAGAGAAGTTTTTAAACATACTCTCCAGGACCCACTCTCAGAGATTCTAATTAATCTTGAATGGGTTCCAATTTTTGAAGACATCATAGAAGATTGTGTTTTGCAGCCAGAGCTGAAAAACATTCCATAAGTCGAGTGGACAGGTTATGTACAATTCACCCTCTCTCTGCCACATACAATTAACTGGGTTAATTCATTGTATCAGGATCTCCAAGACCATCCCCATATTCAGAGACTTGCTAGAAGGACTCATGGAATTGAACATGTATTTGGATTCATGGTTATGCTTTACTATAGTTTATATAATAGCAAGGATACACGGTCAGATCATAATGGAAAAAGAGAGGCAGAGTCTAGAGAAATTCATGCACTAGCACCCTATGCTCTCATCTTCTGTGAGAGGATACCCTTGGGGTGTGCTGCTTTTTTCAGCAATAAAAACATCTATGCAATGTTTCTTCCCAGGAAGTCCTGCTAGAGACTCAACACTCAACATTTTTATCAAAGGTTGGTCACATTTTCTCCCTGCTTAGCTCATGCCAAAATTCCAGACTTCCAGAAGGAAAGTAGATGTTCAGCATAAATCACATTGTTTGCACAAACAGTATAGGGAACAACCCTTAGCAGTTTGGGAAGTAGTGAGAACACTAAGACATAAGCCAAGAGCCAACCTCGTGAGCAGGCCTTCCTAAAGATAGCAGCCTCAGGCTGCCATGTCTATGTCCTTCCCATAGCTCAAAACAGAGACAATGATGATCGGCTAGACAGATAAATTCTCTCCCAGGAATTCTACTTGAGAACTATGAAGAACCTGAAGTAGTTGATTTTGAGAGAAGTGACCAAATACAAAGAGAAGCAAAGATTAAGGGCATGGTTGAGTCACACCATTGGCAACGCTCTAGCAAAGAGAATGGACTCCAACGGTGAGAATTCAACCCGAAAACAGCTTTTAGAGCTCTTGGTTCTTCTCCTTGCCAAACACTGTTCCTCTGCTTTCTCTGAATCCTATCACCCCAGCTATTCCTGGATTTCTGTGAATTTTCTGTGTCCCTTGCAGTCACTTTTTTCTATGGTATAAATCTGTCATTTTCTCCTCTCTGTAAGCTTCAATCATTCAGTCAGACTGAGTCTTTATTCTTTTAAGCTAAAAGAGCACACAAGCCCTCTCAACGTATGACCAAGACCACTCTAAACATAGGCAGAGAAAGAGCAACCAACAACCTCAGAGAAGAAAGAGAGGAGCTCAAGCTAGCCACCCAAACTAGGCTTCACAAAGCCAGAACCATCATACTTAGCAACATACCAGCTTCCACACCAACTGGACTTTTGGCTGGATTGGATAATATCTTTGCAAAAATCATTGGAAAGCTTTAGTCATGGAGATTATGGAGATGTGGTCCTAGGCTACAAAGCAAATCATTGAGAACTGCACAAGAGTTCCTAGTTCTTGGTCTCCCGCACTTGATGTTTAGGAATGAAAACAGACCTAGGAAACGATAAAAGCTGCAGAGATAGCAGTTATCCACAGCTGAGTTCCATTGCACAGGAAAAGAATAAGCTGAAGTTTTTGAAACAGTCAAATAATTACACAAATATTCAGCTCAAGCTTTTTTTTTTTTTTTTTTTTTTTTTTGGAGAGGTTTTTTGCTATAGGGCGCGTGCGCTCGCCAGACAGAGAGAGAGAGACATAGAGACAGAAAGCGAGAAATCACCCCCCAGGGGGGATGGTCACGCCGCAATCCCTTCTCCTCCATTCTCCTCTCGGGATCCTGGGCACACACGCACACGCGCCCAGCGTGAGTTGTAAGCCACCGGGTCCGAGACGCGAACCGCGGTCGACTACGTGGGAGTCCAGCAACATAGCCATTACGCTAACTGCTGGTTCCCCAGCTCAAGCTTTTAAGTTAAAAGATTAAGTTCTTCCTCTGTGAAAAGGTCTCTAGCATATTATTCTTCATTGTATCGACTACTTTTCCAGTACTAATTCTTTCCATTACAATTACATACCCTTTACACCATAGTGGTGGTTGATTTAAATAAATAAATAGTAGACTTTTAAAACTGGAAAAGGTGTTATCAGTCATCAGACATTCAAGAATCTGGTTTTAAATATGAGGAACTGGAGGCCCAGCAACACTTAAAGACCTATCAGAGGTCTTACAGATGGTTAGAATCAGACCCTGCCCTAGAACTCTGATCTCGTGACTCTCAGGCTAATTGATTATCGCTCTAGACTCTTCAGCTTGTTCTTTTCCTGTGCAATAGAACTCAGCTGTGGATAACTGCTATCTCTGCAGCTTTTATCTTTTCCAAAGTCTGTTGTCATTCCTAAAAAATATTAACACTCATGAGGCTGTGGATTTGTGATTGTGCAATAAACAGATAATACAAATACAAATTCTCAAATTTGCTAATGTTTGCAGGTGAAGATCACATGTTCCTAAAGAACAGGAAGCCGCACTCAAAATTTGCACTCTTCAGTCTCAAAGAACAAGTCAGCACAACATGTTATTTGCTATAGCTATACTTAAAATAGAATTAAACTTCGCTCACTCGTTTACTTCTAAAACTATATCACGTGATGATATTCAACTCGAAAAAGATAAATGTTACCTATAAAAGTCTATTCTCAGAAGTTAGGCATCAGTTGGTCTATCTGTAATGAATAGAGAACTTAGCTAACCATTATCAGAATTCCCACACTGTTCCAGAGTTGGGTGTGGTAGAGGGAAGCAAGACAAAATAAACCAAGATGCTCTCAGTATTTAATATGCAGAAAACAAAATGCAGAAAGATATTATTTCCAGGAAAATATTTAAAACTATAAGCACTAGAGTATGCAGTAAATCTTATAACGCCCTAAGAACATAAGGATTAGAGAGATTAGCTGGCCCTGTGGTCTAGTGGTCGAGGGAGCAAGGTCACACATAGTGACTGTAGTTCAGGTCTTGAACATGGAGGCTTGAAACACACACTGGGCATATGTGTGTGCATCCCAAGATCCTGACAGGCTGGAGAAATAGAAGGGAGGGAATTGTAGCCTATCACACCATTGGAGGAAGGGTGCTTTCTCTTTCTCTGTGGCAAGTTCACATACCCTTGAGCAGTTAAACAACATTTTTTAAAGAATTATTTTATTTTATTCATTATTATTATTATTTTTAAATTTTGACCACAGAGAGAGGAAAAGGGAAAGTGAGAAAGCAAGCCACCAGGTCTAGGACTCAAATCACAGTCAGCCATGGGGAAGTCCAGCACCTTAAACCACTGCGCCACCTGCTGTCCCCAAGTTTAAAAACATTTTTAAAAACATGTAAGAGGGAGGGATTAGCCAATATAGAGCTTGTCCAGTTATTTACTAGTTAGGTATTTGTGCTCAGAAGCAGTTAGAATAGAGAATTTTTGTCCCTGAGTCATATTAGAAAGGAAAGCCAGACTTGTTCATCTGATTTTTCTTTTACTTTTTCTTTCTTTTTTTTTTTACGTTTTTTCCATATGGTGTGATTGCCAGAGAGACAGAGAGAGGGAAAGTGAGAAAGTATCCCCTGGCAGGGATGGCCATGCAACAATTTCTTCTCCTCCGTTCTCCTTTCTGGACTTTGGACCTGCACACACATGCATCCGGTGTGCGTTTCAAGCCTCCACGTTCAAGACCTGAACTACAGTCACTATGTGGGAGTCCAGCACCTTAACCACCATGCCACCTGCTGGCTTTTTTAATTCATACAATGAATATTTACTGAGCACATCGTTATGTGCCTAACACTTTCACAGCCTTGCAAAGGATCAGTTATACACACTCTGCTTAAATGCTCAAGGCCTCATTTGACTCATCAATGAAATGTGAAAAGCAAAACAAATAGCATTAGGTTCCTTCTAGCTATCATTTTCTATAGATCTAATATACCCTAAGGTCTAAAAAAAAATTCCTGCTAAGTCCTTACAGTTTATTTATTATTTATTTATTTATTTATTTGTGATTTGGGTTTTTTTCAGTTTGTTGTTGTTGTTGTTGTTCTTGTTATAGGATATGAGCCCTCACAGGGTGGTGGGTGGGGGCAGAGACTGAGAAATCACCTACTGGGGGGATGGAGAGAGAGAGAGAGAGAGAGAGAAAGTGAGAATTTACTCCCTTGGGGGATGGCCAAGTCACAGTCCCTTTTCCTCCAGTTTCTTCTTGGGATTTGGGTCATGCATGCACATGCACCCTGTGTGATTTTCAAGCTGCTAGTCGGAGACTTTAACAGCACAGTCGGTCATGTGGGATCCAGCACCTTAACCTCCATGCCACCTGCTGGCTCTATTTTATTTTTTTAATTGCCAGAGGGCTCATGCAGTTGTCAGAGACAGAGAGAGAAGAAGAAAGTACTCCCCACTGAGAAAGGTCACACAGAAATATCTTCATTTCTCCACTCTTTGGGCGTTTGGGGCACGTACATGTACCCAGTACATTTGCCACCAGAGACAGGATTCAAACTATGGTCAGCCATGTGGAATCTGGCTCTCTTGACCACTAGGCTATGGAGCATTTATTTAAAGCAACAAAAGGTGTGATCATAGAAAATTTAAATAAGAATTCATGATATCTAATTTCAGAGGTTCTTAACTTTACACACAGGAAGGTTATAGCACTTTTCTTTCAGTAACAGTGGCAATCACTACTTCTGCGGAGGTGAAATCATGCTCCTGGGGTGGAGGGTAATAGAAGTTTGAGATAGTTTCATATGTCATTTAAACATGAACCCCTCCTCCACTGAGTGACTCTGTCACCTTTTCACTCAACTGTGAATCACTGGATTAAATACTCCATTGATTAAAATAGTTGAAGAAGAGAATAGTAAGCAAAAATGGTAAAACAAACTAAAAAATAACTTTTTAAAAACACAATTCTCTCTTTCATTCAAGATAAATTTAAGTATCTCTAAGCTCCAGTTATTGTGCTAGGTGCTACAGATGAAAAACAAGCAGACAAAATAGAGTCCCAACTCATAAGGGGTTTATCATAGAATACAGATATCAGGAAAGCTGACTTAAGCAGGCTTAAACACTAAGGACTTTTATTGGATGAAGTAACTAGAAATCTAAAAGTAAGACAGATGTTACAGTTGACTTAATGTAGCAGATATGCAAGTTGGTTTCAAAGAACCTTGACTTCAAGTCGAAGTCCTCCATTTATTAGCAATATGACTTTAGCAAGTTGTTCAGTTTATCCAAGTCTCAAGTTTAGCATCTATAAAATAGGAATAATAATAGTTTCTACTTCATAGTTTTATGAAGATTATTTGGGATGTTGGTAAAAAAGCACTCAGTCCAGTGCTTAGCATATAGTATGAGGACAAAACTAATTATCATCATCAATATCCTAATTAGTCAACTATATTCAATGGTAAGATTAATTTTTTAAAATTTTTTTTCAATTTTTGCTATAGGGCATGTGCACTCACCAGAAAAAAAAAGGAAAAGTGAGAAATCACCCCACAATACCAGGGGTGACAGCCAAGCCACAATCCCTTCTCCAATCTACTCTGGATTTTGTACACACACTCCCACGTGCCTGGTATGGTTTTCAAGCAGCCAGTCCAGGACTTGAACCATGCAGTTGGTCATGTGGGATCCAGCACTTTATCCTCCTTTCCACCTGCTGGCCTGAGATTTTTTTTTTTAAGAGAGGTTTTTGCTATAGGGCACATGCACCTTCAAGACACACACACACACACACACACACACACACACACACACAGAAATCACCCCCCAAAGGAGTGGTCACACACTGCAATCCCTTCCCCTTCATTCTTCTCTTGGGATTTTGGACATGCATGCACATGTACCCAGTGTGAGTTTCGAGCTGCCAGGTCCAGGACTCAAAATGCAGTAGATCATTTGCGAGTCCAGCACCTTAACCACTACACCATCTGCTGACCCCGAGATATTTTTTTTTTAAATATGGATATTTTCAACTCACAACTGCACTTATTAAAGTAGATGAAGTTAGTTGAAAAGTGATTTGAGAGTAATATTCTGCAGAAGGTGATAGAAGCCTATTTTTTAAAATTAGACAAAGGAAGATAAATAAGAGCATAATAGCTAAAGGGAGACCTCAGTATAGAGACAAAAATGTTTATTTTGGACAAAGAGAAACCTGAATATTTATGCCAGTGAGGTGGGATTCAGTAGATGTCCTGACCTGGGGGACAGTCGAACAGGTTTCCTGAGGGAAGGAGTGAGAGATGGGACAAACAACACAGTATTACAACTCTTCAGGGTCATCCATTTATTGTGGGCAGCATAGAGACAACACAGTGTCACAACTCTTCAGAGTCATCCGGAGATGACGCAGTGTCACAGCTCTTCAGGGTCTTCCGGAGACTCCAGAGATGACACGGTGTTACAACTCTTCAGGGTCTTCAGGGTCATCTGGCGATTGTGGGCCAGGGATCGTGGTTATATACATGCTGGTGGGCAGTGATTGGTTAAATGAAGGATTGTAAAAGGTGGGTTATGATTGGTTGCTTTTGTGGACCAATCATGAGGTGCCGGATATGCAAATCTGAGGGATTCTAAGCTCACCGATTTGCTATGGGAAGTGGCCAATCAGAGTATGGTTTTGAAGGTGAGGTTTTGAAGGGGAGCCAATTGTGGCCTTTATGGGAAGTGGCCAATCAGAGTATGGTTTTGAAGGTGAGGTTTTGAAGGGGAGCCAATCATGGCCTTTGGCATTGTGTAATTGTTTGCTCTCTGAGAAACCGGTGATATTCGCTGGTGCGCAGCCTCCCACAAGTAGAGGTGAAGAAGCTGAAAATACTTAAGAAAAAGAGAATATTGGAAATTTCAGAGAAGACACTCAACGTTGGGATGGGGATTTGCTTTGAGCAGATGACAGTGACTGGTTATCAAATACTTATTATGCCAGGTACCAGCCTAAGTGTTGTGTGCAAAGGAACTTCAAAGACTTCATGGAAAATTGGAGTCATAAAGCGAGAGTTTATTAAGGTGCAAACTTTGAAGTCAATGCATGTTTTTTTTTCATATTATCCATGAGCTTTATGAAGATTCCTCCCTCATATGTTATGTTACTTTGTCCTTACAACCATAAAAGGTAGATATTCATCTTTTTCTCTTTATTTAGCACTCTCTGTTCAAGTCTAAAACTGAGGCTTAGACATTATTAAATAGTACCTAGCAGAAATGAAACACAATGTGAATATGAATTTCAGACCAAAACCTGTGTCCTACTGCCTTTATTAAACTGAGGCCAAGAAATTAGAAGAACATATATTGAAACATCTGTAGGTATTAAGTTAAAAATTTGTAAGAATTTGTGCTGGATAGAATCCATGCCCTCTGGGACCAGCAGATGGCATAATGTTCATGTAGCTGGACTCCTAAATAGATTACCATGGTTCAAGTCCCAGACCCAGTGGCTTAAAACTCATACCGGATGCATGAGCATGCGTTCCCAAATTCCCAAGAGGAGAATGGAGGAGAAGGGATTGTGTCGTGGCCATACCCCCTGGGGGATGATTTCTCACTTTTTGTCTCTCTGTCCTTATAGCAAAAATCTCTCTTAAAAAATGCATTAAATACTAAGCTAAACAAGTAAAGATTAATGCACACATAGAACATTAGAATAAAACTGTAGAGTACCATAGGAAATTAGAAAAATCTTGACAGTTTCAGAACAAAATAGCATATTGCTCTGAAAGTAACATTAGAGTAAAGTAGATTTAGCAGCAGAAATATATTAATAAGGAGCCTGAAATAACCGAACAATATTTCCAGAATGCTGAAGGAAAATATCAACTAAATTATCATTCAAGAGGAGAGAGAAAACAAAACAAAAGGAGTCTATATGCCATGTGTAAAGAGTAGCACATATTTTCAAATGGTCCTTGAAGGAATCCCTAAAGGACATATTTTAGAAAAAGAAAAATTAAAAAGAGTTGGCCACAACAGCATAATACATTAAAGGATTTTGAAAATATTTAGGTATATACTCATTGGCAATTTGAAAAGCAACAATAATAATGACTACTGAAAATAAAAATTTGAGTGAGGTAAAACTAAAATACTAAAAAAAAGAAGGAAGATGACGAATTAAAAAGTTCTAAAGTCATTGTCTTGCTCAGAAAAAAATGTAGATAATACTAACTTTTGACTTTTTAGAATATGCTTTTTTTTACTATAAAGATAATCATAGGGATAAAATTGTGATCTCTAATTTCAAAAGGAGAAGGATAAGGAGTATATAAATTCAATAAAATAGCCATTGACAAGCTTTTTTGTAAAGGGCCAGATAGTAAATATTTTGGCATTTGTGGGCCATATCATCTCTGTTTTAACTATACAACTCTATCATCCTAGCATGAAAACAGCTATTCACAGTATGTAATCGAATGAGTGTTATCATGATCCATCAAAATTTTATTTACATAGAATAGTTTGCTGATCCTGCAGTAGGAAAAAGAAAAAGAAAATTAAGAAAACCATGCGGGTGGGGGAGAACTTGCCAAAACACAATAACAAACACAATAAGATAGTAGACAATATGAACATATTTCTAATTATAATAAATTTAAATTTATCAAATTTACCAGTTAAACATACAGTAATTCACAGTTCATATAGAACAAGCAAAATCTAATTATGTACTGGTTACATAAGAGACATATTAAATCTTAATTACACTAGAAAATTTGAAAGAAAAAGGAGAAAAGTTAGAACTGGAAAATACTACCCAAAAGAAAAGAAAGAAACTATATTATTAAAAAGCCAAACTGACATTAAGGCTAAATGCATTATTCAAAATCAAGAAATACTAATCTTGAAGCTATATGTGCAGAACAATACAGCCTCAAAATACATAAAACAAAACTTAACAGACTTAAACAGAAGCAATAAGTCTACAATCATATGTTTCAGAAATTTATCAAGATGGAAACCTAATAAATAGAATATTTCAACAACAGAATTAAAACTTGTTTTAAGTGTAAATTTGCACTCAGCAATTAAAGAACATTCTACTCCTTTTTCTCCAACAAACATGAAACATTTCACGAAAGTTAACCAAGCATGTATTAGGTTTATATAAAACCAGTCTCAACAAACAGAAAGCATCAGTAACAAGTAGACCACATTTTCTAACTACACTGTAATAAACCCCAAGATGATTTATATCTAAACTAGTCGAACTAATCAGAGAATTAGTAATTTGTTGGTTTATTTAAGAAGTGACTCTAGGAAGCAGGAAAAGGAGATTAAGAGAGTAAGGCAAGGAAAGAAAGAAAACAAATATAAGGTGAGTTGTTTAACCAATTACTTCACTGGTCAACTGTGATACTATCTTGCTTGGGACTCTCTGAGAAATTATTATTATTATTATAATTTGTGCCTCAATTTTTCCAGAAGAACAAGACCCTGGAAAAAGTATTCTTGATTCCCCTGTTCATTAGTTGAGAGTTGTCCCAATATTACTTCCTATTAAGAGTCTGTACTTGTGAAGATAAGGAACTTCAAGGACTTTGGGAAAAGCTTTATGTGGAAGAATGGAAATGCACTAGAATCTGCTTAAGAAGGATCTGGTAGTATTCATAGAACTGTCCCCACAGCTTCCTTACAATCCAGTAGCTTGAGGAGATTTAGTATCTGCTACAGATCCCATTCATGCAAATTAACATGAAATTACAGTATGCATTGCTTAGAATACACTCACAGGTGTAAGTGTCAAAATATTCAAGGGAACAGGGACCAGCAGGTGACATGGTGGTTAAGGCGCTGGATACTCCCACATGGCCGACCATGGTTCAAGTTCAAAAGCTGGTGGCTTGCGTTCTCACTTTTCCTCTTCGTGTGTGTGTGTATGTTTGTGTGTGTATCTCTCTGGTCAAATTAAAATAAATGAATGAATAAATTTTAAAATTAGATAATTATTTTTTCAAAAAAAAGAGATGTCCATCTTAAAAAAAAATTCAAGGGAATAATACACGCCAGTTTAAAATCATGGTTTCAGGGTGTATGCAAGGATGGGAATGTCTCCAACTGTAGGTTTAATTAACTTCTATTGAGAAAAAGGAAAGAATCCAAAGGAAAGATGACAAAACGTTAATATTTATTAATTTAATAAACTTAGGTGTGGTTATATTTTCTGTATTTTCAAAATGTTTTACACTTTTAAAAAAGAATATGTTTCAGGTGCTTTTAAGTGGAAAGTTTTGCTTGATCACATATGCCATAATCACTAAACCGTCACCAAGTAAAGAAGGTGAACTAATTTAGTTTTGTCTAGGTAGGGCCTGCCCTCCTCCAGAAGCAGAAGTAGATGTCATGTTGTTTTCTGTTTGTCCCTGTAAGGCTTCTGAACTTTGAGGACATGAGTCAGGCTCACAATAGCTGTTTGCGGTCATAAGCTGCCTCAGCAGGTCACAGTCTCCTCCATGTTCTAGTTTGTGTTATCACTTCGATTCTCCTGGAGAAGTAATTTTAGTAATCTTTCAAAGTCCTTCCCAAGCCACCGTCTGTCTAAAGTGATACACAGTGTGCCTGCATGATCACAGACATAACTGCTGTAAAGATAGATTATCTCTCTGACTCTGTCTGGCCACAGATATGTTTATTTGTTTGCCTTATTAAGCTATACTAAGAGTCTCTCTATATCGGTTAAATCCCTTTCAACTAAGAGTCCCTACATATCAGTCTAATCCCTTCAACTTACAGGAAATGATAACCAAAGACATTATGTTTTTTACATTTACAACTTTGTAAGCTGAAAATCAAATTTTGGACCCATTAATACCTTTATTCTATTAGATAATACCTAGATATTTCCTGAGATGTTTCAGAGCGATGTATGTTATCTGTGAAGATCCTAAAAGTATCAACATTAAGATATTACAATGTATGGGACTAGCAGGTGACATGTTGGGTAAGGCACTGGACTCCTACGTGGGGACTACGGTTTAAATCCCAGACCTGGTGGCTTGTTTTCTCACTTTCCCTCTCTCTATCTGATCAAATTAAATAATAATAATAATGATAATTAATAAAGTTAAAAAATATTTTTAAAAAAATAGATTGTGATGTATAGCAACCCGATTTCACCCCGTGGATGTACACATAAGCCTAATATGTCTGATACGAGAAGTCACACCCTGGGTGGTAGTCATGTCCAGCCTGTGCCTGTCTAATTCAGCCGCACTCCTGGGATCATCCCAGATAAGTACCCTTGCATGACTTTATGGTATGAGAGTTTCAAGCAGATCTTGTTTGTTGACATCAACCGTAACAGCCTTAACAGCAGCCATAACATTGTTAAGGTGGGTAGGCACATCCAACTGGAATTATCAAAATGGTCCAGGTTATCTGTTATTGTGTTAAAGAACTACTAGACTAGAGAGGACTTTGAGAAGACACCAAAGATACCTGGATATAATACAGAGCTCCTCAAGCTTTAATGTGTATATGAATCATGCGGAGATCTTATTAAAATGCAGCTTCTGGTTAGGTAACGAGCTTGGGATGGGACCCGAATTCTTCATTGCTAACAAACTTTTAGGAGATACCAATACTGCCCATCCAAGGACAACCCTGCAAGTTGCAAAGCTTTATTTTGTGCTTAAAAATCTCCTAATGTCTCCTAAAAATCTCCTAATGTCTATGATAAAAAAGCTCTGTTTCTCTAGGGCAGGACTTCAGTGGCCAGAGAGGACTGGAAGCAGGTGGTTTGTGTGAGCAGCATTCATAAAGCTAGTCATGTGCTGTTAAACCATCCGTGCTGGTCAGAAACAATGACTATTTGATAAAGCCCCGCACTGAACCCTGAAGTTTGCACTGAAGCTCCTAGAGACTCAGACATTGCTAGCAAGTAGGCAAACTGCGAACCTTCTCACTCTGGAAACAACATGCCATGGGTTATGGATCTGAAGGTACAGATAAAAGAAGGAAAACAGAACTTAGAATGAGAGGGTTCAGATCTGGTATCAATCTTTAGCTCTCCCACTTACCTCCTGTGTGAGCTTGGGTAAGTTGCTTAAGCCTTTGAGACAGTTTCCACAACTCTAAAGGGGGAATACAATTATATACACATTTGTACAATATATACAATAATACAATAATACCATTAATAATAACTGAATCACAAGGATTTTGTACATTAAACAAGACAGTGACTTGAAAAATGCTTTTGTAAACTAAGTGCTTTACATGTAACAGTTTTATTAAAAAGTTTAAAGAGAAATATTAGAACCTAATGATAGCTTCATTATCTCAGCAACTGTACTTTAAGAAAATATCCAGGGGCCAGCAGGTGGTTAAGACACTGGATGCAGGACCAGCAGTTGACGTAATGACTGTGTCGTTGGACTCCCATGTAGTCAACTGCGGTTTGAGTCCCGGACCCAGTGGCTTAAAACTCATGCTGGGTGCCTGTGCGTGCGTGCCCAAGATCCCGAGAGGAGAATGGAGGAGAAGGGATTGCAGCATGGCCATACTCCCGGGGGGTGATTTCTCGCTTTCTGTCTTTGTGTCTCTGTCTTTCTGGCAAGCGCATGCGCTCTATAGCAAAAACCTCTCAAAAAAAAAAAAAAAAAAAAAAAAAAAAAAGACGACACTGGATCCCACATAGTTTATCATGGTTTAAGTCTCAGACCTGGTGGCTTGAAAGACATACTAGTGCTTGTGGATACATGTCCCAAGTCCCAAGAATGGAGAAGAGATTGTGACATGGCCACCCTCCCTGGGGGGTGATTTCTCACCTTCTCTCTCTCTGTCTCTGTCTCTCTCCTACAAGTGTATGCATCCAATGGCAAAAACCTAAAAATAAGAAAAGGAGAACATCCGACATTTCCATTTTTACCCATCTCCAGTGAGTCTAATAACAGAGAGAGAACAGATACATAGGGTTCTCAGGCTCTTAGCTAAGGTGGGCCACAGTTCATCTTCTCACAATATTCTTTCCAGGCACCTGATTTGTACCTGACAGAATATCTCTCTGCTATTTAAGCACAGTGTGACACTTACTATAAAATAATGAAGTTCCTCAAAATGGTCTCTCAATCTCCCTCAGTCTATCGGTTGTTCTGTTTATTGCCATCTACCTTAATCATAGCATGAAACAAACTGAGTTGCTGAAGCTACACAATAGTAAATTTTAAAATATTGCAAGAAAAACAAAAAAGTATATATTTGATCTAATGCCATACAAATAATATTACATGCATAATACATGTTAAAGGGTTTTATACTTTACATGATGCTTGTATATACATACCTACATTGATTCTCTTATTTATCCATAACTTGCTTATTTAGTACCTAAAGATTATATATCACCACAAATATATGTGCAAATAATTTGTGTGTGAGTCTCTTGTGATGAAATGTGATGTTGTATATTACAGTGGACACTGTGGATGGGCTCTCCTTATCTTGGGTACCATTCCTTATTTCATGAAGTATCACACCTCTTCCTGGAGCCCACACATGTAAAGGAGGGGTTCTCACCTGAGAGCTATTTTCCCTACCCTCGGGACATCTGGAGCCATGTTCAGTTGTCACCACTGGGATAGAGGTACTTCTGGTAACCCGTGGGTGGAGGACAGGGATACTGCTAAATATCCTACAATCTTCATAACAAAGACTTCCCCAGCCCATGGTATCCCCATTGCCGAGGTTGAAAAACTCCAACTCAGAAAAGCTAACTCCACCTCTGGCTCCAGCAGTAGTGAAGATGGTTCAAGCCTTGCTTAAATGTTGCAATCTCGTCTGCTTACAAGAGCTGTAGATTTAGGGTGAATATATGGCCGTTAGTGATCAATGAGCCTAAAAGCACCTTCTTGAGGTTTTCTGGGAGAAAGAAGCTTCCTCTCTCTTTTGAGAGAAGTTTGGAAATGGTTCTTGGTAGTTCTGCTTCCATCTGTGATGGATTAATAGGGACCAATTTTACCCTCCTGCTGGAAATCACTAAAAGACAGGAAAAAAAATTGGAACAATGGTTTGAAGATATTGGATATCAGATGGTGGAGGATAGTGATCTCTGAGAAAAGAAAATTAAAATATTAAACCAGACTATCTGTGAGCCATGGGACAACTTGGAACAATCTAATTATATGTGTTTTGGATTACTACGGTGGGGCAGGAATGGAAAAAATATTTGGAAAATAATGGCCAAAGATTTTTCAAATTGAATAAAAATTAAAACTCAAGAGCAAAGAATCTCAATGAGCTTTAAGTACAGAAAAAGAAGAAGGACTGAGAGGAGGAGGAAAAGCAGGAGCAGGAGGAAGGGGAGAAAGAACATCGTTATAGTAATGGAACTTGAGTTAACAGTAGAAATGTATGAAATATTTTCTTTTAACAGAGGTCTATATGTTCAACAGTTTTTTAAATATATATAAAAAAGCTATTTTCCTATTTTATATGGATTGATTTGTCTCCTCTAAACAGTACTGCAATGCGAATTGTTTGATTTCTGTTTTAGGAAAACTCAAAACTAGCTTGAGTATGTGAATAGATCTCGTTGTTTTGCTAATTTATTACTCACTACAGTCACATGGTAAGGCCAGCCCAAGTCTGAAAGGCAGCCAAAACTTCTGTGCCCAGTTTAACTATCTGTTTTACCACAAATACAAATCCTGTATTCCCGTAATGTATATGTTTAAGCATCAGCTCCTCCGCCTCCCACAACACACACATCCTGTTGTCCAAAAACAGGAGCTTCTAAGAACCAAGTGATAAAAGAGAGAAAGAGAACTTGAAGTTTTCATCAGTCCACTAACACCAATTCCACCTTGGCTCTGCACCATCTAATGATCGTTTCTGCCCTGCTCAGGGTCAGCTCTTCCATTTCATACACTAATGTCCAGCCTCTGATGACCCGCCATGCAGCCATTTTTATCTGCAAAGGTTTATGCCAGAGGAAATGTGTCATGTAGAGGGGTCCTTGAACTCACACTATGCTGAATCTAGTCTTTACTCCTAATGCTTAGGCCCTCACATTGAGCCTAGAGTTTCCTGTCTTCCTGCTAGAGTCTGCTTTGAGGTTCATGCTGTCCTTTCCTGCCAACAGACTTCAGTTCAGCCTAACAGGTCTTCCTCTCAGGGAGCAGGAGTTAAGCAATTCCTTTCCTTCCTTAGCAAGATGGCTTGATCTCCTTATGTAATTAATCTCTCCTTGTCCAGAACTCTGCATGCCTCTGGGGGCTCTCTTCGTCAAATAAAAGAGATTCTAGTCCTCTTCCCCAGGACACCAGGGCATTCTAGTCTCGCCTTTGCAAAGTTGAGGGGGTCACTTAAGTGATTCCATCCATAAAAGTGAAACATATCTGTGCTAAGATGATCTCTTCCTGGAAATATGGTATTGTTGACATAATATTTTTTAATTCTCCTTTAGTCACTCACCCCATTTTTGAGGATCTCCATCATACTCAGAGCTGAAATAATTCCAAAAGACATTCATCTGTAGGTAGGAGAAATAAGCAAAACAAACAAACAAACAAACAAAAACAAAAACAAAAAAACACACACGCACACAGAAAAACACCTGCTTTATTAATTTTTTGTTTGGTTTGGTTTCCCTTTCAATTTTTGCCATTGGGTGCATGTGCTTTTCGGAAAGAAACAGAGAGAGGGAAAGTGAGACATCACCACATGAGGGGATGGCATGCCACAATCTCTTCTCTATCATTCTCCTCCTAGGATTTAGAGCATACATGCATATGTGCCTGGCTTGATTTTCAAGCCACTGTGTCCGGGACTCCAATCTTTGTCAGCCATGCGGGAACCCAGTATCTTAATACAACACCTGCTGGCCCCTATCATTGGTTTGTTGGGAAAATCATGACATATTTTTGCATAGAAGAACATAGAAAAATACATTATGACTTTCCTGACAATCTAATAGTTTGTTTTAATAAACAATGATCATTATTAGTCATAAAGCCTTTCTAACTGATTCCAATTCCAAGTAATGTTTATCTCCATGTAAGTTCTCCTGGCTCCTATCTTAGCTGTCTTAACATAATTGAGTGAATTGTTTTTTCCTACCTATACTCTTTAGTTGTATAAGGATTCTTTTTCTCTCCTCCCAGCCCAGGGTCTCTGGACTTAATTTGTGCCACAAAAAGTGAGTGCAGACGTTCATAATTTGCAACCATTTTGCTGTCTTCCTGGGTGTAACTGGGGAACAAAACTTAGGATGAGGCACCCTAGAAAGTGTAAGTTTCTCATTTAGATCTGAAAAATCTCCAACTCACTAAGCAAACACTTCACAAAGTACCAATCCGAAATACTATCAACACCTTTAGGATCTAACCCTTTGCTTAGCATTGGTATACACTTATTCAATATGAATGAATAAATCTGTGTTTCTAACTTCAGCAAATGTCATCATGGATTTGATGGCTAACGTGTATGTGTATGTATATGTGTGTATGTGTGTGTGTATGTATATATGTATGTGTGTGTGTGTGTGTACACACATCTTAACAGAAATCTCCAAAAATCTTATGGCAAAAGAAATGACTATTGCTCTGAAATGGTTACTCTAATAGCAGGATTTCAACCTCGGTCATTTTTTTTTTTTTTTTTTTTTTTTTTTTTTTTTTTGCTGTCTCAGACTGTACTAGTTAGGGTTGTTAACACTATCTTCTGAAACAAACAACCCTAGGTTTTCAGTGGCTTCATACAACTGCTTTATTTCTCATCCTCTTGATGCTCTGATGTTGGTTGGACAGCTCTCCCAAGTGGATTTCTCCCAAACTTTGACTCAAGAGTCAAGGCTCTTTCCATGTGTGGCTCTGCTTCCTATAAGGGAGAGTGAGAAAGTAGATCTAGGAAATTTTAGTGGCCTGTGTCATTTCTATGATTATTCTATTAACTAGGGGTGTCAACATGGTTCCACCATGCAAGAGGAAATGTGTCTTCTGTGTGCTTAGGTGTTGAAAGTACATTGTGTGGTGAAGACATTGCACTGACTTTGCCACTGGAGATAAAAGAGAACTTCATGGGGAGCAGGGGAGGGAGGGTCAAGATCTTAACGTTTGCATTATAACCTTTATTTTTCCTGTACATTTCTTCTCAGTACAGATTCATGAAGCATATCCTACCCAATCCTTAGAATACAAAACTTCTGCTACAATCTGAAAAGAAAAATGTGGTAAGCACACCATTCAAGAAGTTATTCCATGTAAATAGCCTGGTTTCAAAGTCCAGGGGTGTGGACTGCCTATGAGACAGAAATGGCCTAGAGATTTACTAAATATTTACTATCGATGGTGAAAGTGATGGTGACAATTACAGCATCATCTCTGGCAGTAACCCTATCCATTGCAAAACTCTCCCTACAAAGTCCTGCTGCTAGCTCTGGTTTCCCTCTGCTGAGTTCCCACTTAAACCAGGAAAGAAAAATATTTCTTTAGATTCAGGTCAAGCCAGAATGAACTTTCTCTGCCAATCAATTTTTGATGCTGACCCTAACTTCTATAATTAGTCCCTCATGTTTTACTCCTTTTCATCATGCCTGCTTCTACTCTCTGCACCTGGATGAATAAATTGTTTCCAACCTGATCTGCAGGCCTGTGGATCACCTCCATGTGACATAACCAATAGCACATGTTGCAAAGAACAGCCCTTACCTCCTCAGTGCTCATTGGATGGTCTCCTAATCAACTATCATCACCACCTATCTCACCATCTTCAGCAATATCCAGGGGGGAAAAAAAGGATTCTACTGATAAATTATGTCTACTTCCCAGTCCTCTGCATGTAGCCATGGCCTCCTTCATCCCCAAGTCCGTAAGCAAAGGGCAATGAGGAAATCCAAAGGAATTCACCAAGAGGAGGAGCCGGGGTGGAAACCTGCCTTTACTGAGAGCTTCATGTTTGCTGGACAAAGTTTTAAATTCTTTAAATGTGTTATCTCAAGGAATCTGCAGAATCCTCGACTATTATTATTTCTTTTTACAGATAATGAAAGAAGAAAGTTAAGTAACTGGATTAAAAGTAGCAGAATATGTCACTTGAGCATGTTGATTCTTTTGAAATGAAGCCGAATCACTAGACACAAGGAAAACTTTGCCTTCTTCCTCCTACCACGAAGGACAGGAGATGCTTCACCACCAGAGATTATTCTAGACTCTCATCAGCTTAGAGAAAGGAAGAAGTTTCTACAGAACCTGATAACTAGCCTCTATCTTTCGTTAGTTTCACCCACACATTAACCTCTCCATAATCTTCTTCCTTAGGAGTTCAAAGTCCCTTTCCTTTGACTCGTCACTTCTCTACAAAATGATTGTTCTTTGCTCAGATGTTACATGAGCTCAGGTTCTAACCACCTCTTTGAGTGACTCGTTTGTTAATGCTCCCTTGTGTATGCACAACGCGCATGTGAACAAATGGAGGTTTGTTTTTCTCTTGCCTGTCTTGTGTCTAGTTTAGTGTCCTAGCCAATGAACCAAAGATTAGCAGAAGAAAAAGAAAAAGTTTCCTTCTTTATATTGCCCACAATGCACACTAATAACTGATGGAGGTGGAATCCAAGTGGAACCTTGTGTAGTAGTGCAAGCAGCTGCCACAGAAACAAGGAATTACATGGCCAGCAAAGACATTTGTTCCTCCATTCTGTTGGTTCGATCGTGAAGATACTGTGGGTAGAAGAACACTTGGGCCCTGCACTTCCTTCCCCTCCTAGTCCTGCCTGGGTTTCTTTCTCCCCTTTCCATTACCTGCCTGTGCCCAGAATTGATGGCTCTCTGCCCTCCTCCCTCTCTGGCAGGCCCAGCAGTTTCCACTGGCTCTTTGTCAATTCTCGTAGCTAAATGAGTTCACTTGATGCATAGAAAAAAAGAATAGGAAGTTGTGTTGTGGTATTCAGTCCAAACAGCAGTCTTCCATTCAGTTTTTGCATTAATAAAACTGATATGTTAAACCTTCAATTAAAAAAATAAGTACCATTTACACAGTTGTTTAAAGAACAAAAAAATCAGCAATGCTTAAACATCCGCATGCTGCCTCTCTGATTCATAGCCCCAGAAGACAGACTACAGACAGTTTCTTGGAAGCATTTCCTTATGAACAAAGAGTACTTCATGCTTGTCACGTCCCTGGCTACCAAGAGGAGGGGAGCCTCTTCCCACATGGAGCTGCCAGAAGAGAAAGCTGAGAAGCCCCATTGTCTCCCTTCCATCTCATCACTGTCACCTCATATTCCTGGGCCCAGGGGCACCAGCTGAGCTGGCCTGTTGGTTGAACAGCATGTATACCAAGGTGGTGTTTACCAGCTCCTAGGGCCCTTCGCCTAGATCCCAGACTCAGCCTTGTTTAGACCACACATTTGAAAAGCACAATCTATTGAACTGAACACAGTAGCTTCAGGAAACAAAGTCAGACTGGAACAGTCTGTGTTCCAAACAGAGCTTTCTGATCTTTTTCTCACTTGGCTTTTCAGGAGGAAAAGCCACCGACATCACCACCATCTCTGTCAGGTTTTGCTTTGAAAAGAGAAGTTCCTTAACACCTCCTCACTTTCCCAGGGGCTCCTGCGTGGGAGGGAGGGTGTCCAAACGTGCATTGACTCCTCCTTTAGACAAACCCTTACCTCAAAAACCTAGTCCTCAGAGACAGGACCTGAGCCTTTGCCTTTCTTCCTCAATAAAGTGATTTTTGTTTCAAATCTTTGAAAAACCAAGTCAGAAACAGAGACCCTTGTGGTCTTCATTCGATGTTATGTCTGCATACAAAGGGTCTCCAAAAAGTTCATGGAAAATCATATTATGAAAGCGTAGTGCATAGATTTCAAATTATTATAGATTTCAAATTATTATCGTATCAAAATAAACTTAAATTTCTATTAATAAACTCTTTGAAGCTCTCAGATATTTTGCTATTTTTTAAAATCAACACATTTTTTACATTTTTATCTGATTAATCATTTATTTCAGGGCTAGAAGGTGGCATAGTGGTTAGGGCACCAAACAACTTGCTTTCTCATTTTTGCTCTCTCTCTCTCTGGTGAGCACATGGACCCTATAGCAAATTTAAAATAATAACAAGAACAATAATAATAATAATTCTTCTAAAAAATACATTTCAAAAAATGTATTTCAATTTTTCCTCACTCTTTCTAATTCTCTAAGTGGAATTTCTTTTTTTTTTATGTTCACAGTTTATTTATTTATACATTCAATCACTGTATATCATTATAACTTGTAAAACTAAGTTTTCCCAGCATAAATGCACTGTATATTAATCCATTTAAAGATATTATCATACATGTTATCATCAACAGATCATTTTCCATTTTTGTGTCCCTTAAATGTTTTGTTTCTTTCTTTTTCCCCTCGATTTCATTCCTCTCACCCTGTCCCAGTTCCCATTCTCCGCCCACACTGTCTCTAGTATCTGCAATTGTTCTCCATGCTTTTATATCTTCTGATCTTTCTATTTCTGCCATAGAGTGTAGACATTCAGTTATATATGAAGTGGGGACATCCAAGTGGAACTTTAAGTTGAGACTGAGCTATAGTGACCTATTTAATCCTCACAACAACCTTAGAGAGAAGACGAGGCAGGTACTTTCTCCCACAGTTGCATGGGAGGAAGCTCAGTTTTAGACGCTTGCCCAAGCTCCCGGAGGTCACTCTGCCGACCTGCACTGGGTATGAGTGGTGTAAGGAGAGCAGGCAGGCCTGGGTATGGGGCTGTGATGTGTCCACATCCCTTCTCCCTAGTCAGATACTCAGGAATAAAAAAGAAGCAGGAGTAACTGAGAAATTTTGATGACTTCATCCATTGGACAATCAGCAATTCCAGCCAGTAATTTGGTGTAAATTTAAAATAAAAACCTCCTATCAGACTTGAGGACACCCTCCTGTGCCACATGCCTGGACAAATTCCATCCTCTTCACTCTCTTCACTGGGTCTGGAACACAGATGTTCCAACCCTTCGGCCTCTTTCCCCAGGTCATGTTGGTCTGATGGATTTCTTTTTTTCTGTCCCCAAAGTCCCAAGCAGTTAGGATCCAGAATCTACCCTTAGGGTGCCCTCACTTTGTCCCAGCAAGACGAGCTGAGCCAGACACCTATACTGAGATTTGGCAGTGTTTCTGTTTCCTCTGGGGAGTCACTCTTTCTCAGTCCCAAAGGATCAAGAGGAAGCAGAACCTTGGGGTCACAGCCAGACCCTACACTGAAAACAGGAAATCAGTAAGAGTAGGTCTCAGTCTCCAGAAGAGGGAGGAACCGGAGTCAGTCCAGGGAGAAACCTTGGTGAACAGACTACCAAGCCTTTAGTTTAAGATCCCTCTGGAGGCCTGAGCCACCTGCCTCATATCGTCAAGAAGTTAACTGAGTGGGGGTGAGGGGCTACCCACTCCTGGAGCAGACGATTGCCCACCCGATGTGTGATTTCAAAGGAATCAGAAAAGTTCTCCCAGGCTGAAACCGCACCGGTTAGAGGTTCCTTTGGGATTAATTACTGTCCTTTGCAAAGCCTGTTAATAAAGGGAAGCCAGGAGCTAAGAGGCAATGGCATGGTGTTACAGTGACAAGAGTGCAGATAAAGTAGGTTTTGCACATATACAGTGAGGTGAATGGGGAAATTGGGACTTCTGAGCCTTGTTCAAGAAGATGAAAAGAAAGAAAAATAAGCAGGGTTTGGGCCCAAGTGTGTCCGAGCATGCTGGTTAGAGTAGTTGTCAGTTTAATGAGCTCATCACTAAAATTCTACATAAAAACAATGATGGGGGAGTAGGAAAGTTCTCAAAGCACTCCATAATCTGTGGCCTTTCCCTGCTTACACCATGGAGGAAAAGAAAATAGGACAAACACAGAACCAGTCAGAGACAGCAACCCGACTGGTGAGACTTGGCCATCCATTACTTTCTCTCTGAGATACTTGAGACCCACCAAGGGGGGCACTGTGAGATGAGACAGGGGTCGTTATGAAATAGACATTCAGTGAAACACGTCTGGCAGTTTATTCAGCACTATCATACTACAAATATTTTGTTAGAGGGCCCCATAGGTGCACAGAATCTGATCAAAACATGTTTAATTTTGAGTTAAAAAAGCAAAGTCATAATATTAATAAATATCCTTGAGAAGGCAATACTTTTATTTCAACTGGAAAACTAGGTTGAAATATTGTCTCTGTCCTTTACTAACCGGATAACCTCTGAGCACTCAAGCTCTCAGAGCAACGATTTCCTCATAAGCAAAGGAGATAATGATGGCCGAGTAGTAGAATGGTGAGAAATAAATTAAGTTAGACCTATCTAAGGCTGCTACTAAAATTCTTGGAACATTACCAGACCTTTGACAAGTGGGAGCTTTCACTGCTATCCACAGGCACGAGATACAGGCTTTAGGACAAAATTCTGCTGGGGGAGTTGTGCAGAAGGATGCAGAATGCTCAGAAGCCCTCCGCACTGCCCCAGGGAAGTTCAGGTAACAGGCCAGGAGTCCTGGAAGGGTGGGAAAAGAGGACCACTTTACCTCAGGTACATAACACCCCAAAATGGCTGAAGGATTTGGGCTCCAATTGCTAGGACGAGATCCATTAGGGTGAAGTCCAGGAAAGATGACCACTTTACCTCATGTACATAACACCCCAAAAAGGCTGAAGGATTTGGGCTCCAATTGCTAGGAAGAGATCCATGAGGGTGGAGTCCAGAGCCTCATCTCTTCCTCCCTCCCCCACTAATCCCCTGCCCCAGGCAGTTCTCACTCTAACTACAGCCAAAGGGCACTGATAAGGTCAGATGTGCACACTCTGCCCCAGGCACACATCATTCACCTATGTAGGCAGTTGATCAGAGTCCAGGCTAAATTTCCAAGGATTTGGGAAAAGCTGATCCATCCAAGACATAAGCCTCCCCTAGCCCAAGAACCAACAGATTCAATTCCTTCTTCCTCTGTTTGTCTAAGATTAGAAAACACCAGGGCCTTGGCAAGGCAGAGGGCCTTAGATGTGACCAAACTGAACATTGTAGAGCAAATGGAGTTACTCAAAAGGGTTAGGAGACTTGCCCCATCACACACCAAAGTGACAGTTCAGCCCGGACCTGAGTCCAGTGCTTCATTCTACCACATTACACTGCATATGAATACGTGTCCTGTAATCTCTGGAGAAAAGTGATGATCCTTTTTTTGTCTTTTTAAATAATTATTTATTTTACTTTATTTATTTATTTTTAAATTTGACCAGAAAGAGAGAAGGAAAGTGAGAAAGCAAGCTGCCAGGTCCAGGACTCAAACCGAGGTTGGCCATGTGGGAGTCCAGCACCCCAACCACCATGCCGTCTATTGCCCCCAAAGTGATCATTCTTGCAGTGTTCCAGAGTGAACAACCTTCGCAGACTGGAATCAGATAGGCCAGCGCTAAATTCGGGCACTAATAGCTGAATGATCTTGAATGAGCAACTAGGTTACCTCGAGGCTGAAACGAGATAGTACATGCTATAGCGTCTATGTGCCCCTAACATCGCAGGGGCTCAATGCAGTTTGCCACTGTCATTACTTGAGCTACAATAAGTCATTGAACTTCAGATTGTTGGAGTAGTTTTAGGTCCAGGGACCCTTGAGAAAAGTCCCATGTGAGGAGGGAAAAGCCAAGGCCAGTTAGCTTCTTGCTTTTAGTAATTCTATCTGAAGCCTGTTAAACTAAAATACCACATAAGAAGCAGAGGACCAGAGGGGACCAGAAGGCTCAAGCCTTCTAATCCCTCTTCGTTGTTTATTAAGTTCTCACTCTAAAAAGCATTTAGCTTCTAACTACAGTGGACTCAGGGTCAGTAGGAAGAGCACAGGTCCAGTGCAACAGAGCTGTCCTTGGGGTGACAGTAGGGTCCCTGTGATGGCAGTGTCTTTGCCAGGGTAGTTTAGGTTCTTGTAGTCTCTACACACTGACTCCAACTTTTAAAAGAGAGAGATAAAGAGAGGAAGGAAAGCAAGAGAAAAAGGCTAACCCTGAAAATCTTTTAGCATCAAAATATGGAAACTGACCCTTTATTAACAGTCATAGAATTGACAGGACCAAACAAAAGCTAATCCTGTATAGAAACTAATGGTCTCTACTTCATTGACAGTTTTTTGGTTGTTGTTTTATTTTGTTTTGTTTTTTAGAGTGAAAGGTTTTTGCTATAGGGCATGTGTGATCACCGGAGAGACAGAGAGAAAGAGAGAGACACGAAGAGAGAAATCATCCCCCAGGGGCATGGCCTCACCTCAATCCCTTCTCCTGTTTTCCTCCAGGATTTTTGGGCATGCACACACATGCACCTGGCATGAATTTTTTTTGTTTTGCTTATGTTTTTTATTTTTTTCTTTTCTAGTTTTCCTCCAGCATGAGTTTTAAGCTGCCAGGTCCAGGACTCAAAGGGCAATCGACTACATGGCAGCCCAGGGACGTACCCATTATGCCATCTATTGGTCCCTCACTGACAGGTTTTACACTGAAATTCCAAGTTGCTGTTCTAGTCACCAATACATACTCATCCATTTTCGAATTACTATAATCCTAAAGTTAACTAACAAAAATAACTCTCTCTTAAGCATTTCTTAAAGAAGGATTGGAAGAGGAAGGAAAGAACCGTCAATTTTATTTTAAGAACTAAAGTCAACTACTTAAAAACCTGAGTGTTCAAAAAAATCATCTGACACAACTGTAAAAAGTGTGAAATCAGCAGTTAGCTCTTTCAGGGAGACCAAAAAGAAGACTGAGAAATAGAAGAGAGAATATTTATCTGATTTAACTCTTTTAAAGTGTAATCCACATCTGAGATTGAGAACATAAAAAGCACTTTGTAAATATGCACTTAGTGAACTAGGCCCTTGGGTCTAGGTCTATTTTCCTGCCCATAAATACAAAGTATGTGCACATGTAGGTGTTTAAGCTTGTGTGTGTGTGTGTGTGTGTGTGTGTGTGTGTGTGTGTATGCATGTGCACATGTGTATTAAAAGAGAGGGGAGGGGGCCAGCAGGTGGCATAATGGTTATGTCACTGGACTCCCATGTAGTAAACCCCGGTGTGAGTCCCGGTCCCGGTGACTTAAAACTCATTCCAGGCACGTGTGTGTGCATGCTCAAAATCCTGAGAGAAGAACGGAGGAGAAGGTATTATGGCATGGCCATTCCCCGTGGGGGGTGATTTCTTGCTCTCTCTCTCTGTCTCTCTGGAGAGCACACAGCCCTATAGCAAAAACCTTTCTAAAAAAGAGAGAGAGAGAGACACTGAGCATGACTGTATTCTGAGTTTTCCTGTGGTTTTACTTCCCTACGCTGGAGAGAGACAGGTCTGGGTATAGAGTGTGTACGGTGCTGCTGGGGGCGCTACAGGGGAGCTAGGGGTCGGCATGGTGGTCAGGATTGAGAGGAAAGTAAAGCTTCCCAACGATCTATAGCCTGGTTTATGAGGAGGCCTCGGCACAGGCAAGAGCAGCAAACAGGCCAGCTCTGACTCCGGCCAAAGCAAACATCAGTCTGTAAATGTAGTCAAGCATTGATCCCTGCAGAAGCCACTAGCAGGAGAGCTACGTCTGGATGGACTTTGTCATGAACTCATCTCTTACGCCACTTTATGGTCTTTAGGTTACTAGATAGTCAGGAACTAGAAGAATGATAATTTTGGATTATCCTGGTCATAGGTTTGATTTCTACCAAATGACCCAGAGAGACTTCCAAGAAATAGAAACTAGGATTCAAAGTCTCTTAAACAAGAACCTTAAGATAATCAAGGGTTTCTGGAAGTAGAAATGGAATTCAAAGAAGTTCTTCAAGAGAGTATTAAAAAAAAAGGCAGTATCTTAATTTGCCCATGCTAATGCCACAACTATATTTGCTTTAAGCTGAAATTATGTAAATTCATTTTAAATCCAGGTAACTAACAACTCACCACAAAACCCAATATATGAAAAACCCAAAAATAAGTTAAAGTGGTTCCTTACGTGATAGAAATACTTTTTTTTTACCTCACTGAAATATTCCCAGTTTAAATATTAGTGTTTTCTTACAAGTTTTGCCTTTACCTTTTAACTAGTAAGTTTATAGTCATTGTTCTGCCAAGTCCCTTGAGTACTGTGTTTTCAGTTAAGTTCTTTTTTTTTTTTTTTTTTTTTTTTTGGAGAGGTTTTTGCTATGGGGTGCATGAGCTCGCCAGAGAGACAGAGACAGAAAGCGAGAAATCACCCCCTGGGGGGATGGCCATGCCGCAATTCCTTCTCCTCCATTCTCCTCTCGGGATCTTGGGCACACACGCACACACACCCAGCGTGCGTTTAAGCCTCCGGGTCCAGGAATCGAATCACGGTCGACTACGTGGGAGTCCAGCGACATAGCCATTATGCTAACTGCTAACAGGTCCCAGTTCTGACACAAATGTTTTAACAGACAGCTCATCTAAAACACTGGATGATGTTCTTTTTGTAAATTGAGAATTTTAATGAGGGTAAAATCTGGACCTAAAACTGTCTCATCTCTGGATGAGTAAATGGATATCTTCTTCCTCCATCTTTACAGTGACTTTGAACAGTGATAACATGTTGATTTACTCCAGATTTTTCATGGAGATGTCCACTGCATAAAGTAGATGTACCTATATCTGTAAAATGTGTACAAAGAGAGCGAAGGCTGCATTGAGCAGGTGTCTTCCTAATCCTTCTCCCATCGGCCCAGGGGAGTTCAGATTTGATCTGAAGCCACTTGTCCAGCAGCTGGATTCTGAATGGAAGGGTGGAGGTTTGCACAAGGCCAAACCAGGAAACCTCAGACTGTTCTTTGTTACTTAGTGTATCAGGATTGACACAGAGCAGTCAGAAATTGTCCTGGCTAGTAGTTTCCTTTTGTTCGCATCTGGGCCAGGGATGGCTTCAGTCGGCGTAGAACCCTTCCTGTTCAAATGGCCACATAGAGATATTGAGTCATTGGAAGAGTCATGAAGAAAAAGGGAGGGCTGACAGGTGACATGGTGGGTAAGGTGCTGGACTCCCACATGGCCAAATGCAGTTCGAGTCCTGGACTTGGAGACTTGTTTTCTCACTCTCTCTGTCTCTCTCTGATCAAATTTTTAAAAAATAGTAATAATAAATGAAATAAAATAATTCTTTAAAAAGAAAAAAATGCATTGTGACTTTTTCAACAACCCAAAAGATATCCCTGATGGCTCTGGCCTGCCAAAGGAGACTTTAGTCTTCCCAGGGAAAAAGATGAAAGACATCAGATATGCAGGATCTTATTTTTTAATTAAAAAAATATATTTTTTTTTTTTTTTTGGAGAGGTTTTTGCTATAGGGCGTGTGCACTCACCAGAAAGACAGAGAAAGACAGAGAGACAGAAAGCAAGAAATCACCCCCCAGGGGGGATGGCCACGCCACAATCCCTTCTCCTCCATTCTCCTCTCGGGATCTTGGGCACTCACACACACGCACCCGGTGTGAGTTTAAGCCACCAGGTCCAGGACTCGGACTGCGGTCAGCTACATGGGAGTCCAGTGACATAGCCATTATGCTAGCTGCTGGTTCTGATAAGCAGGATCTTAATTACTCTTTTTTTTTTTCTTGAAGGAAAAATTTCTGTGATTTTTTTGAAACACATAGCTTAAAAAACTCCATTTGTGGAAGCAAAGTTTTCTATTAGCATCTCCTAAGCAGTTTGCTATAATGTGTTTAGTAAAAGAAGTAAAATGATCATTTTTAAACCAAAAGCATGTCTACAATGTCATATGCATGGGGGAGAGGGATCAAAAAGCTTATAGAAAATGTGTTATTATGAAAAAAACTATGCTATGCCTGGATTTCAAAAATTCTTGCACCGAAACATGGGGCCAGCAGGTGGCAAAGTGATTAAGGTGCTGGACGCCCACGTGGCTGACCGTGACTCATGTCCCGGATCCAGCAGCTTGAAACACACCGGATGCATGTACATACATGCCCACGATACAGAACAGAAAATGAAGAAGGGATTGTGGTGTGGCCATCCCCCCTCAGAGGTGACCTCTGTCTCTGTCTCTCCAGCGAGAGCACACGTTCTATGGCAAAAATCTCTCCAAAAAGTACGAATGCATCCTTTCATTTCGTAAACTTTTTGAAAGTAGTCGACTGCAGTTCAAGTCCCAGATCCAGCAGCCTAAAACTCATGCATGCCCAAAATATAGAGGAGAACAGAAGAGAAGGAACTGTGGCATGACCATCTCCCTGCAGGGAGTGGGGGAGTTAGGGGGGTTTCTCACTTTCTGTCTCTCCACAAGTGCATGTGCCTTATAGCAAAAATTTCTCAAATAGCAACCCAAAAAAAATTGTTCTTTTTGGGGTTTGCTTTTGTTGGTTTTTTTTTTTTTTTTTTTTGCATTGTTCTTCAAGACTTGACATTTAACAATTTTTTAAAACAAGGTGACTTAATTTGCATTCCCTTGAAATCCAGCCTGAAACAGATACAGTCAGCCCTCCATATCCATGGATTCTGCATCCCCAGACTCAATCAGCTGTGGATTGACATATCTGAAGGAAAAAAAAAGCAACAATACAATAATAAATAATACAACATTTTTCATGGGAGGTAGAGCTGCAGGAAGAGAGAAAGAAAAAAAATTTTTTACAGCCCCACCATTGTGATCCTATGCCCCAGTCTCCCAGTTAGCGAGGCTTACAACACGTGCTACTATGCCTGACCCGCTCGGGTTGGTCTGGGATCCAAACTCAGGCCTCCCAGGCAGCCCCAGCCTCATGCAGGGACACCCTACTTCTAGCACTACCATAACTGGGCCCAAATTAAATGTACATAGACACAGTACAACAGCTATTTACATGGCCTTTACGCTGTATTAGGTACTGTACATGCTACAGAAATGATGTAAAGTATATAGTTGGAGGTGTGTAGGTTATATTCAAATACTTGACATTTTATATAAGGGATTTCAGCATCCACAGATTTTGGTATCTGCAGGGGTCCTGGAACCAATGCCCATTGAATATGGAAAGTCAACTCTACTTGGCACAAGGAGTTTATTGAAAAGATCCTACCAGGGGCAGAGCCTATCTAGCTTGGAGAGTGAGACGGGTTCGGGGAAAGAGAGCCAGTGTCAGGGTATTAAGGCATTATTAAGGTCCTTGCTGTCCACACGAATGCTCGAGTCTGCTGGGATTTCTGAGAAATGTGCAAAATTTTTCCCGGATGGTTCACCTGAGATGAAAGATGGAGTAAGCCCTTCCACACCATTCCCCCAAGGGTTATTTATCCCCAGGAGCCTTACCCCCTTTTCACTTCCAAGCAGCAGGCGCACTAGCCAAAGAAACTGTCAGGTCACAGGGGACAGCCGAGGACAGAATGTGGACAGACGAAACGCAGGTGCAGGTTGCTTTCTGGTGATCAGCACAAACCCTTCCTTCCTCTCCATCTTCCACTAGTAGAACTTCTCCTTCTTGAAGGGAAACCGTGGCCTGTGGTTCAAGTGGTGCTGACTCCAACTTATATAATCCAAAGAAGTGAAACAGATCAAAGTATGACTCCTCCTTCTCTTGGCACGGTATAAAAGGCTAATGAGAACAAGTTCTGACTTTTTTTTTTTTTAACATCAGAAGGTACACATGTGCCCATGTGCAAGAAACCTGGTAACACTTACAGTTCTTTTTCCTCCAATTCTCTACTCCATCATCATTCTGGGCACACATGTATGCCTGGCATGTTTCTGCCAGGGCTGGGACTCAAATCCTGATTAGCCATGTGGATTCCAGCTTCCTCTGTGCAGAGCTTAACCACTGTGCTGTAAGGCCAGTCCCTGACCTTTTCCTTGTTGTTAAGGGAAAGAAAGGCTTAGAATAATGAAAGTATCAGACACCCCGGATTGAGTAGTTACTAGAGTCAGAGTTAATGTTAGACTTCTCAGTTATGAGTCAATAAACTCCTTTTGCTTCAACTAATCAGGGTTAGGGTTTTGTTGCAACACACTATAGAATATATAACATGATCCCAAAATTGTATAAAATAAATAAATAAAATTATTTACAAACAGAAAGTGGTAACTCTACCATATCTTAACGATGGTTTTACCTAGATTTGTGATTTTAAATTGATATGCCTTCCCACGATGGGTTATGCATTTCTCCTCTCAGATCTTTCCCAACTTAGGTATTTACTGAAATCTCTCATTTTTTGATGGCTCTCTCCCATTATCTTTGCTTGTATTCATTCATTCACTCATTTATTTCCTTTACTATTATTTAATAATATAATGAGAGGAAACAAGCATATGCTCGGTCTGCCATCTTGGAAAACTCAGTACAACTCTTATCTAGGAAGAGCTTCTAAGGTCAACAAGAGACAGAGCAGCCACTGTATAGGACTCTGGTGAGACACCTTATAGTCAAGGGCACAACTGGCATAGTTTAGGGCAACGGTGAAGAGCCCTCCTTTAAGATGGAGATGGAAATGAAGTGCAGGAGTGACTTCATACCTAAGTCCATATGTATTCATTTTGGGACACAAGAGATGTGAGATGTTACAGCTTGGAGCTCCCAGAGCCCAGCTTGGATAACCAACTGGCTATCACACTGGAGTTTTAATTTCTGTAAGAAGGAAGGGGGCAAGATACTTGAGGAACTGCTCTGCAGTTTGGAAAAATGTTTCCATTCTAAAAAAAGTGTAAATAAAGGGCCAGTGTGTGGCTTGGTGGTTAAGGTGCTGAATTCCCACATGGCCGATCATGGTTTAAACCCCGGACCTGGCAGCTTGAAAATCACACAGGGCCTGTGCACATGCTGCCCAATATCTCAAGAGGAAAATAGAGGAGAAATGATTGTGGTGTGGCCATTCCCCTGAGGAGGTAATTTCTCACTTTCCTTCTCTCTATCTCTCACAGGCAAGTGCACATGCCCTGGGGCTAAAATCTAAAAAGGGAAATGAAAAAGAAACAAGAATTTAATTGGGGATTAAAGACTATTGTTTGATAGTGAATTATGTATCAAAGACTATCGTTTGATAGTCTTAGTGAATTATGTATCATGGTGCTGAGGTAGAAGAGTAAGAGGGTGGCAAACAGTCACTGTTTTAAAGTAGACTCTTAAGGACACCACCATCTTTTATAAACCATCCACCATGTCTTACTTCTATGAGCATGTCCAAATTGTAATAGTTTTTAAGTTGGCATTTTATTTGGTTTTAAATCGCTCTGAATAAAACCCATTGACTTTGTATTACAAAGAAAAACAACCTCATAAGCTGCTTTGGGAATAATTTTAGAGCTCTAAATAGAAAGTATTTAGTGTAATTTGTACTGATTATATTATTAAATGTTAGAACTGCATTTTTCTCCTAACTTGATGTATATGTTTAAGCTTTTTTGACTGCAATATTAAATGGTATACTTCAAAGATGATTTAACTCCTTCAGTATTTCGAATCACTTATATCCCATGATAACCTCTGATTCTATGTATATTTATTTATCTTCACAAAGTAGAAAAAGCTACTCCATAGATATATTGTTAGGCAAATTAGTGCAATATTAGAATATTTGCCTTTTACTAAAATTTTCTTTAAGTAATACTGTTTATTGAGAGAGAAATATTTTTGCTATAGGACATGTGAGCTCACCGAAGAGACAGAGAGACACAGAAAGCCAGAAAGCACCCCTGAAGGGGGCTGGCCATGCCACAATTCCTTCTCCACCATTTTCCTCTCAAGAATTTAGGCAAGTATGTACATACACTCAATGTGAGTTTCAAACAGCCAGATCTGGGACGACTACTTGGGAACCCAGTGTCGGTTCCTTTAAGTAATACTTTCTAAAGCTTTTTAAAAATTGTTTCTTGAGAGAAAGATATACCCTTTACAAGATCTTGCCATGCCTCAATCCTCCCCCCAACCTCCCAAACAGCCAGGGTCACAGGTGTGCAAGGGTGCGTGTGGGTGTTCAGGTTGACTTGGGATCTGAACCTAGGCCTACCTACCATCTGTGCCACTGCAGCTAGACTGAAATAATGCTTTCATTTGAAAGTAAAGTTTGAAGTTATATACTGGGGGCCAGCAGGTGGCACAGTGGTCGAGGCACTGAACTCCCACATGGCCAACCGCAGTTTGAGTTCTAGACCTTCTGACTTGCTTTCTCTCTCTCTCTTTCTCTGCCTAGTCAAATTAAAATAATAATAATAATAATAATATAATAATAATAATAATAGCAAATGGCAATAAATAAATAATTCTTTAAAAAAGAAAGAAAGCCAATGGGAAGGGAAATCACAGGCAGCAAAAGAGCATCCAGTGGTTTAGTCAATTGTTTAGAGGCCTCAGACCGATAAGAAGTACAGACTACCAATACACAGGAGTCTACAGCCGACCCTCCTCACAAAGGTAAAACAAAGCTGGGCTATATAAGGACAGATGCAAATTTAAAATAGGCTTAATTCTCCCACTTGAAAATAAGGAGAGAAGCATCCTTTCCTCCCTTCCCTTCAAGCAATGGCTTTAGAATACATGTCGTTGTCAATGTTTTTCTCTCTTTGAAATATATGTAAATTTTTTAAAAACTAAATAAGCCTTTTGCCAGTTTTATGACTCAAGAAAGTCTTTCTCAAGACTGTGACATCATCTCTTTGAAGCATAAACATCAAGAAAAAAAAAACCCAGTCCTATCTCCCAGTTTCTGTGGGAAGGTAGGAGCCCAACTTCTGTGGGTGTCTCAGTTTCAAGTTGCTGAACTACTGCCTGTCATACATATATGTGAAATGTTTATTTCTTTGGATAAAGCCAATTAACTAACACAGATAGTCACCCCAATTATCCCCCTGAATCTAGGATAAATATGTGTACAAATGTTGCTGGCAAGTCCTCCTACTTAAGGACTGATTAATTATTGTTTCTCTTGAAAACATGTGCCTAATGGGTTGTATCAGCTGACTATTAAAAAGGCTTCTTTGTGGTCTCTTGGCACAGGGGTCCCCAGTCCCAGGCAGAGAGTGGCAGGTGAGCAAGAAGCTTCACCTGTGTTTGCAGACACTCCCACTGCTGCCTAGGCTCTGCCTACCGTGGGGGCAGCAGTGCTGGGTTCTCATGGGAATGAGAACCCTGTTGTTGTATGATTGCTTCATTGTATATGACAACGTGGTAGTGGTGCACACAGGGTACACAGTGTGGGTGAGGTGTGCTTGGGCCAACCTCTGTCCACGGAGGGATTGTCTCTGGTGCTGGAAAGGTTGGGGACCACGGCCTCAGGCAGACTACTTGTGATGCACTTCATGTTCCAGTTGAGTGCTTATTCAGTAATGAGACTGCTCTGTTTCTCTATTGCCTGTGTGGAAAGGTGTTCTGAGTTAGGAGATTTAATCGTTTACGATATCTCCCCAGCAACAATTGGGCCTGTGCACCTGAGCAGTAAATTACTGACCCTGCCTCAGAGAAAACTAGGAACACAGGACACCCAGTGTTACATTTATGGAAGTGACACTTTTACACGCAGTTTTCATTCTTGTCAAGTGATGGGAAGACAGTAAACACATGTCCTTTTATTTGACACTCTTTCAAAGTGGAATTTGATCTTCAGATATTATAAACATTGATATTGTCTCATAAGACATAAGATATTGTCTCATAAAGCTCACTAACAAGCTGTAAACATTAATATGTAGCCATCATGTTGCAAGATTGTATCTCCCTTTAAGAGATTGCTATCAAACTTGGGCATAGTAGCAGACATTAAAGTGTTCCAATGTATGTTGTGGATAGTTCATGAAAACCAAAGGACAGGAGATGGAATTTTTTTTAAAAAGGGGGGTTTTGTGGATGACAGTTAGCGTGGTAGTTAAGGTGCTGAACTCCCACATAGCTGACTGCCGTTTCAGTCCAGACCTGGCGGCTGCCTTCTCACATTCCCTTTCTCTCTCTCTCTCTCTCTCTCTCTCTCTCTCTCTCTCTCTCGTCAAATTTAAAAAATAATAATAATAGTAAATATGATTAAATAAAATAATTATTTTTTAAAAGGAGGGAACTCTGGATTATTTTGAGTGGGATGAGCTAAATTATTAGTCATATGCTATTATATATAAAAAAAAAAAAACTGTTTTGTGAGAAATTATCCTTCAGGAGGGATGGCCATGCTGCAATCTTTCTCCACTGTCCTCTCAGGAACTTGGGCACACATGCACACGTGCCCAGTGTGAGTATAAGCCACTAGGACTCGAACCACGTCAACTGCATGGGAGTCCAGCAACACAGCCATTATACCAACTGCTGATCCCTATTTAAGAAAAATTTTTTAAATAAAAATATTCACTACTCATGGACAGCCACTATTAACTTTGTGTGTGTGTGTGTGTGTGTGTGTGTGTGTGTGGTGGTGGTGGTGGTGGTAAGAGGAAAGGAGCATTTGTTACAGTATGGCCACATTGGAAAGATATGTAAAAATATCTTCTTCAACTAATCGGCCAATTTACAGATGCTTTTATAGGAGAAGAAAAAGGCTAGGGGATAGTGGCAATGCACAAGAAAGAATACGTCAAGTTAATTTTTAGTGGGGGTGGGGGAGTACACACTTCAAACAGTCTCGGTTTACTGGGTAGAACATTCCTCATTGTTTTGAGCTTCAGATTGACTGCCTGTGTTGGCCATCTCCCTGGAGCTCCTAAGAGAGATCTCAAACAGAGTATAATCAAGTTAATGAGAAGGGGGAAATCAAGTTGATTAACAAAGAAGAGTCAGTCTGGCTAAAGCAGGCCCCTGTACAAGCTCATATATAGTGAACTCCACTAATTTCAACAAGAACCAAATTCTAACATCTGTTATATAAAATCTGCAGGACTAACAGGTATTGCTTCTGAAGTGCTGATAGTAATATGGCCTTTCTGATGAAATGCTAGCTGATCAACCCTAGAATGCAATTTCTTGCTAAGTATACTCAGATTTTAAAAACAATTGGGAATGGGAACGTAAGCTCCATGAAGGCAAGAATTTTTATCTCTCTCCTTCTTCTTCTTCTTTTTTTTTTTTTTTTTTTTTTTTTCCTACCACTGTGTCTAAAATAATGCCTGGCCAGTAGCTAGGGCTCACATGTCTGGCCACCTAGGTGAATAGCACACTGACTTTGCTGATGTATTTAAGTTATAAAAATAAATTATAAGTTATAAAAATAAATCACTTTTTCGGCCACAAAGCATACTTCATGCAACAGTAATCAAAATATAGGTCTGAAACACACAATCCTACTTTAGAAAGCTCTTGCCAAGAGTTTAAAAGACAATGGACAAGGCACTCAGGTAAAAGAACATGTATACTGGCTTTCTAATACTGGATATTATCCACGTTCTCTACTACTGCATGAATCTGACAACTGTAACATATCTTGGTATTTAGAACAAACATGTTGTAGGACTACATTTTCTGTATATCTTTTCTATTGTTCACATCTAAAAATATTTTGTTCTTGGGATCAGCAGTTAGTGTAATGGCTATGTCACTGGACTCCCATGTAGTCGACCACAGTTCGAGTCCCGGACCTGGTGGCTTAAAACACACCGAGCATGTGTGCGTGCGTGCCCAACATCTCGAGAGGAGAATGGAGGAGAAGGGATTGTGGCATGGCCATCCCTCCTGGGGGGTGATTTCTCGCTTTCTATCTCTATGTCTCTCTCTGCCTGTCTGGTGAGCACACGCGCCCTATAGCAAAAATCTCTCCAAAAAAAGAAAAAAAAATTTGTTCTTTTTCTCAAAAATCCTCCCCTTTCTTTTAATTTATTACTGAATTACTACTAACTACTACTGAATTACTACTAATTACTACTGAATTACCACAACAACTACTACTACTACTACTATCTTACTACTAACCATGTTATTTGCATCATATTAAAATTCTGATCAATCCTTAAAATGTTAAAGTCATCTCTATATTTAATGAACACACTAAAACTTTAAGTATAAATACTTTAATATTCAGCCCCTGATCAGATATCTGATAAAGCATTAAATATTAATCCAAGAGTCCAGTTTTAAGAACTTAGCTCCTCCGGGCACTTGTGCATGCGTGCCTAAGATCCCAAGAGGAGAATGGAGGAGAAGAGATTGCAGCGTGGACATCCTCCCTGGGGGTGATTTCTCGCCTTCTGTCTCTGTCTTTCTGTCGAGCGAGCGCAAGCAAAAACCTCTCCAAAGGAAAAAAAAAAAAAAAAGAGCTTAGCTCCTAATGGGTGAAATAACACCCACTTTATAAGAGTTCTCCAAATGAGTATTGTGTAAAATGAAAGTCCCTTAAGAGGTTTTGTCAATTGGAGGACCGGCTGATAAGAAGTAAGGACAGACTACCAATAAACAGGAGCCTACAGCCAACCAACCTCACCAAGGCAAAACACAAATAAACCATTTTGTTAATGGATAAAACAGAGATCAGTAAAGAACAGAGGACTTCAACAACATGATCAACCAATTCACAAAAGAGTGGGAAATACAAGGAAATGTGCTTAATCTCTTCCCATTACTTAAAAATAATAAAAACTGCTGGTAAAAGTGTTGGTTTGACCTCGGTAAATGTATCCTGAAATTTACCTCTCTGTACACATTTTCTTCCCAGTATAATTTTTGGTTTATTTTGAAGGTTCCAGGGGAGAAAAAGAAAGAAAGAATGAAAGAAGAAAGGCAAAGGAAGGAAGGAAGGAAGGAAGGAAGGAAGGAAGGAAGGAAGGAAGGAAGGAAGGAAGGAAGGAAGGAAAAGAGAAAGAATTGTTCCCTCGGGTATTACAAAGCCTTACAAAGCTTTTCTTCACAAATTTTTGATGTCCTACAGTGACACCTGGTGTTGCATTCGGGTTGAACATCAAGTTCCATGGGACTCTTAAAATTCACTCCAGTTCACAGCGAAACTCTGAATTTCTTTCTCTTTTACTGTCTTTCTTTGTGGATAAGTGATTTTCTCTAGTAGTATGCTTTGATTCCTTAATGTATCTATTATAGGTTTGTGCTTTGGGCTTACTATGAGACTAAAAAAAAAGCATCTTAAAGATCTGTAACAGGTTGGGTTTTTTTGTTTTGGGTTTTGTTTTGTTTGTTTTGTTTTTTTGGTTTGTTTTGTTTTTGTTTTTGTTTTTGGTCATAATGTGTGTGCACTTGCTGAGAGAAACAGTGAGAAGGAAAGTGAGAAATCACACAGCAATTCTTTCTCCTCCATTCTCCTGGGATTTTGGGCACACACACACACACACACACACACAGAAGTAACCAGCGTAATTTTCAGGCTACCAGGTCAGGGACTCAAACTGCTGTCGTCCATGTGGGAGTTTAGCACCTTAACCACTACACCACCTGCTGGCCCTTATAACAGGTTATTTTAAGGTGATCGTGATTTTGACTGCAATAAAAAAGAAAAGAAAACTCTAAAGCAGTGTCATAAAGTGTAGGCTTACAGATCACTTGGGAATCCTGTTAAGTGAAAATTACGATTCAATCTACCTTCTGGTCTAACCAACTGCCAGGTGACACCTCCGCGGCTGGTCTAGGAAGCACACTTATTAGTGCAGCTCTAAAGCAGTGCTTCTCAGCCTTGCTGCACATTGGAGTCACTGGGGCACTTTGCTGTTAGTCCTGGGTCCTGGCCTGGAAGATTTTACATTCCACTGGATGATCCTCGTGAGTACTCAGAGTTGGGACTGCAAATCTCCAGAAGAGATAAACCCATCACCCTCATCAGTCCTCCCTCTGGCCTTACTATTTAAATAAATGACCCTGGTATTCATTCAGGTGCTCAGACTCAAAAGGCAAGAGACTCTTTTCTTCATATTCCATACCTCTATCTCAAAATTCCTCCATACTTCAAAATACATGTCAAACTTGCCCCACTTTCACTGCTACCATCCAGACCAAAACTCCATCACTGTGCCCCTTGCACCTGGACTCTCAGATTCTGCTTTTCTTCTTCAGTGGTCAAGTCTCCAGAGAGCAACCGAATGATCTTTCTAAAACGTAAATAAGATCATGCCTCACCCCTGCTTCTACGACCTAACACTGACTAAACCCAAGTTCCCTGCTGTGTCCTGCAAGGTCTAAAATCGGGTCTCTTTCGGCTGCTGCGGGCGGGCTCTGCGCGCGGGCGGCCTGGCGCTGCTCTCCGATTGTAGTGTCAGCGTGTTATGATGCCAGCTCGTACCAACCTGGCTACTGGAATCCCAGTAGTAAAGTGAAATACTCAAGGCTCGCCAGCACCGAAGATGGCTACATTGATCTTCAGTGTAAGAAAAGCCCTCCTGGGGACCAGCAGTTAGCGTAATGGCTATGTCGCTGGACTCCCACATAGTCGACCGTGGTTCGCGTCCCGGACCCGGTGGCTTAAAACTCATGCTGGGCACGTGTGCGTGTGTGCCCAAGATCCCGAGAGGAGAATGGAGGAGAAGGGATTGCGGCGTGGCCATCCCCCCTGGGGGGTGATTTCTCGCTTTCTGTCTGTCTCTCTCTCTGGCTGGCGAGCGCACACGCCCTATAGTGAAAACCTCTCAAAAAAAGAAAAAAAAAAAAAAAAAAAGAAAAGCCCTCCTGGGAACCAGCAGTTAGCGTAATGGCTATGTCGCTGGACTCCCACGTAGTTGACCTCGGTTCGCGTCCCGGACCCGGTGGCTTAAAACTCACACCGGGCGTGTGTGCGTGCGTGCCCAAGATCCCGAGAGGAGAATGGAGGAGAAGGGATTGCGGCGTGATCATCCCCCCTGGGAGGTGATTTCTCGCTTTCTGTCTCTATGTCTCTCTCTGTCTGTCTGGCGAGCGCACGCGCCCTATAGCAAAAAACCTCTCCCAAAAAAAAAAAAAAAAGAAAGAAAAGCCCTCCTAAGATACCGTATAAGGCCATTGCGCTTGCCACTGTGCTGTTTCTGATTGGCACGTTTCTCATTATCATAGGCTCCCTCCTGCTGTCCGGCTACTACGTCAGCAAAGGGGGCCCAGGGGTCACACTGTATGATGAGACACACCAGGAGAAGGAGCCCCCTTCCAGAAGAAAGAAGAGCGAAGGCATCACTTGATGGAACAAATTACTTGGCTAACTTTTCGAGGACTGTATTGAATAGAAGCAGCGAATGCAGCCATCCTTATCTTGTCCCCGATCTTAGAGGAAAAACTTGAGTCTTTCATCATGAGTACGAGGGTTACTCTGGGTTTTCATATAGAGCTTTTATTATGCTGCTGTAGTTCCCTTCTATCCCTAGTGTGCTGAGTGTTTTTTATCATGAAAAGAATTTTTATGATTTTTTTTAATCATGAAAGAGTGTTTTTATCATGAAAAGGTACTGAATTTTATCAAATGCTTTTTGTGCATTAATTGAGATCATCATGTGGTTTTTGTCCTTCATTTTTGTCCTACCATTAACGTGGTATATTTCACCGATGGATTCCAGGGCTGATTTTAAAGTATTTGTCCTTTTTCCATATGCATATTTTTTTTAAAAAAAAGAATTATTTTATTTGAAAAAATAAATAAATAAATAAATAAATAATAAAATCGGGTCTCTTTCTTTCATGTGTCTCCAGCTTCCTCGCTTTTTTTTTTTTTTTTTTTTTTGAGAGATTTTTGCTATAGGGCGCGTGCGCTGCCAGACAGAGAGAGAGAGACATAGAGACAGAAAGCGAGAAATCATGGTCACACCGCAATCCCTTCTCCTCCAGATCTTGGGCACGCACGCACACGTCCGTGAGTTTTAAGCCACTGGGTCCGGGACGCGAACCGCTCGACTTTCCAGCGACATAGCCGTTACGTTAACTGCTGCTCTTTTTGCTGTCTGCCTTTTTGGCTAAACCGACCCGCTTCCTTTCCTGAGCACAGGTCATGCACTCTGTGTTGGTTGCCCTCTCTGCCCAGAATATTCTCCCTGGAGCTCACATGGCTCACACGCTCCCATCTTTCTGATCTCTGCTCAAACACCACCTCCCTGGAGAGATCTTTCCTGACTCCCCTATCTTAAATAACCGCTGCTCTTTCTCCTTGTCTTCATCCTGTGAACATGTGGTTACATTCCTTCTTGGTTTTCCTAACATTACTTCACATACTTGTTTCTTGTTCTTTTGTCCCTGCTGGTACATGAGCTCCGTGTGGTCTGGGACTTGTCACCCCGGGTTGTTGCATTCTGTATGCCCACTATGTAGAACTGAGCCTCAGCCCTCCCATGTGCCTGATGGATCCCTGGAGCATAGATGACTGAAAAGCAGATGAGGTGGGCTTGGAAGGTAGATCCCAGGGGGACGCGAACCACCAGACAAGTCTCTTTAAAGGAATGGGCCTCTCTGATTTCCAGACCATGCGAAATCTTTTACTGACAGTTCACTGGAAGGATTCTAGTGAATATTCTGTAAGCCTGTCTCTGCATAGTGGCCAAAGGCCGAGGTTCTGAGTTTCATTTTCAGAGAACAGGTAGCAGAAGCAGCACTCAGGTACTGGTACCTGAATTGTTCAACAGCAGAGGGCATTTGGGGAAAGGGGCCGTGTATGAGGGGACTTCAAAAAGTTTGTGGAAAAGTGGGATGGAAGTGTGAGTTTGTTGTGGCACAAACCATTTTGAAATCCACACATAGCTTTTCTTATATTATATATATATATATATATATATATATATATATATATACATATGTGTGTGTGTGTGTGTGTGTGTGTGTATATATATATATATTTAGAGTGTACTTGCCAGAGAGAACATGAGGGGGGGGTGGGGACAGAGAGAAAGCACATCCCCCTCCATTGGGAATGGTCACTCCACAATCCTCTCTTCCCTTTCTCCCTCCTTTTGGTTTTTGGTGCAGCAAGCACATGTGCTCAGTGTTTTTCAAACTGCCAGGTTCAGGACTCGAACCATGTGGTCAGCCATATGGGATCCATTTTTCCTAGCCACCGTGCCTTGGGCTGGCCCAGTTTTTTCATAATATGTATTTCCCATGAAATTTCTGAAAACTTCATATGTTCCGATTGAAGTTCACCCTAGGATTTAACGAAGTGAAGAAAATGGCACAAGAAGCTAGTAACAGGTCACAGAAAGAAAACAAAAAACAGCACACATAGTCCAACATACAAACACAAACAAAATCTGTGTTTAAGTTTTTGCATTAATATTTGCGTTAATATCTCAAGTATCAAGACTAGCCCTTAGCATCCATTTCAGGTGCTGCGATACGCTGTCTATGTGAGGGTCAGTCGGATTGTTACCGAGTAATACAGACAGGCCCCCTATGGGGTCTGCTGCTGAGTCATCATGGCTGAGGTGCTGGCTGCTGGTGATAGGATCTCGGGGACAGCTCGGTCATCACAGCTTTCTTTGCACAGGCACGGCGTGGTACTCACCCACATGGAGACTGGACTGTGGGCTCTGGCATGGCTCCTGGGGGCAGACATCTCACCCCAGCAGAGGTGGCCTTTCCTCATCATCATATCCTTGACTCTCCCTGCCAGGAACCTCAGCCTTGTATGTAACACTGCCTTCAAATGACAACTTCTTCAATGCCCTGATTTCCCATACAAAAGGCAAAAAGTTCTTTGTTCTAATACACTATTTCCTTCCGAAAAGTAATGAATACCTCTTGGTCTAAATCTGGGCTACCAAATAGAATAGCCATTAACCATATGGAGTTACTTAAATGCTAATGAATTACCATGAAATACAATTTAAAATTTCATTCCTTAGTCAAGTTACCCACATTTTGAGTGCTCAGCACCCCACTGGTGAGTAGATACTGGAGTACATATCTCAAATACAGAATGTTTCTATCATCTCAAAAAGTTCTATTGGACTCTGCTATCTTAGAGTAAATGACAGTACATAGATGAGGTTAAGAAGACCAAAAAAAAAAAAATAAAAAATGTAAAGAAGTCAATTCCACTACAGTGAGGCATAAAGATAATTAAATATTGGGTCACTGGAAAAGTCACGACATATTTTTCTGTCTTTCTATGCAAAATGCAACAGGACATTTCTGACAACCCAATGCATTATCCAGAAAATTTTCAGAATATAAGAACTAGATCCAGAAACTGAGATTAGCAAATAATTAAGAATAGTTACTAGGGTAGAAAGAAAAGTATAAGAATATGATGTCACGGGAACCAGCAGTTAGCGTAATGGCTATGTCGCTGGACTCCCATGTAGTTGACCGCAGTTCGCATCCCAGACCCAGTGGCTTAAAACTCACACCGGGCGCGTGTGCATGCGTGCCCAAGATCCCGAGAGGAGAATGGAGGAGAAGGGATTGCGGCGTGACCATCCCCCCTGGGGGGTGATTTCTCGCTTTCTGTCTCTATGTCTCTCTCTGTCTGTCTGGCGAGCACACACACACTATAGCGAAAAAAAACCTCTCAAAAAAAAAAAAAAAAAAAAAAGAATATGATGTCACAAAAGCTGAGGGAGAAAAAAGTATTTGAAGGGGAAAAAAAAAGAGGTTCTGAATAGTTTAAGTGTTGTGAAGTCAAGCTGAAATAATGACTAAAAGCATGCATTGTGTATGGACTGAAAGGCATGATACCTTCTCTCATTCATCCTAAGAGTCACAGCTGACACTCCTATAACAAAGCACAAGTTAAGAAGTGAAAAGTGGGGCCAGCAGGCAGCATGGTGGTTGAAGTGCGGGACTCTCACATGTTCAAGTCCCGAATCTGGTGGCTTGCTTTATCACTTTCCCTTTCTCTGTCTGTCTCTTTCTCTGGTGAGCACAGGTTCCCTGTGGCAAATTTAAAAAAATAATAATGATGATGATAAGCAAAGAAATAAATGATTGTTAAGAAGAAGTAGTAAAAAGCATGGACCAGGAATTCTGGCTCATATGACTCATTTCAGGGGGGAAAAAAGGTACAAGAAGCAGGAGGGCCAGAGAATGTCAGAGAGGCCTTGGTTCTAAAGCCTTCCAATGTCCTTTAGTTCAAAGTACTCAGCACACCAAAGTGCCATACTTTGCAGTATCATTTTCTGAGCCCTAAATGTTGGGTGTAGTAACTAGGAAGGGATGTTGGTGATTTGAGCCAGAAATTGTAAGGGCATAAGCCAGGAATTGTGAGGGCATAGCCCATACTGCAGTGGGTAAAAATGTGGCTGCAAGAGGGAAAATATAGACAACTGTTGGGGGAAAAAAATGGTGATCAAATATGGAGAAAATAAGAATGTTGGAGGGTGATGCCATTCATGATCATTTTTTTTAATGAAAGAATTTGACTATGTTACAAGTTAATGTGGAAACTGTTATAAGCAGAGATAAGTATTGGGTTATTGGAAAAGTCATGATGTATTTTCCCATGTTTTTCTATCCCAAAATGTGTCATGACTTTTTGATGACCCAACAAATCTTGCAGGCCAGTGGTTCACTGAAAGAATTGGAAAAAGTCAGAAATTTGAAGCTATCCTCTTTTTAGGGGATTCAGAAAGCTATAGAATCCACGTGAAGTAAATTCTAAGGAAAACAGAACTATTCTGAGATGAGCTAACAATGGCTCGCCACCCTGTTCCCCACATGCACACGGGGATTTATCGGTTCTGGATGCAGACAAGAGGATTCATCTTGGCCAAGGTCAGAGACCTCTGCAGAGGAAATGGAAGGCCTAACAACAAATTGAAGCCTCGACGTGCCTCAGATACGTAGCCTTTCTTCACTGGGTAATGACATTCGCAGCATTGTAGGGCTGTATGAGAGGTTGGGGGGCTGTGCAAAAGCTTCTGAAAAGTAGAATGATTTATTCCATTCAAGATCCAGGAACACAAAATATCAGCCTTGAGACCAGCAAATGGCGTAATGGCTACATGGCTGTAGTCTACCGCTGTTTGAGTGCCAGACTGGTAGCTTAAAACTCATGCTGGGCACGTGTACGTGCATGCCCAAGATCTCAAAAGGAGAATGGGGTGATTTCTCATTTTGTGTCTTTCTGTGTTGCTCTGTCTCTCCAGCAAGCACAAGTGCCATACAGCAAAAATCTCTCTCAAAAAAAAAAAAAATTAGCCTCAAGCACATGGCCTGTCTCCCCCACTGCATGACATCTGCACAGACCAGATTGCTTCAGGACTAGGGTGGGCATCTTTAAAGCACAGGCCTGTAACTCCTTAAGGCTCAGGGCTGAAGCTGGAGACAAGCATGACTGAAGGGAAAGACAGAATAGCCCTTCCTGAGAAAGCAGGCAAACCCAAAGCAGGCAGCAACCTTGTTTCAATTTTCCTGGGACCTGAGAAGTCCTCATTCCATCTGCCTGACACCCAGGAGAGGGCACCCACGCTGGCTGAAGATACACTTGTTTTTACACCTACACTGTATCTTAGTACTCTATATTGCCTTTTTGTGTGTTTTTGTTTTCTACTGCCCTCTGAATGCCTCGGTGTCTTACTTGTTTTTGTAGCTCCAATGCCATTCATAGGAAATAACACATAATAATCCTTTAGTAAGCATTGTTGAAATATAAAATGAAATCATTTATACCCAATAAAATATGATGTTCTTGTTTTTCCTGCCCCGTCTCAAAACCTAAAGTATTTATTAATCACATAGTACTAATCAGTATACCCTTAAGTCCTTGAAAACCTTGTGAGAAGCTTTCTTACACAGATGATCTCATATTAATAACTTCCTTATGCTGTGCATCCACCACTCTTACCCAGAAGACAAGGAAGCTGACCTGGTCCATTGGCTCCACCTGGTGGCAATATCCAGAAGTTACTTAATGATGTTTTACTAATTGGCTTGCCCTGTCTTCTAGGAGATAGAGATTAACAACCTTGAAGCAGAATCTGTGGGCCAGCTATGGCGTGGTGTTGTAAGTGGCTGGGTCCCACGTGGCCAACAGCACAGTTGGAGTGCTGGATCCGTGTGGCTTGAGAAACACAGTAGTCACTTGTCCTTCTGTTCCCAAAATCTTGAAAGGAGAGATGGAGAAGGAACGATGGCATGACCATTTTCCCTGGGGTGTGTTTTTTCATTCTCTCCACCCCTTTCCTTCCACCCTCCTCGATCATGCATGCCCTCCAGCAAGCTTTAAAGGAAAAAGAAGACCCTGTGATTGGTTGGACCTGAACCTCTCCTCACAGGTAAAGAGTAAGGACACTTGGGTTCCCAAGGGAGAAAAAGGAAGCCCCATATTGTGACTTAGAAGCTGTATGTGTTGGGAGTGAATGGGTAGATCTGAGGGAATAAACTGTTTCGAGGCAAAAAAAAAATTACACATATTCTCAATTGTCCCTCCTTATTTCTCTTTCTTGATTTAATGCCACATTTGGTCCCGGGTGAAACATTTCCCCTCAAATATGGGATGTGACATCTGAAAAGACTGGAAAATTGGACAAAGCAACCCAGAAGTGCAGGACTTAGCTCCTGGAAGTGGAAAATTGGATCACTAAAAATTAAAGACACAAAAGAATCAAGCTAATAAATCCCTTCTCCTCTAATTCTTCAGTGGACCATCGGGTGTAGCTTCTCCTATAGATCAGACCAGCGGGAGAAGTCTTACACACATGACCACCTGCTGCGCCCTGGCCTGGGAAGGCAGGGACAGCACAATGACAGGCCACCACACCACAGTAGTTATGCCTGCCCCTCTTTCCTTCCTTCTTCTCGGCTCCTCTTATCTTTCTTTTTTTCTGTATTTATTGCCTTACCTTTCCTTTCTTGTCTTTTTTTCTCTTTTTATTCCCTTCTTTTTTTTTTTTTTCTTCCCAATCACTAACCTGAATGAGCAAAATCCAAATGCTTATGTCTTTTTTTTTTTTTTGGGGGGGGGGGGGGGGGAGGGGGGATTTTTGCTATAGATCTTGATAAGGTAAGGAATGAGTTTAAGCTTCCGGGTCTGGGACTCAAACTGCAGTCGACTACATGGGAGTCCAACGACACAGCCATTACGTCTACTGCTGGACCCCAAATGTTTATGTCTTTTAGGGCTATCTCTTTATTTAAAAAATATGTGTAATAGTCATCTCTCCACTTTTAGCATTTCTTTGTTAACTGCTGTTCTTTTTTTTTTTTTTTTTTTTGTAAAATACATCTAGATTTTACTAATCATATATCCAGGATGTAATTCTCTCAGTTTGTAGTTATATATAAAGCTAAGTCAAACTGAAGTTTGAGCTCTTGTTTTGTTTTGGCAAAAACGTTGTTTAGATTGAGAAGACCCCTTCATGGCTACTGAGAATTAGTTATTTCAGGAAACTAGGAGAAATGAAGATTTTCCACTGATAATTCAGCCTCCAGCCCTCAAATTCACGTGGTAGGAAGAAGACTTTGCAGACTTTTCACCCATTTGGTGAAGTTAAAATGGATGGGTGGTGTCAGGTGTTGCTGGCTCAATGCATGTATTACAATTCCCCCCCAAGGCATTTACCTAGTGGCTTACTTTATCAAGATCTATTACTTCACTAGCAATTACAAAGTGATAATACTATGATTTTTAAATTTATTCCTTATTTTTTTGTAAGAGAGATGTTTGCTATAGGGCACATGTGCTCACTGGAGAGACAGCGAGAGAAAGAGTGACAGAAAGTGAGAAATCATCCCCCAGGGGGAATGGCCATGCTGCAATCCCTTCTCCATTCTCTCAGGATTTTAAACTCACGCCCAAAGGAAGTTTAAGCTGCCAGGTCCAGGACTCAAACTGCGGTCAACTACATGGGAGTACAATGACATAACCACTATGCCATCTGCTGGTCCCTCTTGGTTATTTTATTTTTAAGTATTTTTAAAAATTCCAGGAGTAAAGGAGCCAGCAGCTGATGTGGTGGTTAAGGTGCTAAACTCCCGCATGGCTTGACCATAGTTCAAGTCTTAGACCTGGCAGTTTGTTTCCTCTCTCTCTTTCTCCCTCTCTCACTCTCTCTCTCTCTGCCTCTTTCTGGTGAGTGCATGTGCCCTGTACCAAACTTTTAAAAAGTAATAATAATAAAATTAAATTAGAGAAAGGGCAACCTTCCCATGGGTCTGCATGCAGAACACAGATGCCACATGTTACTCGTGAGCCACCATCTGACCCCCTGCCTCATTAGTTAGACTTCTTATAAAAGGAGAAACATCACCTTATCAGTGATCTGTCCTGAAATAAAGTCCATGCAAAACATTAGGATAAATGTTTAATCATTTTCTTTTACTTGCCAGTCTTCTAGTAATTGTGTGGTGTGCTAAAAGCTTCCAGTAACACACAGGGGTTCTTTTGTACAATGGATCTTCACATATTTGATATATTTCAATCTATTGCCAGGTAGCTGGAGGAACTTGCAGAGAAGATTGAATTTAAAAGCCATGAGAAAGTTCAGGAAACAAAACAACAACAACAAAAATCTGGTGTGCTTATTTTCAACCAAGTGGAACTCTTTCAAGGAAGTAAAAGTAAACGACTGGGTAAATGCTGCCGAGAGGTCAGATAAACAATTACTCTACATAAGCAAAGAGTTTAAACATGTGCAATTATAATAAAGTCATAAGGAATAGATAACGTGCCACCAAAAACGCACAGAAGAACTTTTTTACACTATACAGACTTTCGTCGAAAAGAAAGGAGAGAACTCTCCTGTTTTTTCCTGTTAGCCAGACCTGACCTTTATCAAAAACACTGGAATTAAGCCAACGTGTCAAAGAAGGGCAGAAATAGGAATTCTAATTGAAAGTCAAGGCCTTGGGACTGCCAAGCTAGCTTTGGCTCTAGGCTTCGAGTTAGGAAGAGCAGGGAAAGCCTCAGAGTTCAGACTTAGAAATCGGGGCTAGAATTAGTGTCCTTGAAAGAGGAAACAGCAGAAGAAAACGTCTCCCTCTCTCTCTGCCATATCAGGACACAGAAGACGGCCATTTGCAAGACAGGAGGACCTCCCTTGCCATGAGCTGAATCAGCTGGCACTTTGATCTTGGACTTCCCCACCTACACAACTTGGAGAAAGAAATGTCCGTGGTTTCACACACACACAGCCTATGATATTCTGTTATCACAGCTTCAACACACTGACACTTGCCAAGGGACCCCACCCATAAACCCTCACTTCTTTTGTCATCTCAAATTATAATCCACAGACTCTTGCACTGGGTGGGGTTACCAGGACTCTGCAGCAGCCTGGAATTGTCTGGCAGGTACTTTGTAGCTGTCAACTCAGAGGGTACAAGCCTTGGGATTTTCCTCTGGCCTCCTTTCATCTTCTGACCCTTGTTCATGTCACCTTTAGATCATTCACTTTTTTTTTTTTTTTAAGAGAGATTTTTGCTATCGGGTATGTGTACTCACCAGAGAGACAGAGGCAGAAAGTGAGAAATTACCCCATCCCAGGAGGGATGGCCATACCACAATCCCTTCTCCTCCATTCTCCTCACAGGATTTTGGGCAAACACATTCACATGTCCAGCCTGAATTTTAAGATGCCAGGACTGGGACTCAAACCATGATCAATCACATGGGAGTCTAGTGATATAACTATTATGCCATCAGCTGGTCCCACCTTTAGATCATTAAAAGAACACCTATTGATACCTGCTTCCTGCCCTCTCTGAAGGGCCATTCATTTTCCAAAGAAGCTCAGCAACTGGTCCACCTCTCCCTTCCCACCTTATTGGTGTCCCCAGCTCCTCAAAGACCCCTGGAGTTCAGCCTGCAGCTGATCTGGGTCCCTGTTCCCTTCCTGCCTCAGGGCCACCAATACAGCTGTCCATTAGGACTCATCCAATCAATACCAGTTCCACAGGTGGAAAGTAAGAGAAACAGACAACTTTGGTAATATGAGAACCGTAATGATTCTAAGGAGATCGAAAAGTGGCTGAGCATATTATTGACACAAAGAGAGCTTTTCTCAGTGGAAAATATTTAATTCATTCAGGAGAGAAAGAACACAGTAAGAAAACATCTCCAGAGTGCCTAGGTGGGCAGTGCGGAGTCCACAGGGATGGTGTGTGACCCAGCAGGTGTCCCGGACTCCTTTCAGGGCGTCAGCTGAGGGTTGTGGAGCTGTGGACCTGCAGCAGAGATGGGTGCCTTTCCTTTCCGGGTTCCTCCAGGTTTCAAGGCTTGGTTTTCAGCAGCTTCCGGGGGCGGCCTGGACTCCAGGGGGCAAGCTGGCTCTGTGTCTGTCCTCCAGAAGCGCAGGAATCTCCAGGCTGGTTCAGGTCCCCTTGGGCATCCTCGGTGGTAGCAGGTGTGTCTGCACGGGGTGACTGCAGCTCCTTTTCGGTGTCAGCCATTGGCTCCTGGGCAGGTGTGTCTCGACAGCGTTTTTGTCCTCTTTCCACGCAGGAACCGGCTCCCAGTCCGGTGTAATGCCAGCTCAGGAGGCCCCGTGCTCCGGGGTTCACATCCCCACAGCACTGAGGGCACTGGCAGGAATTGCGGCTGAGTGCGGGGAAGTTATCCAGCGCCCAGGCCCAGGCCTGCTCTTGGTTTAGGCCCTCTGGCATGTGGGGCTCTGGGCGTGCCCACCTCCAGGATGGCTCTGCCAAGGCTGCTGCATGGAGCTCCATCATGTCAGTCTCCCAACCAGGCCACGCCATGTATCTGGACTAGGAAGAGCGAATGATTCAGTCCTCTGCTGATGGTGCCTTTTTATAGTGTTCTGTGTCCTACTGGACTGCAGGAACCAGATCCAGTTATGTGGGAACTGACACTCATTTGCCTTGCAAATTAGTTCAAAGACTGATGGGGTTAAGGTGGAAATTGTATCATTGTAGAAGGCACAGTAGGGACTGCTTGGCTTTTGATTGCATCAGGCAGTGGAAGGGTGTGGAGTGGGAGGTAGGGCCCTGTTAGAGGCTGTTCCCATTCTCAGTAGAAAGTCTCTCTGTGTGTCAGAAAAGCCTCGACAAATTGCATCACTATGTCCAGTTCTCTTCCTGTATCTGAGGAACACTGCCTGGCTTTAGAGATGAGATTCAGTGAGGGTGGATGGTCCAAGACTACAGAGCTAGTCCTGCTGGAACTGGATTGAGAACCTCTGTCCTCAAGCATAGACATCAAGTAGGGAAATGAGTGAAGGAGTAGTTAGGTTGGGCCAGAAAAGCAGATTCCCATGCCTGTTTGGAATTGTATTTTTTTCTATTTTTGTCTAGATTACTTGCATCAAAGGGAATTTCAAAATCACTATAATTTTCATGATTAAAAGCAAATGGGTTGAGATAATATCTCACTTTAAACTGTGTTCCTTGCAAGATCTCTATCTTTTTGTGTCATTTTTCTATTTTGCTATAGGATGTGTGCACTGGTCAGGGAAAAACAGGAAATAGAAAGAGATAGAGAGAAAAACTGAGAAAGTTAAAACCCAGGAAGATGGCTCCACTGCAACCACTTCAGGCATTGCTGAAGAGAAGGTGGGGCAGGTTGTTGATAGTAAAAGCACCTAGTGAGAACTTCCTTCCTGTAGGGTGTGTATGTGTGGGAGGGGCATCTGAGTGGGCCCATGCCCTGAGGGCAGGGCTTCTGTGATTGAGTTCTGGTAGGCTTTTTTTTTTTTCAAAGGCATTACTGTATTAAGTTTATTACCAATCTTTAACCAGAGTGTTGCTGATATCTGCATAAAGATCATTTGTTATGATATTTAAGGGTGTAATAAAGCTTTGTTATTATGAGCCAAGATTAATTGGGAAGGTACAGAGTTACCATTTGTATAGTGGTTTACGTTTTTTTTTAATTTATCTTAAAGATTTATTTATTTATTTCATTTTATTTGTTTTTATTATTATTTCTTTTTAAATTTATTTTATTTTATTTTATTTTCATTTTCTTCCATACATTCAATCACATTATTATTTGTCTTACAAAATAGATATTTAAACAGGTGAACATTTCTCCCTAGTATTGTTGATAAAACTACGAAATATCTTCAACAGATAATACCACACCTCTTTGTGCCATTAATGCTTTGCCTCCCTGCCCCTCCCCCAAATGTCCTTCCTCAGACCCTCTTTCACACACACTATATCTGGTATTTACATCTATATACTGCATTTCTATATCCTTTAGACAATTAGTTTCAGTCATAGAGTGCAGACACTCGGTATATATTAAATAGGGACATACAATGCCTCTCCTTCATAGCATGGCTTGCTTCACTCAGCAGTAAGTCTTCCATATTCATCCACTTCCTATCAAAAGCCAGGGTTTTGTTGTTTTTTATGGATGAATAGTATTCCATTGAGTATATGTGCCACAGTTTTTCTAACCATTCATGGCATTTGGGTTGTTTACATCACTTAGCAATCGTGAAAAGTGTTGTAATAAACATCGATGTACAAGCACTTTTCCGATTAAGTATTCTCCTGTCCTTCAGGTAGATGAGTTCTGGTAGGCTGACAATGAGAGGAGGCAAGAGCAGACGCAGCCCTGGGAATGCACACCCTACTGTCCTCATCGCTGCTCTGCTCCCCTGTGCTCTGACAAAAGGGTCCCGGCCCACCATTTTGCTCTGCCTCTGGACATTCCTGCCACCTACACCGTGAGTCATTCAACTTGTCATTTTTCACATGGACCCCTCATTAGGTATTTCCCTGAGCAAAGGCGCCAGGGCACTAAGAACACCCTCTGGTGAATTCTGAAATTCTGAGGAGGCTTGAGGGGGATGGTCTGCAGGGCTACTGAGACCTGTTTGGTAATCCCCATCTCCAAGGCACAGGGAAGAAATGAAATGGTAGAAGTCAGGTTTGCCAGGCCCCAGCAGCAAGGAGAGCATGGGAAGTCAGTCCCATGTCCATCTCACTTCCTCCAGCCACGTGACTGCTGTCCAAGCTGCTGGAAACTGGACCTAGAGGAAGTGTGCAGATGTTCTGGCTTCTCCGTGCAGGTTTTGTGCAGGTTTTGACTCACCAGTACTTCCTCGCTTCTCTTCCCGCAGGATCCCCAAGCAGAAGGGGAACTGAGGCCTGACTCAGAGCCTGCCATGGCCAGCAAAGTGGATCTGTCTCTGGAGGACATCATCAAGCTGAACCGCAGCCAGAGGCACCCTGGACGTAGCAAGGAGCCGAGGGCCGCCTTCCCTGAGAAGAGAGGAGGCACAGGTCACATCCGCCCAAGGCCAGCGCCCTACAGTGGGCCCAGGTCACTCCCAGACCAGCGTCAGCACCAAGTGGCAGACCATGTCTTCAGAGACAGCGTGGGCGCCCAGTCCATAGGGCAGCTGCTGCTGCTGTCCAACCTGCACCCCAGCGTGTCTGATATGGATATCCAGATGCTCTTTGGTGAATTCGGAGAGCTCCAGAAGCAGGCGGCGGTGCACTACGATGGCTCTGGCCGCAGCTTGGGCACAGCCACCGTGCACTTCCAGCAGAAAGCCGACGCCCTGAAGGCACTGAGAGAGTACAACGGTGTCCCTTTGGATGGCCAACCCTTGATAATCCAGCTGGTCACCTCGCCCAGGGATATGCTAAGGAGACCCATCTCGAGTGGGAATGCAGGCAGCCTAGGCGGGAAGGACAGCTCAGGAGGTTCAGCTCGTGGCTGTGGCTCCTGGAGAGGCAGCAGGAGAGGAGACCAAGGTCCAGGCCGCCATTCCAAGCAGCAGCTTTCTGCAGAGGAGCTGGACGCCCAACTCGACGCCTACAAAGCTGCCGCTCTTGTCGAAAAAGACCAACTTTAGCCAAATTCGCAAATCCTGCTGGGACACAGATCTAGTGCTCAGTTCTCTGCTCCGAGGCAGTAGGAGGGATGCCCAAGGCTGAGGGCCCAATGCTGAGTTCCTTTCTCTCACATCGTACAATAAAATTTAAATACTCAAGCAACTTTGTTGGCTTTTTTGCTTATTCAAGATTCATTGTCCATTCCTGCAATTTGCCCCTAGTTATTTGGGAGGATTTTATTTTACTGGTGTGTGTGACAAAGAACAGTGTTCTCAACTTGTAAGCAGTCCAGAGGACACCTGTAACGAGGGCCGTGGGTGGTGGAGGGGAGAGCAGCTGGCAGGGGAGAGAAATGCAAACAGAGGGGACCGCACAGCAGAGGAGAGCAAGCGTGAGCTGGAGGGATCCCGTAACTGCAGAGCGGCCACAGTGATGGGGTCTGTTTAAACTTAGATATGAACTAACGAGAAGTCCCAGAAAACCTAATAGAATCTTTTAAAGGTGCACAGTGTCATATGATGTTTAATAACATAATGAAGTCTATACCCTGATGCATTTTTACAAACCACGTTCATGCTTTGAAAGACTACATTGCACTCCCCAAAGATGGATCATGTACTTGTAGACCACAATGCACAATAACAAAATAACCTATGACAACGGTGTGTTCTATTTGTTAGAGCCAGCACACTCACGGAGCACTAGCAGAGAGCCAGGGGGATCAGGATCATTTGAAATTCTCCCATGCCACCGAGTCCGTTCTGACAGGAAATGACAAGACCAGGGCTGTGGCTTTGATCTACCCGTTCCCTGCAGCCAGAGAGAAACTGAAAACCCCCTGTGTGCATCGGCTCAGAAAAATTCAGTCCTTTCAAGAGGGGAGTGATGCCAGATGGTTTAGCACTGTCACCTGTCTCCCTGGTCTTGTGACAAGATTCCCAAGAGACCATCCTTCCCTGTCTTCCCTGGATTCACACTCTGGTTTTTCAAGCAAATGTCTCAAATGGTAGGGTGTGTCCATTTGTCCGAGGCAGAAAAGAATCAACAGTCCAAAGCCCACCTGTCTCAGCCAGCTTATGGGGGGGGGGGGGGGGGGGTAGGGGCTCATTGTTCTACCTGGCCACCCTCAGTATTTGGAGAAAATCTCATCCATGTGTGAGGGAAGACTTCTAGTGACTGGTGTGGAGAGACGGTTAGGTGGTCCATTAGGGTGATCTCTGAATCCTACTGCCTTGGTCAGACATGTCCACCTGCAGGAACGTGGCTGAGGCAAAGCCTCTAAAACCAGGGGTCTCACTGGGGAGCAGCCACAATAGGGGTGGGGCTAAGGCGCAGTGAGTGAAGCCACTCAGTGACCGAGGTTCAGATCCCCAGCTAAAGTGGACTGACAGAGACCAGGTCCACAGCAATAGCCACCATTAAGGATCTAGAAACCTGAAGGAAGCAGGTCCCATCTTGACCAGACTCTGGAAACTGTCCCCTGTCTCTGTCTCTCTCTCCTCTCTCTCTACCTCTCTCTCCAGTTAGTTTGGACATGCTCTAATATCAATGTAGTGGAGGAGCCTTTCCAGTGGGCAGGAGTGGGAAGATGTCCTGGAAATCTCACAGACCCCATTGTCCCAGATTAAATGTGTGACAGGGTATTCCTCCAGATATCAGGGGGGATATTTATGGCCAGATGGAAGAAAGGCTTGGGGTGGAGGTGGGGGGTAGCGAGGAGTCTTGTACAGCAGTGGTCGCCACATTTATATAAGGGTGCCTGATGTCCTCGTGACCCCTTGAAGTTACCTGATAAATGATGCAGACAGTCTAGAAGGGAAATAAGGACTGAGACTGGGCTGGAAGGATGTTCATGATACAAAAGTTCCATTAAGTGTGGGTAGCTTTGAAAAGTATTTGGGTGGATATTCCCACAATAGCGGCAAAGAGGCGCTCAAGTCCCACCTCCTTCGAATGCTGACTTCAGTATACTGGAATCACCTGTTTTGAGTAACTGCTGGGTTTATTTGAGGGCATCTACTGGCTTCTCTCAACTCTCCAAATCAGGGTGTGAGCTAATGAAGGAGCAGCTTCCCTGAGGCTGTATCTCTGGGGCCTAGAGCAGGGGCTTCATGAAAACCTATGGCTTCCTCTGCATTCAAAGGAACAAAACCCCATTGTCTCAGGCTCTCCAGGAAGTGCAAGTGGAACCTAAACTGAGACCTCAGTGCCACTATCAGTTACCATTCTTCTGGGTCTAAGGTCACAACCTCAGGGAGTGGGTTACAGTGTCCTCTTGATTATTTATTGATTGTCGTGCCTTCTCCCACGTGTTCAGTTGATTCACTCAGTGAGAAAGCATTGTAAATTGTGTGGATGGCCACGTGCACACATTGCCAAGTGTGAGGGCCAGCCTGTGGGGTGGTGAATAAGGTGTTAAGATCCCACATTGCCAACTGTTCATTTGAGGCCCATGCATCGCGGCTTGTGAACATGTCTGGCATGGTGCTCACCCACAATCACCAAAAGATGAAGAAATGCAGGAGAAAGGATTGTGATGTGACCCTTCATCATGAAGTGGAATTTTTCCTACTCTCTGTCTCTCATCCTGATATTTTCTCTCTATATCACGCCCTGGAGTACACTGCACCATCTGGCAGAAAACAAAAAAGAAATGATGAACAACAGCAACATGTTTTTGGACAAAGTAGGCTTACAGGTACTGAGTGAGTATGGGACGAGCACTCCTGTGACAATCAGGAAGAAAGGAGTTAAAGTTGGAGGTATCCCCTTAGCCATGTTCCCCTCTAAGAAAGTCACTAAAATGAAAAAAAAAAAAAAAAAAAAAAAAACTTCTCAGTGCAACCCACACCAACAATAAGGGTTAGCAGGTGCACATCCCTGTGCAGCGAACAGATCACCCTTTGATCATTGAACATGTCAGTGAAAGTCCTAGTGGAGTGGGCAAGAATAACTTGCGCAAGTCCTAGGAAAATAATTGACAATAGAATCTTAGCTATTGCACTGTCTTGCCAGGTGGCTGAGGTGAACACAGTAAGGAAGATGAAGAGGGGTCCTCAGTCTTCTGACAATACAATAGAGGGTACTGTTCTGGTGTCTCAGATGAGTGCTCATTGTGTGACAGGAGCAGCTTCTCATCCTACTGTCCTTTCACTATCTCTACTGTGACATGGGGCATCTTAGGGAACTCTCTAGAATGCACACAACTCAGACAGGAGAGTAGTCCCCCAGAGTTGACCTACACTTGACCTATGAGCACACTAGCTTTATAACAAAAACAAAATAAAATAGGAAGAATGAAATTCTAAGTATGCTACAACATTGGCAAATTTGAAAACATTAATTAAAATAAGCCATTCACAAACACTGTTTATTCACTCATATTTTGTACTGGAAGTAGTCAATTGATGAGTACAGATAATACGATGCTGGTTGATAGGTGTTGGAAGGAGGGAGGACTGATAATATTTTGCAAATAGATATGGCATTTCTATTTTGCTAAATGAAAAGATTTCTGGAGAAAAGTTTTGATACTTTTACAACAATATTAATATAAATAATACTACTGAAATACACAAATAAAATCACTGAAATAGGAAAAAAAAAAAAAAAACATGAAGAAGAGCAAGAAAGAATGGGAATTGGGACCAGAAGATGGCATAATAGTCACATTGCTGGACTCCCCTGTAGTTCACTGCAGATTGGGTCCTGGACACAGAGGCTTAAAACGCATGCCGGGCACAGATGAAAGCATAACCAAGATCCCAAGAGGAGAATGAAGGAGAAGGGATTGCAAAGTGGCCATCCATCCTGGGCTGACTCTGGGCAAGTGTCTGTGTCCAGGGCAGGCCCAGCACAGTACCCACATGGACGAGAAAACCCTTCTTGGTTTTGCAGTGAAGTCTGCCCCTTTCGCCCGACACAGGGCACCAGCTTGGAGAAGCTCCAAAATGGAAATTACTTCTTTCCACAGAACTGAGCATTTGTGATCCAGTCACAAAGTGGAATGCTCTGTGGGAATTACAATGAACAGGCAGTGATGCTGTGTAGCAGAGATGTACCTCACAGTGAGGGATGGACAAGGACACACAAAAGGGCACATGCTGTGTGACTCCATTCACACAATGTGCACATCCAGGAAAACCAGTCTATATTGTTAGAGGTCAGGGATTGGACACGCTTTGGGAGGAGAGTGACTGAGAAGGGCTAGTTAATGGCATTTCTTGATCTAAGTGTACATGGGTGTGTTTAGTTCATGAAAATTCACCCCACTGCCACATGTGAAATTTCTTTACTAAATGTGCCACAGTTAAATGTTCTTCTTATAAATAAATGAACTGAATGTGGCATTTGGAAGCTGTGTGACTAGAGAATACTCAGATAAAAAAAAAAAAAAAAAAAAAAAAAAAAAAAAAAAAAACAGACAAGAAAGGGAGCCAAGGAAGAGAGCAGCTTGGTGGTCTCCGAGGGCAAAGGACAGGCGGTGAGGACGGCAACTGCAGCCAGACTCTCACACTGAAGGGGAGTTCCCTGCACAGGCTCTGCAGAGGGTGCTTGCTCTGGGAGAACACACAGGCCTCTGCTCTCTGACCCTCTAGTCTCCAAGGACCTGTGTCTGTAGGGGGATCCTTTTGTCACTTTGACCTTTGAGGGAAGCTAGGGTCCGAATTTTTCAACACTCCCGGCAACTTCCAAGTCAATTCCACATACTCCACCCCACCCTGCCTCCCAGCCCACCTGGGATGAAAACTGGCTAGGATCTAGAGTCCTTCTCCCTTCAACAAACCTTCCTCCCTGCCAGGTCTCCAGTGGCATCTCTGCCTTCAAGTTCTGCTAAACACCCTTGCCTTCCATTAGACCGTAAAAGGAAAACTGAAGACCGTGTTGATCATGTGTGTAAATTTTATTGAAAATGTGTTATCCTCTAAGAAAAAAAGGAGAAACAGAAAGGGGAAAAGATCTTGGGAAGACTTCCTGCTCCTCCTTGTGAAGAGGGCAGTTCCAGGGCTCTGGCCAAGATCAGAGGTGCTCTGACCATGGCTCTGTGCGCCCACTGCCAGCAGTGCTTGCCTGGCTAGGGTGGCTGCATGCTCATTACAGTGGGCACCCAGGGTGGGTTCTGCCAGCAGAAGTGCAGAGGTCAATGATGAGTTGGGTCAGTCTCTGGTTTGTGGATGGGGGTTGGGAATTTCCCAAGGCTCACACTCTGCAGACTCACTGTAGCTCCTATACTCTGTCAACCCCAGTCAGCAGCATCAGCCTCTCCTGGGCTGCCTTTGGCTCCATCAGTGTCCAGGCTGAGGACTGGGGCCATGAAGGCTCAGAGTAGCTTTCCTTGAACAAACGTCTGCATCCTGAGCAGTTCCAGCATGGCAGCCCATCAGAACAGTGGAGAGGTTTAAGGAGAATTTAGAGTGGCTCTTAAATGGGTCACCCAGCTTGGAGTAGTTAGGCTAAGTCCCAAGCCCAAAAGGTTCCTGTGGCGTAGAGAGGACACCTGAGACTTGGCTTCTGCCCCTTCCAAGTCTGATTTCTGCAGGATAAACATGGGTGTGTCATCGCTTTCCTATGTGAGCCTAGACAAGCTGTGTGTGGGCTAGGGGAGAAAGTGAAATCTATTGGAAGCCTCATTGAGTGTCAAAGTAAAACACCAAAAAAGGACAGAATGCTGGTAGTTGAACTTATCACTAGTGTACATTGATTGAGAAACAAGAACTGGGTAACTCGAAAGAAAAATTGAAGTATCCTGGATGATGTTTTTCAAAGTGGGATTGATAGTTGCAGGGGTTGGAGCAGAAGAGCTGCAGAAAGTACAATACAAGACCCAACACAGAAAAGGCGGGCAGGGGTGGGGCAGTTCATCTCGGGATCTAACCATCATGAAAAGACTAACTGCAATGTTCATGGTGTCACAGGGCATCTCTTCCCGGTAGGACTGTGTGAGTCGATGACTGAGGTTCAGTTTCCAGGACTGGGTAGTGTTGGTCCAGAGTGGCATCCAGGTCTCCAAGCAGCCTCATAGTGGGAAGTGGCGTAACACAGTGTTCCAGGTGAACGATGGGGCGAGGAAAGAGAGAAGCAGGTCGAGGGGGAGCCAGAGATTGGGTAATGGTTAAATCCCTATACTTCCATGTGGTCAACTGAAGTTTGAGTCCCAAACACGGTAAACTTAAAAAAAAAAAAAAAAAAAAAAAAAACACTCACGCCAAACACATGTGTATGCATGTCCCAAATCACAAAAGGACAATGCAAAAGGGATTGTAGCATGGCTGTCTCCTTGGGGGCTGAATTCACACTGTCTTCTGTCTCTCTGGCGAGTCCATGCACCAGATAGCAAAAAAACTCAATCTAAAAATGAAAAGGGAGAACAAGGTGGAAATACTTGCTCCAAAAACAAACTTACATCTGCATCTTTATTTCTTTTCCTTTTTAAAAAGAATTATTTTTATTGTTATTATTTTTATGTTGGTTTTAGGAAATGTACACTCAGCATGGAGAGAGACAGAGAGAGAGAGAGAGCATTCCACCAGGTCTGGGACTCAAACTGTGGTCAGCCATATGGGAGTCCAGCATCCCAACCACCACACCACCTGATGGCCCCCATCAGCATCTTTTCATTTTCTATTCTATGTTTGGGCATCCCAATCACAGTGCACACATTTTTTAAAAAGGGATAGTGGCCAGAAAGAATAAGATCATGAACTGTGAGAATCAAACTATCTGGGTATAAACCTGCTTCCCAACCAGATCACTTAAAATCTTCTCCAGCCCATTCATTTTTCATCTGTAAAATGAGAACAGTAAGAATATATGCCTGAGAGAGTTAATATGGTGTAAAATATACTTTCCTAAGTACCCACTGCACAAGGGTACTGAAGATCAACTGTAGCTATTTTTAAGGTAGAAATTTACCATCAAAGAAGGATAAATACAAAAGGGTGGCTCTGATCACGGTTGTGGCTTCTTGCTTTGAGAGCGTAATTTTTCCCCTTAAATCAAAGATACAGTGAAATTATTTTATAATTCATATGCCCTTAGTGAACTTCTTTTTTAAAGAATTATTTATTGAATTTTATTCATTTTTATTACTGTTGGTTTTTCTTTTTCTTTTTTTTTTTAATTTGAACAAATAGCGAGACCAAGGAAAAAAAAGGGGGGAGGGATAGAAAGCACTCTGACAATCTGGAACTCTACCATGTTCAGCCATGTGGGAGTCCAGCACCTTCAACACCACACCATCTGCTGGCCCCTGAAGTCCATCTCTTTTTTGGAGGTTTTTAATTTTTTTTAATTTTATTTATTTTTATTAATTTATTTTTTTTAGAGAGGTTTTTGCTACAGGGTGCGGTACTAACCAGAAAGACAGAGAGAGACAGAGAGACAGAAAGCAAGAAATCATCCACAAGGGAGGATGGCCATGCCACAATCCCTTCTCCTCCTTTCTCCTCTCTGGATCTTGGGCATGCACACACACGTGCGTGACTTGAGTATAAGCCACCGGGTCCAGGACTAGAACTGTGGTTTACTACATGGGATCCAAAAACATAGCCATTACGCCAACTGCTGGGCCATTTGGATAGGTTTTTTGCTATAGGGCATGTGCACTAGCCAGAAAGACAGAGAGAGACAGAGACAGAAAGTGAGAAATCAACATGCTTGTGGGCTGATTTTCAAGCCATCAGAAGTGAGGCTCAAATTCTGCAGGCCACCTAAGTGTCAAGTGAAGTAACCACTTTGCCATCTACCAGAGACCAGGTGTTTTTTTTGTTTTGTTTTGTTTTGTTTTTTTAAATATTTCTTTAATGTTGGAGTGAACAGGGTTCAACTCCTAGTCCCTTGGAGTTGACCTGCCGTGTTCCAGTTGGAGTCCATAGGGTATCAGGAAAGCAGCCCTTCCTGTGCTGGTTCAGAGCATTCTGCCCCAGATGTGAGAGAAATGGGAGTATTTCCCTGTCCAGTGGAGCCTTCAGGTAGACAATTCCAATCACAAAAACAAAAGTACTGTCAGAAAACCTCATCGGGTGCAGGTCAGATTGTTCTTGATCCTCCTGGAACCCTAACGCTCCTCGCTCACACTAAATTCAATCAATTAGAAACGTGGTCAAACCACATTGTTTGGAAGACACGGTTAGTCCGTTGGCTAGAGCTGGCAATGTGGGTGGCCACAGCCGGGAAAAGTGCGTGAACACTTTTAGGAAAAGAGTTCCTGAGCCATTTCCTGAGAGTGCATGACTTTTTTTCGAGAGTGAGCTAGAAAGAAATAAGGTGGGGAGAAAGTAAGGAGGCAGGGAAGGACAGAGGGAGAGGGGAGCAGCACTCCTGTTAGACGTGGGAGGCCAATTTGCCCACCAAAGTTTCCTGCCTAGGGCAGGTTGTGGATAGTAAAAGCATGTAGTGAGAACTTCCCTCCTGTAGGGTGTGTGCGTGTGGGAGGGGCATCTGAGTGGGCCCAGAGCTGAGGGCAGGGCCTCTGTGATTGAGTTCTGGAAGGTTTATGAGAGCAGACGCAGCCCTGGGAACGCACACCTTGTTCTCATCGCTGCTCTGCTCCCCTGGGCTCTGACAAGAGTCCCGGCTGCCATTTTGCTCTGCCTCTGGACATTCCTGCCACCTGCACGGTGAGTCATTCAACTTGTCGTTGTTCACGTGGACCCCTCCGTAGGTCTTTGCCTGAGTAAAGGCGCCAGGGCACTAAGAACACCCTCTGGTGTTTGATTCTGAATTTCTGAGGAGGTATGAGGGGGATGGTCTGCAGGTCTACGGAGACCTGTTTGGTCATCTCCATCTCCAAGACATAAAGAATGAATGGAGGGGTGGAGGTCAGGTGTGAGGCTCCCGCAGCAGGGAAAGCATGGGACATCAGTCCGGTGTCCATCTCACGTCCGCCAGCCGCGTGCCTGCTGCCGAAGCTGCTGGAAACTGGTGAAAGAAGCACGCGGATGTTCTGGCTTCTCTCCGTGCAGTGTTACTTTGTGCAGGTTTTGACTCCCCGCTCCTTCCTCGCTTCTCTTCCCGCAGGATCCCCAAGCAGAAGGGGAACTGAGGCCCGACTCTGAAGCCCGCCATGGCCAGCAAAGTGGATCTGTCTCTGGAGGACATCATCAAGCTGAACCGCAGCCAGCAGCACCCTAGTCGCAGCAAGGAGCCGAGGGCCGCCTTCCCTAAGAAGCGAGGAGGCACAGGTCACATCCGCCCAAGGCCAGCGCCCTACAGCTGGCCCAGGCGACTCCGAGACCAGCGTCAGCCCCACCTGGCAGACCGCGGCTTCCGAGACGGTGCAGGCGCCCAGGCCAGAGGGCAGCTGCTGCTGCTGTCCAACCTGCACCCCAGCGTGTCCGACAGGGATATCCAGATGCTCTTTAGCGAATTCGGAGCGCTCCAGAAGCAGGCGGCGGTGCACTACGATGGCTCTGGCCGCAGCTTGGGCACAGCCACCGTGCACTTCCAGCGGAAAGCCGACGCCCTGAAGGCACTGAGAGAGTACAACGGTGTCCCTTTGGATGGCCGACCCTTGATAATCCAGCTGGTCACCTCGCCCAGGGATACGCCGACGAGACCCATCTCCAGTGAGAACGGAGGCAGCCTAGGCGGGAAGCACCACTCAGGAGGTTCAGCTCGTGGCTGTGGCTCCTGGAGAGGCGGCAGGAGAGGAGACCGAGGTCCAGGCCGCCATTCCGAACAGCAGCTTTCTGCAGAGGAGCTGGACGCCCAACTCGACGCCTACCAAGCTGCCGCTCTTGCCGAAAAGGACCAAGTTTAACCAGACTCACAAATCCTGGTGGCACCCAGATCTTGTGCTCAGTTCTCTGCTCCAAGGCAGTAGGAGGGATGCCCAAGGCTGAGGGCCCAACGTTCAGTTCCTTTCTCTCACATCGTACAATAAAATTTAAATACTCAAGCAACTTTGTTGGCTTTTTTGCTTGTTCATCATTCATTGTCCATTCCTGCAATTTGGGAGGATTTTATTTTACTGGTGATTGTGACAAAGAACAGTGTTCTCAACTTTTAAGCCGTCCAGAAGACAGCTGTAAATGAGGGCCGTGGGTGGTGGAGGGGAGGGAAGCTGGGAGGGGAGAGAAATGCAAACAGAGGGGACCGCACAGCAGAGGAGAGCAAGCGTGAGCTGGAGGGATCCCCTAACTGCAGAGCGGCCACAGGGAAGGTGTCTTTTCAAACTCACATACGAACTAACGAAAAGTCCCACAATGCCTAGTAGAATCTTTTGTAAAGGTGCACAGTGTCATATGATGTTTAGTAACATGAGGAAGTCTATACCCTGATGCGCTTTTATATCCCAGATTTCTGCTTTGAAAGACCAAATTGCACTCCCGAAAGATGGGCCATATATGTGTGGACCATAATGCACAATAACAAAATAACATGCGACCAAAGTGTGTCTACTTGCGAGAGCCAACACACTCATGGAGCACGAGCAGAGAGCCAGGGGACCAAGATCATTTGAAATTCTCCCATGCCACTGAATCCTTTCTGACAGCAAATGACAAGACCAGGCCTGTGGCTTTGATCTACCCGTTCCCTGAACCCAGAGGGAAACTGAAAACCCCCTTTGTGCATCTGCCCAGAAAAATTCAGTCCTTCGAGAGGGGAGTGATGCCAGATGGTTTATCACTGTCAGCTGTCCCTCTGGTCTCACGATAAGATTCCCAAGAGACCGTCCTTCCTTGTCTTCCCTGGATTCACATTCTGGTTTTGCAAGCAAATGTCTCAAATGGTAGGGTGTCTTCATTTGTCCAGGGCAGAAGAGAGTCAATAGCCCAAAGCCCACCTGTCTCAGCCAGCTGACAGGGGCCTCATTGTTCTACCTGGCCACCATCAATAGTTGGAGAAAATCTCATCCGTGTGTGAGGGAAGATTTCTAGTGGCTGGTGTGGAGAGAGGGTTAGGTGGTCGATTAGGGTGGCCTCTGAATCCTGCTGCCTTGGTGAGACATGTCTGCCCGTAGGAGTGGCTAAGGAAAAAGCCACTAAAACCAGGGGTCTCACTGGGGAGTAGCCACATTGGGGATGAGGATAAACAGCAGTGAGTGAAGCCAGTCAGTGACCGAGGTTCAGATCCCCAGCGAAAGTGGCCTGACAGAGACCAGGTCCACAGTAATAGCCACAATTAAGGACCTAGAAACCACCATTAAGGACCAGAAGGAAGCAGATCACATCTTTTTTTGTTTGTTTGTTTTTTGAGAGGTTTTCGCTATAGGGCACATGCGCTCGCCAGACAGACAGAGAGAGGCATAGAGACAGAAAGCGAGAAATCACCCCCCAGGGGGGATGGTCACGCCACAATCCCTTCTCCTCCATTATCCTCTCGGGATCTTGGGCACACATGCACACGCGCCCGGCGTGAGTTTTAAGTCACTGGGTCCGGGACGCGAACCATGGTCGACTATGTGGGAGTTCAGTGACATAGCCATTATGCTAACTGCTGGTTCCCAGCAGGTCACATCTTGACCGGACTCTTGAAACTGTCTCCCGTGTCTCTCTCTCACTCCTTCTCTCTCTCTCCAGTTGGTTTGGACATGGTCTAATATCAATGCATTAGAGGAGCCTTTCCTGTGGGTAGGAGTGGGAAGATGTCCTGGAACTCTCACAGACCCCCATTGTTCCAGATTAAATGTGTGACAGGGTATTGCACTAGATATCAGGAGGATATAAATGACCAGAAGGAAGAAAGGCTTGGGGTGGGAGTGGGGTGTAGCAAGGAGCTGTGTACAACAGTGGTCGCTGAATTTATATGATAAATTAAGGGTGGCCAATGTCCTCATAACCCCCTGAAGTTACCTAATAAATGATGCAGGCAGTCTAGAAGGGAAATAAGGACTGAGTTTGGGCTAGAAGGATGTTCATGAAACAAAAGTTCCATTAAGTGTGGGTAGCTTTGGAAAGTATTTGTGTGGACGTTCCTGCAAAAGCCGCAAAGAGGCGCTCAAGTCCCACCTCCTTTGAATGCTGACTTCGGTAGACTGGAATCACCTGTTTTGAGTAACTGCTGGGTTTATATGAGGGCATCTACTGGCTTCCCTCAACTCTCCAAATTGGGGTGTGAGCTAATGAAGGAGCAGCTTCCCTGAGGCTGTTTCTCTGGGGCCTAGAGCAGGGGCTTCATGCAAACCTATGGCTTCCTCTGCATTCAAAGGAGCAAAACCCCATTGTCTCAGGCTCTCCAGGAAGTTCAAGTGGAACCTAAACTGAGACCTCAGTGCCACTGTCAGTTACCATTCTTCTGGGTCTATGGTCACAACCTCAGGGAGTGGGTTACAGTGTCCTCTTGGTTATTGGTTGTCGTGCCTTCTCCCACGTGTTCAGTTGATTCAGCCAGTGAGAAAGCATTGTAAACTGTGTGGATGGCCACGTGCACACATTGCCAAGTGTGAGGGCCAGCCTGTGGGGTGGTGGAGAAGGTGTTAAAATACCACATTGCCAACTGTTCATTTGAGGCCCATGCGTGGCAGGTCATGAACATGTCTGGCATGGTGCTTGCCCCAAATCCCCAAAGGATGAGGAAATTCAGGAGAAGGGGTTGTGATGTGACCCTTCACCATGAAGTGTGCTTTCTCCTACTCTCTGTCTCTCATCCTGATATTTTCTCTCTGTCTCACCCACTTGAGTACACTGCACCATCTGGCAGAAAACAAAGTAAATGATGAAACAACAGCAACATGCTTTTGGAGAAACTTTGCTTACAGGAACTGAGTGAGTTTTGGGAGACCACTCCTGTGACAATGAGGAAGAAAGCAGTTAAAGTTAGCAGTATGCACCTTAGCCTTGCTCCCCTCTAAGAAAGTCACGAAAATGAAAAAAGAAATCTTCTCAATGCAACTCACACAAAAACATTAAGGTTAGCAGGTGCACATCCCTGTACAGCGAACAGATCGTCCTTTGATCATTGAACATCCCAGGTGTGAGTCCTAGTGGAGTGGACAAGAATAACTTGCACAAGACTTAGAAAATTAATTGACAATAGAATCTTAGCTATTGCACTGTCTTGCCAGGTGGCTGAGGTGAACACAGTAAGGAAGATGAAGAGGGGTCCTACGTCTTCTGATGATAGAGGGTTCCGTTCTGGTGTCTCAGAAAAGAGTACCCATTGTTTGACATGAACAGCTTCTCATCCTACTGTCCTTTCATTGTCTCTACTGTGACATGGGGCATCTTGGGGAACTCTCTAGAATGCCCACACCTCAGACAGGAGAGTAGTCCCTTGGAGTTGACCTACACTTGATCTATGAGCACATAGCATTATAGCAAAAACAAAATAAAACAGAAAGTATGAAATTCTAAGTATGCTACGGCATTGGCGAATTTGAAAACATTAATTAAAATAAGCCATTCACAGACAAACACTGTTTATTCACTCATATTTTGTACTGAAAGTAGTCAACTCCTCAGTACAGATAATATGATGCTGGCTCATAGGCGTTGGAAGTAGAGAGGACTGACAATGTTTTGCAAATGGATATGAAATTTCTATTTTGCCACATGAAAAGATTTCTGGAGGACAGTTTTGATAATTTTACAACAATATTAATATAAATACTGCTATTGAAATACACAAATAAATTTACTGAACTAGAAGAAAACATGAAAGAAGAGCAAAAAAGAATGGGGATTGGGACCAGCAGATGGCGTAATGGTTACAGTGCTGGACTCCCAGGTAGTTCACTGCAGATTGGGTCCTGGACATCATGTCACAGAGAGGTGTGGTATTGTCTGTTGAGGATGTCTTGTGGTTTTGTCAAGTGTGTTGGGGAGAGATGTTCACCTGTTGAAATATCCATTTTGTAAGACAAATAATAATGTGATTGAATGTATAAAAGAAAATGAAATGAAAAATAAATAAATTAATAAAAAAATTTAAAAAAGACAAAAATCACTTGATAGTTTTCATCTTACTAAATTTCTAGTGATTATTTATTGTATATAACATGTCACTTTGTGCACAGAATATTCTCATTATACATTTTGATTTTTCTGTAAATATGATCATAAACACTGCTATGTAAATATTGAAAACAGTTTCAATATAAAACATTTGAATCTTGAATGAAAAAAAAAAAAACAACAACAAAAACTTCATGCCTGGCGCATAGGAATGCATAACCAAGATCCCAAGAGGAGAATGAAGGAGAAGGGATTGCAAAGTGGCCCTCCACCCTGGGCTGACTCTGGGCAAGTGTCTGTGTCCAGGGCAGGCCCAGCACAGTACCCACATGGACGAGAAAGCCCTTCTTGGTTTTGCAATGAAGTCTGCCCCTTTCGCCCGACACAGGCCTCCAGCTCGGAGAAGCTCCAAAACGAGATTATTTCTTTAAACAAAATGAGAATCTGTGACCCAGTCACAAAGTGGAATGCTCGATGGGAATTCGAATGAACAGGCAGTGATGCTGTCCAACAGGGATGCACCTCCACAGTGAGGGATGGACAAGGACACACAAAAAGGGCACGAGCTGTGTGGACTCCATTCACACAATGTGCACATCCAGGAAAACCAGTCTATATTGTTAGAGGTCAGGAGACTGGTCACCCTTTGGGAGGATAGTGACTGAGAAGGGCTAGTTAATGTAATTTCTTGATTTAAGTGTACATGGGTGTGTTTGGTTCATGAAAATTCACCCCGCTGCCACAGGTGAAATTTCTTTTCTAAATGTGCCACAGTTAAATGTTCTTCTTATAAATAAATGAACTGAATGTGGCATTTGGAAGGTCTGTGACTAGAGAATACTCAGAGCAGAACAAAAACAGACAAAAAAGGGAGCCAAGGAAGAGGGCGCCTTGGTGGTCTCTGAGGGCAAAGGACAGGCGGTAAGGACGGCAACTGCAGCCGGACGGCAGGAGCACTCTGAAGGGGAGTCCCGTGCACAGGCTCTGCAGAGGGTGCTTGCTCTCTGCATACACCCAGCCCTCTGCTCTCTGACTCTCTAGTCTCCAAGGACCTGTGTCTCTAGGGGGGATCTTTTTGTCACTTGGACCTTTGAGGGAAGCTGGGGTCCAACTTTTTCAACACTCCCGGCAACTTCCAAGTCAGTTCTACATATTCCACCCCCACCCTACCTCCCAGCCCACCTGGGATGAAAACTGGCTAGGATCTAGAGTCCTTCTGCCTTCCTGAAACCTTCCTCCATGCCAGGTCTTCTGTGGCATCTCTGCCTTCAAGTTCCACTAAACACCCTTGCCTTCCATTAGCCAAAAGAGGAAAACTGAAGACTGTGTGGATCATGCGTGTAAATTTTATTGAAAATGTGTTATCCACTAGCAAAACAAGGAGGAACATGAGAGGGAAAAGCTCTTGGGAAGACTTCCAGGTCCTCCTTGTGATGAGGGCAGTTCCAGGGCTCTGGCCAAGGTCAGAGGGCTCTGTGTGCCCACTGCCAGCAGCGCTTGTCTGGCTAGGGTGGCTCCATGCTCATTACAGTGGGCGCCCAGGGTAGGTTCTGCCAGCAGGAGTGCAGAGGTCCATGATGAGATGCGTCTCAGTCTCTGGGTGTGGGTGGTGGATGAGCATTTCCCGAGGCTCACACTCTGCAGACGCACTGTAGCTCCTATACTCTGTCGATCCCAGTCAGCCGCATCAGCCTCTCCTGGGCTGCCTTGGCTGCATCAGTGTCCAGGCTGAGGACTGGGGGCCATGAAGGCTCAGGGCAGCTTTCCTTGAACCAACGTCTGCATCCTGAGCAGTTCCAGCATGGCAGCCCATCAGAACAGTGGGGGAGTTTAAGGAAAGTTTAGAGTGGCGCTTAAATGGGTCACCCAGCTTGGAGTAGTAAGGCAAGACCCAAGCCCAAAAGGTTCAACGTAGCCTAGAGAGAGGACAAACTGAGGCTTGACTTCCTCCCCTTCCGAGTCTGATTTCTGCAGGATAAACATGGGTGTGTCACTGCTTTCCTATGTGAGCCTAGACAAGCTGTGTGTGGGCTAAGGGAGAAGATGAAATTTGTTACAGGCCTCATTGAGTGTGAAAGTAAAACACCGACAAAGCGCAGAATGCTTTCAGTTGAAATTATGATTAGTATATATTGATTGAGAAGCATGAACCGGGTAACTTGAAGGAAAAATTGAAGTATCCTGGATGATGATTTTCAAAGTGGGATTGATAGTTGCAGAGGTTGGAGCAGAAGAGCTGCAGAAAGTACAACACAAGACCCAACACAGAAAAGGCGGGCAGGGGTGGGGCAGTTCATCTCGGGATCTAACCATCATGAAAAGACTAACTGCAATGTTCATGGTGTCACAGGGCATCTCTTCCCGGTAGGACTGTGTGAGTCGGTGGCTGTGGTTCAGTTTCCAGGACTGGGTAGTGCTGGTCCAGAGTGGCATCCAGGTCTCCAAGCAGCCTCATAGTGGGAAGTGGCTTAACACATTGTTCCAGGTGAACGATGGGGCGAGGAAAGAGAGAAGCAAGTCGAGGGGGAGCAACAGATTGGGTAATGGTTAAGTCGCTATACTTCCATGTGTTCAACTGAAGTTTGAGTCCCAAACACGGTAAATTAAAAAAAAAAAAAACACTCACGCTAGACGCACGTGTATGCATGTGCCAAATCACAAAAGGACAATGCAAAAGGGATTGTAGCATGGCTGTCTCCTTGGGGGCTGAATTTTCACTGTCTTCTGTATCTGTCGCGAGTCCATGCACCACATGGTAAAAAACGCAATCTAAAAATGAAAAGAGAGAATGAGGTGGAAATACTTGCTCCCCAAAACAAACTTACATCTGCATCTTTATTTTTTTTTTCCTTTTTAAAGAGAACTATTATTTTTTAAGTTGGTTTTGGGAAATGTATCACGAGAGAGAGAGAGAGAGTGCATTCCACCAGGTCTGGGACTCAAACTGTGGTCAGCCATATGGGGAGTCCAGCATCCCAACCACCACACCACCTGATGGCCCTCATCAGCATCTTTTCATTTTCTATTCTATGTTTGGACATCCCAATCACAGCGCACACATTTTTTAAAAAGGGATAGTGGCCAGAAAGAATAAGATCAAGAACTGTGAGAATCAAACTACCTGGGTATAAACCTGCTTACCAACCAGATCATTTAAATCTTCTCCAATCCATTCATTTTTCACCTGTAAAATGAGAACAGTAAGAATATTTACCTGAGAGAGTTAATATGGTGTAAAATATACTTTCCTAAGTACCCACTGCAAAAGGGTACTGAATATCAACTGTAGCTATTTTTTAAGGTAGAAATTTACCATCAAAGAAGGATAAATACAAAAGGGTGGCTCTGATCGCAGTTGTGTCTTCTTGCTTTAAGAGCATAATTTTTCCCCCTTAAATCAAATATACAGTAAAATTTTTTTTTTTTTTGGAGAGATTTTCGCTATAGGGCGCATGCGCTCGCCAGACAGACAGACAGAGACGTTAGAGACAGAAAGCGAGAAATCACCCCCAGGGGGGATGGTCACGCCGCAATCCCTTCTCTTCTATTCTCCTCTCGGGATCTTGGGTACGCACACACATGCGACCGGTGTGAGTTTTAAGCCACCGGGTCTGGGAGGTAAAAACGCGGTCAACTACGTAGGAGTCCAGTGACATAGCCATTATGCTAACTGCTGGTTCCCTGAAATTGTTTTATAATTCATAGGCCTTTAGTCAATTTCTCTTTTAAAGAATTATTTATTGAATTTTGTTTATTATTATTACTGTTGGTTTTTCATTTTGTTCATTTGTTTTTAATTTGACTAGAGAGAGACAAAAAAAAAGGGGAAATGGAAAGCACTCTGACAATCTGGAACTCTACCAATGTTCAGCCATGTGGGAGTCCAGCAGCTTAAACACTACACCATCTGCTGGCCCCTGAAGTCAATTTATTCTTTGGAAGTTTATAATTTTTTTAAAAAATTTTATTTATTTTTATTTATTTATTTTTTTTGAGAGAGAGGTTTTTGCTATAGGGCGCCTGCAGTAGCTATAAAGACAGAGAGAGACAGAGAGACAGAAAGCAAGAAATCATCCACAAGGGAGGATGGCCATGCCACAATCTCTTCTCCTCCTTTTTCCTCTCAGGAACTTGGGTATGCATACACACGAGCCCAGCGTGAGTATAAGCCACCGGGGTCCAGGACTAGAACTGTGGTTGATTACATGGGGATCCTGAGACATAGCCATTACGCCAACTGCTGGGCCTTTTGGATAGGTTTCTGCTATAGGGCGTGTGCACTAGCCAGAAAGAGAGAGAGACAGAGACAGAAAGTGAGAAATCAACATGCTTGTGTCCTGATTTTCAAGCCGTCAGAAGCGAGGCTCGAACCGTGTAGGCCACCTAAGTGTCAAGTGAAGTAACCACTTTGCCATCTACTAGAGCCCAGGCCTTTTTTTTTTTTTTTTTTTTAGAATTATTTCTTTAATGTTGGAGTGAACAGGGTTCAACTCCTAGTCCCTTGAGTTGACCTGCCGTGTTCCAGTTGGAGTCCATAGGGAATCACGAAAGCAGCCCTTCCTGTGCTGGTTCAGAGCATTCTGCCCCAGATGTGAGAGAAATGGGAGTATTTCCCTGTCCAGTGGAGCCTTCAGGTAGACAATTCCAATCACAAAAACAAAAGTACTGTCAGAAAAACCTCATCGGGTGCAGGTCAGATTGTTCTTGATCCTCCTGGAACCCCTAACGCTCCTCGCTCACACCTAAATTCAATCAATTAGAAACGTGGTCAAACCACATTGTTTGGAAGACACGGTTAGTCCGTTGGCTAGGGCTGGCAATGTGGGTGGTCACAGCCGGGAAAAGTGCGTGAACACTTTTAGGAAAAGAGTTCCTGAGCCATTTCCTGAGTGTGCATGACTTTCTTTTGAGAGTGAGCTAGAAAGAAATAAGGTGGGGAGAAAGTAAGGAGGCAGGGAAGGACGGAGGGAGAGGGGAGCAGCACTCCTGTTAGACGTGGGAGGCCAATTTGCCCACCAAAGTTTCCTGCCTAGGGCAGGTTGTGGATAGTAAAAGCATGTAGTGAGAACTTCCCTCCTGTAGGGTGTGTGCGTGTGGGAGGGGCATCTGAGTGGGCCCCAGTGCTGAGGGGCAGGGCCCCTGTGATTGAGTTCTGGAGGGTTTATGAGAGCAGACGCAGCCCTGGGAACGCAACACCTTGTTCTCATCGCTGCTCTGCTCCCCCTGGGCTCTGACAAGAGTCCCGGCTGCCATTTTGCTCTGCCTCTGGACATTCCTGCCACCTGCACGGTGAGTCATTCAACTTGTCATTTTTCACGTGGACCCCTCAGTAGGTCTTTGCCTGAGTAAAGGCGCCAGGGCACTAAGAACACCCTCTGGTGTATGATTCTGAGTTTCTGAGCCGGTATTAGGGGGACGGTCTGCAGGTCTTCGGAGACCTGTTTGGTCATCTCCATCTCCAAGACATAAAGAATGAATGGAGGGGTGGAGGTCAGGTGTGAGGCTCCCGCAGCAGGGAAAGCATGGGACGTCAGTCCGGTGTCCATCTCACGGTGAAAGAGGCACGCGGATGTCCTGGCTTCTCTCCGTGCAGTGTTACTTTGTGCAGGTTTTGACTCCCCGCTCCTTCCTCGCTTCTCTTCCCGCAGGATCCCCAAGCAGAAGGGGAACTGAGGCCCGACTCTGAAGCCCGCCATGGCCAGCAAAGTGGATCTGTCTCTGGAGGACATCATCAAGCTGAACCGCAGCCAGCAGCACCCTAGTCCGCAGCAAGGAGCCGAGGGCCGCCTTCCCTAAGAAGCGAGGAGGCACAGGTCACGTCCGCCCAAGGCCAGCGCCCCTACAGCTGGCCCAGGCGACTCCGAGACCAGCGTCAGCCCCCACCTGGCAGACCGCGGGCTTCCGAGACGGTGCAGGCGCCCAGGCCAGAGGGCAGCTGCTGCTGCTGTCCAACCTGCACCCCAGCGTGTCCGACAGGGATATCCAGATGCTCTTTAGCGAATTCGGAGCGCTCCAGAAGCAGGCGGCGGTGCACTACGATGGCTCCTGGCCGCAGCTTGGGCACAGCCACCGTGCACTTCCAGCGGAAAGCCGACGCCCTGAAGGCACTGAGAGAGTACAACGGTGTCCCTTTGGATGGCCGACCCCTTGATAATCCAGCTGGTCACCTCGCCCAGGGATACGCCGACGAGACCCATCTCCAGTGAGAAACGGAGGCAGCCTAGGCGGGAAGCACCACTCAGGAGGTTCAGCTCGTGGCTGTGGCTCCTGGAGAGGCGGCAGGAGAGGAGACCGAGGTCCAGGCCGCCATTCCGAACAGCAGCTTTCTGCAGAGGAGCTGGACGCCCAACTCGACGCCTACCAAGCTGCCGCTCTTGCCGAAAAGGACCAACTTTAACCAGACTCGCAAATCCTGGTGGCACCCAGATCTTGTGCTCAGTTCTCTGCTCCAAGGCAGTAGGAGGGATGCCCAAGGCTGAGGGCCCAACGTTCAGTTCCTTTCTCTCACATCGTACAATAAAATTTAAATACTCAAGCAACTTTGTTGGCTTCTTTTGCTTGTTCATCATTCATTGTCCATTCCTGCAATTTGGGAGGATTTTATTTTACTGGTGATTGTGACAAAGAACAGTGTTCTCAACTTTTAAGCCGTCCAGAAGACAGCTGTAAATGAGGGCCGTGGGTGGTGGAGGGGGAGGGAAGCTGGGAGGGGAGAGAAATGCAAACAGAGGGGACCGCACAGCAGAGGAGAGCAAGCGTGAGCTGGAGGGATCCCCTAACTGCAGAGCGGCCACAGGGAAGGTGTCTTTTCAAACTCACATACGAACTAACGAAAAGTCCCACAATGCCTAGTAGAATCTTTTGTAAAGGTGCACAGTGTCATATGATGTTTAGTAACATGAGGAAGTCTATACCCTGATGCGCTTTTATATCCCAGATTTCTGCTTTGAAAGACCAAATTGCACTCCCCGAAAGATGGGCCATATATGTGTGGACCATAATGCACAATAACAAAATAACATGCGACCAAAGTGTGTCTACTTGCGAGAGCCAACACACTCATGGAGCACGAGCAGAGAGCCAGGGGACCAAGATCATTTGAAATTCTCCCATGCCACTGAATCCTTTCTGACAGCAAATGACAAGACCAGGCCTGTGGCTTTGATCTACCCGTTCCCTGAAACCCAGAGGGAAACTGAAAACCCCCCTTTGTGCATCTGCCCAGAAAAATTCAGTCCTTCGAGAGGGGAGTGATGCCAGATGGTTTATCACTGTCAGCTGTCCCTCTGGTCTCACGATAAGATTCCCAAGAGACCGTCCTTCCTTGTCTTCCCTGGATTCACATTCTGGTTTTGCAAGCAAATGTCTCAAATGGTAGGGTGTCTTCATTTGTCCAGGGCAGAAGAGAGTCAATAGCCCAAAGCCCACCTGTCTCAGCCAGCTGACAGGGGCCTCATTGTTCTACCTGGCCACCATCAATAGTTGGAGAAAATCTCATCCGTGTGTGAGGGAAGATTTCTAGTGGCTGGTGTGGAGAGAGGGTTAGGTGGTCGATTAGGGTGGCCTCTGAATCCTGCTGCCTTGGTGAGACATGTCTGCCCGTAGGAGTGGCTAAGGAAAAAGCCACTAAAACCAGGGGTCCTCACTGGGGAGTAGCCACATTGGGGATGAGGATAAACAGCAGTGAGTGAAGCCAGTCAGTGACCGAGGTTCAGATCCCCAGCGAAAGTGGCCTGACAGAGACCAGGTCCACAGTAATAGCCACAATTAAGGACCTAGAAACCACCATTAAGGACCAGAAGGAAGCAGATCACATCTTTTTTTGTTTGTTTGTTTTTTGAGAGGTTTTCGCTATAGGGCACATGCGCTCGCCAGACAGACAGAGAGAGGCATAGAGACAGAAAGCGAGAAATCACCCCCCAGGGGGGGATGGTCACGCCACAATCCCTTCTCCTCCATTATCCTCTCGGGATCTTGGGCACACATGCACCACGCGCCCCGGCGTGAGTTTTAAGTCACTGGGTCCGGGACGCGAACCATGGTCGACTATGTGGGAGTTCAGTGACATAGCCATTATGCTAACTGCTGGTTCCCAGCAGGTCACATCTTGACCGGACTCTTGAAACTGTCTCCCGTGTCTCTCTCTCACTCCTTCTCTCTCTCTCCAGTTGGTTTGGACATGGTCTAATATCAATGCATTAGAGGAGCCTTTCCTGTGGGTAGGAGTGGGAAGATGTCCTGGAACTCTCACAGACCCCCATTGTTCCAGATTAAATGTGTGACAGGGTATTGCACTAGATATCAGGAGGATATAAATGACCAGAAGGAAGAAAGGCTTGGGGTGGGAGTGGGGTGTAGCAAGGAGCTGTGTACAACAGTGGTCGCTGAATTTATATGATAAATTAAGGGTGGCCAATGTCCTCATAACCCCCTGAAGTTACCTAATAAATGATGCAGGCAGTCTAGAAGGGAAATAAGGACTGAGTTTGGGCTAGAAGGATGTTCATGAAACAAAAGTTCCATTAAGTGTGGGTAGCTTTGGAAAGTATTTGTGTGGACGTTCCTCGCAAAAGCCGCAAAGAGGCGCTCAAGTCCCACCGTCCTTTGAATGCTGACTTCGGTAGACTGGAATCACCTGTTTTGAGTAACTGCTGGGTTTATATGAGGGCATCTACTGGCTTCCCTCAAACTCTCCAAATTGGGGTGTGAGCTAATGAAGGAGCAGCTTCCCTGAGGCTGTTTCTCTGGGGGCCTAGAGCAGGGGCTTCATGCAAACCTATGGCTTTCCTCTGCATTCAAAGGAGCAAAACCCCCATTGTCTCAGGCTCTCCAGGAAGTTCAAGTGGAACCTAAACTGAGACCTCAGTGCCACTGTCAGTTACCATTCTTCTGGGTCTATGGTCACAACCTCAGGGAGTGGGTTACAGTGTCCTCTTGGTTATTGGTTGTCGTGCCTTCTCCCACGTGTTCAGTTGATTCAGCCAGTGAGAAAGCATTGTAAACTGTGTGGATGGCCACGTGCACACATTGCCAAGTGTGAGGGCCAGCCTGTGGGGTGGTGGAGAAGGTGTTAAAATACCCACATTGCCAACTGTTCATTTGAGGCCCATGCGTGGCAGGTCATGAACATGTCTGGCATGGTGCTTGCCCCAAATCCCCAAAGGATGAGGAAATTCAGGAGAAGGGGTTGTGATGTGACCCTTCACCATGAAGTGTGCTTTCTCCTACTCTCTGTCTCTCATCCTGATATTTTCTCTCTGTCTCACCCACTTGAGTACACTGCACCATCTGGCAGAAAACAAAGTAAATGATGAAACAACAGCAACATGCTTTTGGAGAAACTTTGCTTACAGGAACTGAGTGAGTTTTGGGAGACCACTCCTGTGACAATGAGGAAGAAAGCAGTTAAAGTTAGCAGTATGCACCTTAGCCTTGCTCCCCTCTAAGAAAGTCACGAAAATGAAAAAAGAAATCTTCTCAATGCAACTCACACAAAAACATTAAGGTTAGCAGGTGCACATCCCTGTACAGCGAACAGATCGTCCTTTGATCATTGAACATCCCAGGTGTGAGTCCTAGTGGAGTGGACAAGAATAACTTGCACAAGACTTAGAAAATTAATTGACAATAGAATCTTAGCTATTGCACTGTCTTGCCAGGTGGCTGAGGTGAACACAGTAAGGAAGATGAAGAGGGGTCCTACGTCTTCTGATGATAGAGGGTTCCGTTCTGGTGTCTCAGAAAAGAGTACCCATTGTTTGACATGAACAGCTTCTCATCCTACTGTCCTTTCATTGTCTCTACTGTGACATGGGGCATCTTGGGGAACTCTCTAGAATGCCCACACCTCAGACAGGAGAGTAGTCCCTTGGAGTTGACCTACACTTGATCTATGAGCACATAGCATTATAGCAAAAACAAAATAAAACAGAAAGTATGAAATTCTAAGTATGCTACGGCATTGGCGAATTTGAAAACATTAATTAAAATAAGCCATTCACAGACAAACACTGTTTATTCACTCATATTTTGTACTGAAAGTAGTCAACTCCTCAGTACAGATAATATGATGCTGGCTCATAGGCGTTGGAAGTAGAGAGGACTGACAATGTTTTGCAAATGGATATGAAATTTCTATTTTGCCACATGAAAAGATTTCTGGAGGACAGTTTTGATAATTTTACAACAATATTAATATAAATACTGCTATTGAAATACACCAAATAAATTTACTGAACTAGAAGAAAACATTGAAAGAAGAGCAAAAAAGAATGGGGATTGGGACCAGCAGATGGCGTAATGGTTACAGTGCTGGACTCCCAGGTAGTTCACTGCAGATTGGGTCCTGGACATCATGTCACAGAGAGGTGTGGTATTGTCTGTTGAGGATGTCTTGTGGTTTTGTCAAGTGTGTTGGGGAGAGATGTTCACCTGTTGAAATATCCATTTTGTAAGACAAATAATAATGTGATTGAATGTATAAAAGAAAATGAAATGAAAAATAAATAAATTAATAAAAAAATTTAAAAAAGACAAAAATCACTTGATAGTTTTCATCTTACTAAATTTCTAGTGATTATTTATTGTATATAACATGTCACTTTGTGCACAGAATATTCTCATTATACATTTTGATTTTTCTGTAAATATGATCATAAACACTGCTATGTAAATATTGAAAACAGTTTCAATATAAAACATTTGAATCTTGAATGAAAAAAAAAAAAAAAACAACAAAAACTTCATGCCTGGCGCATAGGAATGCATAACCAAGATCCCAAGAGGAGAATGAAGGAGAAGGGATTGCAAAGTGGCCCTCCACCCTGGGCTGACTCTGGGCAAGTGTCTGTGTCCAGGGCAGGCCCAGCACAGTACCCACATGGACGAGAAAGCCCTTCTTGGTTTTGCAATGAAGTCTGCCCCTTTCGCCCGACACAGGCCTCCAGCTCGGAGAAGCTCCAAAACGAGATTATTTCTTTAAACAAAATGAGAATCTGTGACCCAGTCACAAAGTGGAATGCTCGATGGGAATTCGAATGAACAGGCAGTGATGCTGTCCAACAGGGATGCACCTCACAGTGAGGGATGGACAAGGACACACAAAAGGGCACGAGCTGTGTGACTCCATTCACACAATGTGCACATCCAGGAAAACCAGTCTATATTGTTAGAGGTCAGGAGACTGGTCACCCTTTGGGAGGATAGTGACTGAGAAGGGCTAGTTAATGTAATTTCTTGATTTAAGTGTACATGGGTGTGTTTGGTTCATGAAAATTCACCCCGCTGCCACAGGTGAAATTTCTTTTCTAAATGTGCCACAGTTAAATGTTCTTCTTATAAATAAATGAACTGAATGTGGCATTTGGAAGGTCTGTGACTAGAGAATACTCAGAGCAGAACAAAAACAGACAAAAAAGGGAGCCAAGGAAGAGGGCGCCTTGGTGGTCTCTGAGGGCAAAGGACAGGCGGTAAGGACGGCAACTGCAGCCGGACGGCAGGAGCACTCTGAAGGGGAGTCCCCGTGCACAGGCTCTGCAGAGGGTGCTTGCTCTCTGCATACACCCAGCCCTCTGCTCTCTGACTCTCTAGTCTCCAAGGACCTGTGTCTCTAGGGGGATCTTTTTGTCACTTGGACCTTTGAGGGAAGCTGGGGTCCAACTTTTTCAACACTCCCGGCAACTTCCAAGTCAGTTCTACATATTCCACCCCACCCTACCTCCCAGCCCACCTGGGATGAAAACTGGCTAGGATCTAGAGTCCTTCTGCCTTCCTGAAACCTTCCTCCATGCCAGGTCCTTCTGTGGCATCTCTGCCTTCAAGTTCCACTAAACACCCTTGCCTTCCATTAGCCAAAAGAGGAAAACTGAAGACTGTGTGGATCATGCGTGTAAATTTTATTGAAAATGTGTTATCCACTAGCAAAACAAGGAGGAACATGAGAGGGAAAAGCTCTTGGGAAGACTTCCAGGTCCTCCTTGTGATGAGGGCAGTTCCAGGGCTCTGGCCAAGGTCAGAGGGCTCTGTGTGCCCACTGCCAGCAGCGCTTGTCTGGCTAGGGTGGCTCCATGCTCATTACAGTGGGCGCCCAGGGTAGGTTCTGCCAGCAGGAGTGCAGAGGTCCATGATGAGATGCGTCTCAGTCTCTGGGTGTGGGTGGTGGATGAGCATTTCCCGAGGCTCACACTCTGCAGACGCACTGTAGCTCCTATACTCTGTCGATCCCAGTCAGCCGCATCAGCCTCTCCTGGGCTGCCTTGGCTGCATCAGTGTCCAGGCTGAGGACTGGGGCCATGAAGGCTCAGGGCAGCTTTCCTTGAACCAACGTCTGCATCCTGAGCAGTTCCAGCATGGCAGCCCATCAGAACAGTGGGGGAGTTTAAGGAAAGTTTAGAGTGGCGCTTAAATGGGTCACCCAGCTTGGAGTAGTAAGGCAAGACCCAAGCCCAAAAGGTTCACGTAGCCTAGAGAGAGGACAACTGAGGCTTGACTTCCTCCCCTTCCGAGTCTGATTTCTGCAGGATAAACATGGGTGTGTCACTGCTTTCCTATGTGAGCCTAGACAAGCTGTGTGTGGGCTAAGGGAGAAGATGAAATTTGTTACAGGCCTCATTGAGTGTGAAAGTAAAACACCGACAAAGCGCAGAATGCTTTCAGTTGAAATTATGATTAGTATATATTGATTGAGAAGCATGAACCGGGTAACTTGAAGGAAAAATTGAAGTATCCTGGATGATGATTTTCAAAGTGGGATTGATAGTTGCAGGGGTTGGAGCAGAAGAGCTGCAGAAAGTACAACACAAGACCCAACACAGAAAAGGCGGGCAGGGGTGGGGCAGTTACATCTCGGGATCTAACCATCATGAAAAGACTAACTGCAATGTTCATGGTGTCACAGGGCATCTCTTCCCGGTAGGACTGTGGTGAGTCGGTGGCTGTGGTTCAGTTTCCAGGACTGGGTAGTGCTGGTCCAGAGTGGCATCCAGGTCTCCAAGCAGCCTCATAGTGGGAAGTGGCTTAACACATTGTTCCAGGTGAACGATGGGGCGAGGAAAGAGAGAAGCAAGTCGAGGGGGAGCAACAGATTGGGTAATGGTTAAGTCGCTATACTTCCATGTGTTCAACTGAAGTTTGAGTCCCAAACACGGTAAATTAAAAAAAAAAAACACTCACGCTAGACGCACGTGTATGCATGTGCCAAATCACAAAAGGACAATGCAAAAGGGATTGTAGCATGGCTGTCTCCTTGGGGGCTGAATTTTCACTGTCTTCTGTATCTGTCGCGAGTCCATGCACCACATGGTAAAAAACGCAATCTAAAAATGAAAAGAGAGAATGAGGTGGAAATACTTGCTCCCCAAAACAAACTTACATCTGCATCTTTATTTTTTTTTCCTTTTTAAAGAGAACTATTATTTTTAAGTTGGTTTTGGGAAATGTACACGAGAGAGAGAGAGAGAGTGCATTCCACCAGGTCTGGGACTCAAACTATGGTCAGCCATATGGGAGTCCAGCATCCCAACCACCACACCACCTGATGGCCCTCATCAGCATCTTTTCATTTTCTATTCTATGTTTGGACATCCCAATCACAGCGCACACATTTTTTAAAAAGGGATAGTGGCCAGAAAGAATAAGATCAAGAACTGTGAGAATCAAACTACCTGGGTATAAACCTGCTTACCAACCAGATCATTTAAATCTTCTCCAATCCATTCATTTTTCACCTGTAAAATGAGAACAGTAAGAATATTTACCTGAGAGAGTTAATATGGTGTAAAATATACTTTCCTAAGTACCCACTGCAAAAGGGTACTGAATATCAACTGTAGCTATTTTTAAGGTAGAAATTTACCATCAAAGAAGGATAAATACAAAAGGGTGGCTCTGATCGCAGTTGTGTCTTCTTGCTTTAAGAGCATAATTTTTCCCCTTAAATCAAATATACAGTAAAATTTTTTTTTTTTTGGAGAGATTTTCGCTATAGGGCGCATGCGCTCGCCAGACAGACAGACAGAGACGTTAGAGACAGAAAGCGAGAAATCACCCCCAGGGGGATGGTCACGCCGCAATCCCTTCTCTTCTATTCTCCTCTCGGGATCTTGGGTACGCACACACATGCGACCGGTGTGAGTTTTAAGCCACCGGGTCTGGGAGGTAAAACGCGGTCAACTACGTAGGAGTCCAGTGACATAGCCATTATGCTAACTGCTGGTTCCCTGAAATTGTTTTATAATTCATAGGCCTTTAGTCAATTTCTCTTTTAAAGAATTATTTATTGAATTTTGTTTATTATTATTACTGTTGGTTTTTCATTTTGTTCATTTGTTTTTAATTTGACTAGAGAGAGACAAAAAAAAGGGGAAATGGAAAGCACTCTGACAATCTGGAACTCTACCATGTTCAGCCATGTGGAGTCCAGCAGCTTAAACACTACACCATCTGCTGGCCCCTGAAGTCAATTTATTCTTTGGAAGTTTATAATTTTTTAAAAAAATTTATTTATTTTTATTTATTTATTTTTTTTGAGAGAGAGGTTTTTGCTATAGGGCGCCTGCAGTAGCTATAAAGACAGAGAGAGACAGAGAGACAGAAAGCAAGAAATCATCCACAAGGGAGGATGGCCATGCCACAATCTCTTCTCCTCCTTTTTCCTCTCAGGAACTTGGGTATGCATACACACGAGCCCAGCGTGAGTATAAGCCACCGGGTCCAGGACTAGAACTGTGGTTGATTACATGGGATCCTGAGACATAGCCATTACGCCAACTGCTGGGCCTTTTGGATAGGTTTCTGCTATAGGGCGTGTGCACTAGCCAGAAAGAGAGAGAGACAGAGACAGAAAGTGAGAAATCAACATGCTTGTGTCCTGATTTTCAAGCCGTCAGAAGCGAGGCTCGAACCGTGTAGGCCACCTAAGTGTCAAGTGAAGTAACCACTTTGCCATCTACTAGAGCCCAGGCCTTTTTTTTTTTTTTTTTTTAGAATTATTTCTTTAATGTTGGAGTGAACAGGGTTCAACTCCTAGTCCCTTGGAGTTGACCTGCCGTGTTCCAGTTGGAGTCCATAGGGAATCACGAAAGCAGCCCTTCCTGTGCTGGTTCAGAGCATTCTGCCCCAGATGTGAGAGAAATGGGAGTATTTCCCTGTCCAGTGGAGCCTTCAGGTAGACAATTCCAATCACAAAAACAAAAGTACTGTCAGAAAACCTCATCGGGTGCAGGTCAGATTGTTCTTGATCCTCCTGGAACCCTAACGCTCCTCGCTCACACTAAATTCAATCAATTAGAAACGTGGTCAAACCACATTGTTTGGAAGACACGGTTAGTCCGTTGGCTAGGGCTGGCAATGTGGGTGGTCACAGCCGGGAAAAGTGCGTGAACACTTTTAGGAAAAGAGTTCCTGAGCCATTTCCTGAGTGTGCATGACTTTCTTTTGAGAGTGAGCTAGAAAGAAATAAGGTGGGGAGAAAGTAAGGAGGCAGGGAAGGACGGAGGGAGAGGGGAGCAGCACTCCTGTTAGACGTGGGAGGCCAATTTGCCCACCAAAGTTTCCTGCCTAGGGCAGGTTGTGGATAGTAAAAGCATGTAGTGAGAACTTCCCTCCTGTAGGGTGTGTGCGTGTGGGAGGGGCATCTGAGTGGGCCCAGTGCTGAGGGCAGGGCCCCTGTGATTGAGTTCTGGAGGGTTTATGAGAGCAGACGCAGCCCTGGGAACGCACACCTTGTTCTCATCGCTGCTCTGCTCCCCTGGGCTCTGACAAGAGTCCCGGCTGCCATTTTGCTCTGCCTCTGGACATTCCTGCCACCTGCACGGTGAGTCATTCAACTTGTCATTTTTCACGTGGACCCCTCAGTAGGTCTTTGCCTGAGTAAAGGCGCCAGGGCACTAAGAACACCCTCTGGTGTATGATTCTGAGTTTCTGAGCCGGTATTAGGGGGACGGTCTGCAGGTCTTCGGAGACCTGTTTGGTCATCTCCATCTCCAAGACATAAAGAATGAATGGAGGGGTGGAGGTCAGGTGTGAGGCTCCCGCAGCAGGGAAAGCATGGGACGTCAGTCCGGTGTCCATCTCACGGTGAAAGAGGCACGCGGATGTCCTGGCTTCTCTCCGTGCAGTGTTACTTTGTGCAGGTTTTGACTCCCCGCTCCTTCCTCGCTTCTCTTCCCGCAGGATCCCCAAGCAGAAGGGGAACTGAGGCCCGACTCTGAAGCCCGCCATGGCCAGCAAAGTGGATCTGTCTCTGGAGGACATCATCAAGCTGAACCGCAGCCAGCAGCACCCTAGTCGCAGCAAGGAGCCGAGGGCCGCCTTCCCTAAGAAGCGAGGAGGCACAGGTCACATCCGCCCAAGGCCAGCGCCCTACAGCTGGCCCAGGCGACTCCGAGACCAGCGTCAGCCCCACCTGGCAGACCGCGGCTTCCGAGACGGTGCAGGCGCCCAGGCCAGAGGGCAGCTGCTGCTGCTGTCCAACCTGCACCCCAGCGTGTCCGACAGGGATATCCAGATGCTCTTTAGCGAATTCGGAGCGCTCCAGAAGCAGGCGGCGGTGCACTACGATGGCTCTGGCCGCAGCTTGGGCACAGCCACCGTGCACTTCCAGCGGAAAGCCGACGCCCTGAAGGCACTGAGAGAGTACAACGGTGTCCCTTTGGATGGCCGACCCTTGATAATCCAGCTGGTCACCTCGCCCAGGGATACGCCGACGAGACCCATCTCCAGTGAGAACGGAGGCAGCCTAGGCGGGAAGCACCACTCAGGAGGTTCAGCTCGTGGCTGTGGCTCCTGGAGAGGCGGCAGGAGAGGAGACCGAGGTCCAGGCCGCCATTCCGAACAGCAGCTTTCTGCAGAGGAGCTGGACGCCCAACTCGACGCCTACCAAGCTGCCGCTCTTGCCGAAAAGGACCAAGTTTAACCAGACTCACAAATCCTGGTGGCACCCAGATCTTGTGCTCAGTTCTCTGCTCCAAGGCAGTAGGAGGGATGCCCAAGGCTGAGGGCCCAACGTTCAGTTCCTTTCTCTCACATCGTACAATAAAATTTAAATACTCAAGCAACTTTGTTGGCTTTTTTGCTTGTTCATCATTCATTGTCCATTCCTGCAATTTGGGAGGATTTTATTTTACTGGTGATTGTGACAAAGAACAGTGTTCTCAACTTTTAAGCCGTCCAGAAGACAGCTGTAAATGAGGGCCGTGGGTGGTGGAGGGGAGGGAAGCTGGGAGGGGAGAGAAATGCAAACAGAGGGGACCGCACAGCAGAGGAGAGCAAGCGTGAGCTGGAGGGATCCCCTAACTGCAGAGCGGCCACAGGGAAGGTGTCTTTTCAAACTCACATACGAACTAACGAAAAGTCCCACAATGCCTAGTAGAATCTTTTGTAAAGGTGCACAGTGTCATATGATGTTTAGTAACATGAGGAAGTCTATACCCTGATGCGCTTTTATATCCCAGATTTCTGCTTTGAAAGACCAAATTGCACTCCCGAAAGATGGGCCATATATGTGTGGACCATAATGCACAATAACAAAATAACATGCGACCAAAGTGTGTCTACTTGCGAGAGCCAACACACTCATGGAGCACGAGCAGAGAGCCAGGGGACCAAGATCATTTGAAATTCTCCCATGCCACTGAATCCTTTCTGACAGCAAATGACAAGACCAGGCCTGTGGCTTTGATCTACCCGTTCCCTGAACCCAGAGGGAAACTGAAAACCCCCTTTGTGCATCTGCCCAGAAAAATTCAGTCCTTCGAGAGGGGAGTGATGCCAGATGGTTTATCACTGTCAGCTGTCCCTCTGGTCTCACGATAAGATTCCCAAGAGACCGTCCTTCCTTGTCTTCCTGGATTCACATTCTGGTTTTGCAAGCAAATGTCTCAAATGGTAGGGTGTCTTCATTTGTCCAGGGCAGAAGAGAGTCAATAGCCCAAAGCCCACCTGTCTCAGCCAGCTGACAGGGGCCTCATTGTTCTACCTGGCCACCATCAATAGTTGGAGAAAATCTCATCCGTGTGTGAGGGAAGATTTCTAGTGGCTGGTGTGGAGAGAGGGTTAGGTGGTCGATTAGGGTGGCCTCTGAATCCTGCTGCCTTGGTGAGACATGTCTGCCCGTAGGAGTGGCTAAGGAAAAAGCCACTAAAACCAGGGGTCTCACTGGGGAGTAGCCACATTGGGGATGAGGATAAACAGCAGTGAGTGAAGCCAGTCAGTGACCGAGGTTCAGATCCCCAGCGAAAGTGGCCTGACAGAGACCAGGTCCACAGTAATAGCCACAATTAAGGACCTAGAAACCACCATTAAGGACCAGAAGGAAGCAGATCACATCTTTTTTTGTTTGTTTGTTTTTTGAGAGGTTTTCGCTATAGGGCACATGCGCTCGCCAGACAGACAGAGAGAGGCATAGAGACAGAAAGCGAGAAATCACCCCCCAGGGGGGATGGTCACGCCACAATCCCTTCTCCTCCATTATCCTCTCGGGATCTTGGGCACACATGCACACGCGCCCGGCGTGAGTTTTAAGTCACTGGGTCCGGGACGCGAACCATGGTCGACTATGTGGGAGTTCAGTGACATAGCCATTATGCTAACTGCTGGTTCCCAGCAGGTCACATCTTGACCGGACTCTTGAAACTGTCTCCCGTGTCTCTCTCTCACTCCTTCTCTCTCTCTCCAGTTGGTTTGGACATGGTCTAATATCAATGCATTAGAGGAGCCTTTCCTGTGGGTAGGAGTGGGAAGATGTCCTGGAACTCTCACAGACCCCATTGTTCCAGATTAAATGTGTGACAGGGTATTGCACTAGATATCAGGAGGATATAAATGACCAGAAGGAAGAAAGGCTTGGGGTGGGAGTGGGGTGTAGCAAGGAGCTGTGTACAACAGTGGTCGCTGAATTTATATGATAAATTAAGGGTGGCCAATGTCCTCATAACCCCCTGAAGTTACCTAATAAATGATGCAGGCAGTCTAGAAGGGAAATAAGGACTGAGTTTGGGCTAGAAGGATGTTCATGAAACAAAAGTTCCATTAAGTGTGGGTAGCTTTGGAAAGTATTTGTGTGGACGTTCCTGCAAAAGCCGCAAAGAGGCGCTCAAGTCCCACCTCCTTTGAATGCTGACTTCGGTAGACTGGAATCACCTGTTTTGAGTAACTGCTGGGTTTATATGAGGGCATCTACTGGCTTCCCTCAACTCTCCAAATTGGGGTGTGAGCTAATGAAGGAGCAGCTTCCCTGAGGCTGTTTCTCTGGGGCCTAGAGCAGGGGCTTCATGCAAACCTATGGCTTCCTCTGCATTCAAAGGAGCAAAACCCCATTGTCTCAGGCTCTCCAGGAAGTTCAAGTGGAACCTAAACTGAGACCTCAGTGCCACTGTCAGTTACCATTCTTCTGGGTCTATGGTCACAACCTCAGGGAGTGGGTTACAGTGTCCTCTTGGTTATTGGTTGTCGTGCCTTCTCCCACGTGTTCAGTTGATTCAGCCAGTGAGAAAGCATTGTAAACTGTGTGGATGGCCACGTGCACACATTGCCAAGTGTGAGGGCCAGCCTGTGGGGTGGTGGAGAAGGTGTTAAAATACCACATTGCCAACTGTTCATTTGAGGCCCATGCGTGGCAGGTCATGAACATGTCTGGCATGGTGCTTGCCCCAAATCCCCAAAGGATGAGGAAATTCAGGAGAAGGGGTTGTGATGTGACCCTTCACCATGAAGTGTGCTTTCTCCTACTCTCTGTCTCTCATCCTGATATTTTCTCTCTGTCTCACCCACTTGAGTACACTGCACCATCTGGCAGAAAACAAAGTAAATGATGAAACAACAGCAACATGCTTTTGGAGAAACTTTGCTTACAGGAACTGAGTGAGTTTTGGGAGACCACTCCTGTGACAATGAGGAAGAAAGCAGTTAAAGTTAGCAGTATGCACCTTAGCCTTGCTCCCCTCTAAGAAAGTCACGAAAATGAAAAAAGAAATCTTCTCAATGCAACTCACACAAAAACATTAAGGTTAGCAGGTGCACATCCCTGTACAGCGAACAGATCGTCCTTTGATCATTGAACATCCCAGGTGTGAGTCCTAGTGGAGTGGACAAGAATAACTTGCACAAGACTTAGAAAATTAATTGACAATAGAATCTTAGCTATTGCACTGTCTTGCCAGGTGGCTGAGGTGAACACAGTAAGGAAGATGAAGAGGGGTCCTACGTCTTCTGATGATAGAGGGTTCCGTTCTGGTGTCTCAGAAAAGAGTACCCATTGTTTGACATGAACAGCTTCTCATCCTACTGTCCTTTCATTGTCTCTACTGTGACATGGGGCATCTTGGGGAACTCTCTAGAATGCCCACACCTCAGACAGGAGAGTAGTCCCTTGGAGTTGACCTACACTTGATCTATGAGCACATAGCATTATAGCAAAAACAAAATAAAACAGAAAGTATGAAATTCTAAGTATGCTACGGCATTGGCGAATTTGAAAACATTAATTAAAATAAGCCATTCACAGACAAACACTGTTTATTCACTCATATTTTGTACTGAAAGTAGTCAACTCCTCAGTACAGATAATATGATGCTGGCTCATAGGCGTTGGAAGTAGAGAGGACTGACAATGTTTTGCAAATGGATATGAAATTTCTATTTTGCCACATGAAAAGATTTCTGGAGGACAGTTTTGATAATTTTACAACAATATTAATATAAATACTGCTATTGAAATACACAAATAAATTTACTGAACTAGAAGAAAACATGAAAGAAGAGCAAAAAAGAATGGGGATTGGGACCAGCAGATGGCGTAATGGTTACAGTGCTGGACTCCCAGGTAGTTCACTGCAGATTGGGTCCTGGACATCATGTCACAGAGAGGTGTGGTATTGTCTGTTGAGGATGTCTTGTGGTTTTGTCAAGTGTGTTGGGGAGAGATGTTCACCTGTTGAAATATCCATTTTGTAAGACAAATAATAATGTGATTGAATGTATAAAAGAAAATGAAATGAAAAATAAATAAATTAATAAAAAAATTTAAAAAAGACAAAAATCACTTGATAGTTTTCATCTTACTAAATTTCTAGTGATTATTTATTGTATATAACATGTCACTTTGTGCACAGAATATTCTCATTATACATTTTGATTTTTCTGTAAATATGATCATAAACACTGCTATGTAAATATTGAAAACAGTTTCAATATAAAACATTTGAATCTTGAATGAAAAAAAAAAAAACAACAACAAAAACTTCATGCCTGGCGCATAGGAATGCATAACCAAGATCCCAAGAGGAGAATGAAGGAGAAGGGATTGCAAAGTGGCCCTCCACCCTGGGCTGACTCTGGGCAAGTGTCTGTGTCCAGGGCAGGCCCAGCACAGTACCCACATGGACGAGAAAGCCCTTCTTGGTTTTGCAATGAAGTCTGCCCCTTTCGCCCGACACAGGCCTCCAGCTCGGAGAAGCTCCAAAACGAGATTATTTCTTTAAACAAAATGAGAATCTGTGACCCAGTCACAAAGTGGAATGCTCGATGGGAATTCGAATGAACAGGCAGTGATGCTGTCCAACAGGGATGCACCTCACAGTGAGGGATGGACAAGGACACACAAAAGGGCACGAGCTGTGTGACTCCATTCACACAATGTGCACATCCAGGAAAACCAGTCTATATTGTTAGAGGTCAGGAGACTGGTCACCCTTTGGGAGGATAGTGACTGAGAAGGGCTAGTTAATGTAATTTCTTGATTTAAGTGTACATGGGTGTGTTTGGTTCATGAAAATTCACCCCGCTGCCACAGGTGAAATTTCTTTTCTAAATGTGCCACAGTTAAATGTTCTTCTTATAAATAAATGAACTGAATGTGGCATTTGGAAGGTCTGTGACTAGAGAATACTCAGAGCAGAACAAAAACAGACAAAAAAGGGAGCCAAGGAAGAGGGCGCCTTGGTGGTCTCTGAGGGCAAAGGACAGGCGGTAAGGACGGCAACTGCAGCCGGACGGCAGGAGCACTCTGAAGGGGAGTCCCGTGCACAGGCTCTGCAGAGGGTGCTTGCTCTCTGCATACACCCAGCCCTCTGCTCTCTGACTCTCTAGTCTCCAAGGACCTGTGTCTCTAGGGGGATCTTTTTGTCACTTGGACCTTTGAGGGAAGCTGGGGTCCAACTTTTTCAACACTCCCGGCAACTTCCAAGTCAGTTCTACATATTCCACCCCACCCTACCTCCCAGCCCACCTGGGATGAAAACTGGCTAGGATCTAGAGTCCTTCTGCCTTCCTGAAACCTTCCTCCATGCCAGGTCTTCTGTGGCATCTCTGCCTTCAAGTTCCACTAAACACCCTTGCCTTCCATTAGCCAAAAGAGGAAAACTGAAGACTGTGTGGATCATGCGTGTAAATTTTATTGAAAATGTGTTATCCACTAGCAAAACAAGGAGGAACATGAGAGGGAAAAGCTCTTGGGAAGACTTCCAGGTCCTCCTTGTGATGAGGGCAGTTCCAGGGCTCTGGCCAAGGTCAGAGGGCTCTGTGTGCCCACTGCCAGCAGCGCTTGTCTGGCTAGGGTGGCTCCATGCTCATTACAGTGGGCGCCCAGGGTAGGTTCTGCCAGCAGGAGTGCAGAGGTCCATGATGAGATGCGTCTCAGTCTCTGGGTGTGGGTGGTGGATGAGCATTTCCCGAGGCTCACACTCTGCAGACGCACTGTAGCTCCTATACTCTGTCGATCCCAGTCAGCCGCATCAGCCTCTCCTGGGCTGCCTTGGCTGCATCAGTGTCCAGGCTGAGGACTGGGGCCATGAAGGCTCAGGGCAGCTTTCCTTGAACCAACGTCTGCATCCTGAGCAGTTCCAGCATGGCAGCCCATCAGAACAGTGGGGGAGTTTAAGGAAAGTTTAGAGTGGCGCTTAAATGGGTCACCCAGCTTGGAGTAGTAAGGCAAGACCCAAGCCCAAAAGGTTCACGTAGCCTAGAGAGAGGACAACTGAGGCTTGACTTCCTCCCCTTCCGAGTCTGATTTCTGCAGGATAAACATGGGTGTGTCACTGCTTTCCTATGTGAGCCTAGACAAGCTGTGTGTGGGCTAAGGGAGAAGATGAAATTTGTTACAGGCCTCATTGAGTGTGAAAGTAAAACACCGACAAAGCGCAGAATGCTTTCAGTTGAAATTATGATTAGTATATATTGATTGAGAAGCATGAACCGGGTAACTTGAAGGAAAAATTGAAGTATCCTGGATGATGATTTTCAAAGTGGGATTGATAGTTGCAGGGGTTGGAGCAGAAGAGCTGCAGAAAGTACAACACAAGACCCAACACAGAAAAGGCGGGCAGGGGTGGGGCAGTTCATCTCGGGATCTAACCATCATGAAAAGACTAACTGCAATGTTCATGGTGTCACAGGGCATCTCTTCCCGGTAGGACTGTGTGAGTCGGTGGCTGTGGTTCAGTTTCCAGGACTGGGTAGTGCTGGTCCAGAGTGGCATCCAGGTCTCCAAGCAGCCTCATAGTGGGAAGTGGCTTAACACATTGTTCCAGGTGAACGATGGGGCGAGGAAAGAGAGAAGCAAGTCGAGGGGGAGCAACAGATTGGGTAATGGTTAAGTCGCTATACTTCCATGTGTTCAACTGAAGTTTGAGTCCCAAACACGGTAAATTAAAAAAAAAAAACACTCACGCTAGACGCACGTGTATGCATGTGCCAAATCACAAAAGGACAATGCAAAAGGGATTGTAGCATGGCTGTCTCCTTGGGGGCTGAATTTTCACTGTCTTCTGTATCTGTCGCGAGTCCATGCACCACATGGTAAAAAACGCAATCTAAAAATGAAAAGAGAGAATGAGGTGGAAATACTTGCTCCCCAAAACAAACTTACATCTGCATCTTTATTTTTTTTTCCTTTTTAAAGAGAACTATTATTTTTAAGTTGGTTTTGGGAAATGTACACGAGAGAGAGAGAGAGAGTGCATTCCACCAGGTCTGGGACTCAAACTGTGGTCAGCCATATGGGAGTCCAGCATCCCAACCACCACACCACCTGATGGCCCTCATCAGCATCTTTTCATTTTCTATTCTATGTTTGGACATCCCAATCACAGCGCACACATTTTTTAAAAAGGGATAGTGGCCAGAAAGAATAAGATCAAGAACTGTGAGAATCAAACTACCTGGGTATAAACCTGCTTACCAACCAGATCATTTAAATCTTCTCCAATCCATTCATTTTTCACCTGTAAAATGAGAACAGTAAGAATATTTACCTGAGAGAGTTAATATGGTGTAAAATATACTTTCCTAAGTACCCACTGCAAAAGGGTACTGAATATCAACTGTAGCTATTTTTAAGGTAGAAATTTACCATCAAAGAAGGATAAATACAAAAGGGTGGCTCTGATCGCAGTTGTGTCTTCTTGCTTTAAGAGCATAATTTTTCCCCTTAAATCAAATATACAGTAAAATTTTTTTTTTTTTGGAGAGATTTTCGCTATAGGGCGCATGCGCTCGCCAGACAGACAGACAGAGACGTTAGAGACAGAAAGCGAGAAATCACCCCCAGGGGGGATGGTCACGCCGCAATCCCTTCTCTTCTATTCTCCTCTCGGGATCTTGGGTACGCACACACATGCGACCGGTGTGAGTTTTAAGCCACCGGGTCTGGGAGGTAAAACGCGGTCAACTACGTAGGAGTCCAGTGACATAGCCATTATGCTAACTGCTGGTTCCCTGAAATTGTTTTATAATTCATAGGCCTTTAGTCAATTTCTCTTTTAAAGAATTATTTATTGAATTTTGTTTATTATTATTACTGTTGGTTTTTCATTTTGTTCATTTGTTTTTAATTTGACTAGAGAGAGACAAAAAAAAAGGGGAAATGGAAAGCACTCTGACAATCTGGAACTCTACCATGTTCAGCCATGTGGGAGTCCAGCAGCTTAAACACTACACCATCTGCTGGCCCCTGAAGTCAATTTATTCTTTGGAAGTTTATAATTTTTTAAAAAAATTTATTTATTTTTATTTATTTATTTTTTTTGAGAGAGAGGTTTTTGCTATAGGGCGCCTGCAGTAGCTATAAAGACAGAGAGAGACAGAGAGACAGAAAGCAAGAAATCATCCACAAGGGAGGATGGCCATGCCACAATCTCTTCTCCTCCTTTTTCCTCTCAGGAACTTGGGTATGCATACACACGAGCCCAGCGTGAGTATAAGCCACCGGGTCCAGGACTAGAACTGTGGTTGATTACATGGGATCCTGAGACATAGCCATTACGCCAACTGCTGGGCCTTTTGGATAGGTTTCTGCTATAGGGCGTGTGCACTAGCCAGAAAGAGAGAGAGACAGAGACAGAAAGTGAGAAATCAACATGCTTGTGTCCTGATTTTCAAGCCGTCAGAAGCGAGGCTCGAACCGTGTAGGCCACCTAAGTGTCAAGTGAAGTAACCACTTTGCCATCTACTAGAGCCCAGGCCTTTTTTTTTTTTTTTTTTTAGAATTATTTCTTTAATGTTGGAGTGAACAGGGTTCAACTCCTAGTCCCTTGGAGTTGACCTGCCGTGTTCCAGTTGGAGTCCATAGGGAATCACGAAAGCAGCCCTTCCTGTGCTGGTTCAGAGCATTCTGCCCCAGATGTGAGAGAAATGGGAGTATTTCCCTGTCCAGTGGAGCCTTCAGGTAGACAATTCCAATCACAAAAACAAAAGTACTGTCAGAAAACCTCATCGGGTGCAGGTCAGATTGTTCTTGATCCTCCTGGAACCCTAACGCTCCTCGCTCACACTAAATTCAATCAATTAGAAACGTGGTCAAACCACATTGTTTGGAAGACACGGTTAGTCCGTTGGCTAGGGCTGGCAATGTGGGTGGTCACAGCCGGGAAAAGTGCGTGAACACTTTTAGGAAAAGAGTTCCTGAGCCATTTCCTGAGTGTGCATGACTTTCTTTTGAGAGTGAGCTAGAAAGAAATAAGGTGGGGAGAAAGTAAGGAGGCAGGGAAGGACGGAGGGAGAGGGGAGCAGCACTCCTGTTAGACGTGGGAGGCCAATTTGCCCACCAAAGTTTCCTGCCTAGGGCAGGTTGTGGATAGTAAAAGCATGTAGTGAGAACTTCCCTCCTGTAGGGTGTGTGCGTGTGGGAGGGGCATCTGAGTGGGCCCAGTGCTGAGGGCAGGGCCCCTGTGATTGAGTTCTGGAGGGTTTATGAGAGCAGACGCAGCCCTGGGAACGCACACCTTGTTCTCATCGCTGCTCTGCTCCCCTGGGCTCTGACAAGAGTCCCGGCTGCCATTTTGCTCTGCCTCTGGACATTCCTGCCACCTGCACGGTGAGTCATTCAACTTGTCATTTTTCACGTGGACCCCTCAGTAGGTCTTTGCCTGAGTAAAGGCGCCAGGGCACTAAGAACACCCTCTGGTGTATGATTCTGAGTTTCTGAGCCGGTATTAGGGGGACGGTCTGCAGGTCTTCGGAGACCTGTTTGGTCATCTCCATCTCCAAGACATAAAGAATGAATGGAGGGGTGGAGGTCAGGTGTGAGGCTCCCGCAGCAGGGAAAGCATGGGACGTCAGTCCGGTGTCCATCTCACGGTGAAAGAGGCACGCGGATGTCCTGGCTTCTCTCCGTGCAGTGTTACTTTGTGCAGGTTTTGACTCCCCGCTCCTTCCTCGCTTCTCTTCCCGCAGGATCCCCAAGCAGAAGGGGAACTGAGGCCCGACTCTGAAGCCCGCCATGGCCAGCAAAGTGGATCTGTCTCTGGAGGACATCATCAAGCTGAACCGCAGCCAGCAGCACCCTAGTCGCAGCAAGGAGCCGAGGGCCGCCTTCCCTAAGAAGCGAGGAGGCACAGGTCACATCCGCCCAAGGCCAGCGCCCTACAGCTGGCCCAGGCGACTCCGAGACCAGCGTCAGCCCCACCTGGCAGACCGCGGCTTCCGAGACGGTGCAGGCGCCCAGGCCAGAGGGCAGCTGCTGCTGCTGTCCAACCTGCACCCCAGCGTGTCCGACAGGGATATCCAGATGCTCTTTAGCGAATTCGGAGCGCTCCAGAAGCAGGCGGCGGTGCACTACGATGGCTCTGGCCGCAGCTTGGGCACAGCCACCGTGCACTTCCAGCGGAAAGCCGACGCCCTGAAGGCACTGAGAGAGTACAACGGTGTCCCTTTGGATGGCCGACCCTTGATAATCCAGCTGGTCACCTCGCCCAGGGATACGCCGACGAGACCCATCTCCAGTGAGAACGGAGGCAGCCTAGGCGGGAAGCACCACTCAGGAGGTTCAGCTCGTGGCTGTGGCTCCTGGAGAGGCGGCAGGAGAGGAGACCGAGGTCCAGGCCGCCATTCCGAACAGCAGCTTTCTGCAGAGGAGCTGGACGCCCAACTCGACGCCTACCAAGCTGCCGCTCTTGCCGAAAAGGACCAAGTTTAACCAGACTCGCAAATCCTGGTGGCACCCAGATCTTGTGCTCAGTTCTCTGCTCCAAGGCAGTAGGAGGGATGCCCAAGGCTGAGGGCCCAACGTTCAGTTCCTTTCTCTCACATCGTACAATAAAATTTAAATACTCAAGCAACTTTGTTGGCTTTTTTGCTTGTTCATCATTCATTGTCCATTCCTGCAATTTGGGAGGATTTTATTTTACTGGTGATTGTGACAAAGAACAGTGTTCTCAACTTTTAAGCCGTCCAGAAGACAGCTGTAAATGAGGGCCGTGGGTGGTGGAGGGGAGGGAAGCTGGGAGGGGAGAGAAATGCAAACAGAGGGGACCGCACAGCAGAGGAGAGCAAGCGTGAGCTGGAGGGATCCCCTAACTGCAGAGCGGCCACAGGGAAGGTGTCTTTTCAAACTCACATACGAACTAACGAAAAGTCCCACAATGCCTAGTAGAATCTTTTGTAAAGGTGCACAGTGTCATATGATGTTTAGTAACATGAGGAAGTCTATACCCTGATGCGCTTTTATATCCCAGATTTCTGCTTTGAAAGACCAAATTGCACTCCCGAAAGATGGGCCATATATGTGTGGACCATAATGCACAATAACAAAATAACATGCGACCAAAGTGTGTCTACTTGCGAGAGCCAACACACTCATGGAGCACGAGCAGAGAGCCAGGGGACCAAGATCATTTGAAATTCTCCCATGCCACTGAATCCTTTCTGACAGCAAATGACAAGACCAGGCCTGTGGCTTTGATCTACCCGTTCCCTGAACCCAGAGGGAAACTGAAAACCCCCTTTGTGCATCTGCCCAGAAAAATTCAGTCCTTCGAGAGGGGAGTGATGCCAGATGGTTTATCACTGTCAGCTGTCCCTCTGGTCTCACGATAAGATTCCCAAGAGACCGTCCTTCCTTGTCTTCCCTGGATTCACATTCTGGTTTTGCAAGCAAATGTCTCAAATGGTAGGGTGTCTTCATTTGTCCAGGGCAGAAGAGAGTCAATAGCCCAAAGCCCACCTGTCTCAGCCAGCTGACAGGGGCCTCATTGTTCTACCTGGCCACCATCAATAGTTGGAGAAAATCTCATCCGTGTGTGAGGGAAGATTTCTAGTGGCTGGTGTGGAGAGAGGGTTAGGTGGTCGATTAGGGTGGCCTCTGAATCCTGCTGCCTTGGTGAGACATGTCTGCCCGTAGGAGTGGCTAAGGAAAAAGCCACTAAAACCAGGGGTCTCACTGGGGAGTAGCCACATTGGGGATGAGGATAAACAGCAGTGAGTGAAGCCAGTCAGTGACCGAGGTTCAGATCCCCAGCGAAAGTGGCCTGACAGAGACCAGGTCCACAGTAATAGCCACAATTAAGGACCTAGAAACCACCATTAAGGACCAGAAGGAAGCAGATCACATCTTTTTTTGTTTGTTTGTTTTTTGAGAGGTTTTCGCTATAGGGCACATGCGCTCGCCAGACAGACAGAGAGAGGCATAGAGACAGAAAGCGAGAAATCACCCCCCAGGGGGGATGGTCACGCCACAATCCCTTCTCCTCCATTATCCTCTCGGGATCTTGGGCACACATGCACACGCGCCCAGCGTGAGTTTTAAGTCACTGGGTCCGGGACGCGAACCATGGTCGACTATGTGGGAGTTCAGTGACATAGCCATTATGCTAACTGCTGGTTCCCAGCAGGTCACATCTTGACCGGACTCTTGAAACTGTCTCCCGTGTCTCTCTCTCACTCCTTCTCTCTCTCTCCAGTTGGTTTGGACATGGTCTAATATCAATGCATTAGAGGAGCCTTTCCTGTGGGTAGGAGTGGGAAGATGTCCTGGAACTCTCACAGACCCCCATTGTTCCAGATTAAATGTGTGACAGGGTATTGCACTAGATATCAGGAGGATATAAATGACCAGAAGGAAGAAAGGCTTGGGGTGGGAGTGGGGTGTAGCAAGGAGCTGTGTACAACAGTGGTCGCTGAATTTATATGATAAATTAAGGGTGGCCAATGTCCTCATAACCCCCTGAAGTTACCTAATAAATGATGCAGGCAGTCTAGAAGGGAAATAAGGACTGAGTTTGGGCTAGAAGGATGTTCATGAAACAAAAGTTCCATTAAGTGTGGGTAGCTTTGGAAAGTATTTGTGTGGACGTTCCTGCAAAAGCCGCAAAGAGGCGCTCAAGTCCCACCTCCTTTGAATGCTGACTTCGGTAGACTGGAATCACCTGTTTTGAGTAACTGCTGGGTTTATATGAGGGCATCTACTGGCTTCCCTCAACTCTCCAAATTGGGGTGTGAGCTAATGAAGGAGCAGCTTCCCTGAGGCTGTTTCTCTGGGGCCTAGAGCAGGGGCTTCATGCAAACCTATGGCTTCCTCTGCATTCAAAGGAGCAAAACCCCATTGTCTCAGGCTCTCCAGGAAGTTCAAGTGGAACCTAAACTGAGACCTCAGTGCCACTGTCAGTTACCATTCTTCTGGGTCTATGGTCACAACCTCAGGGAGTGGGTTACAGTGTCCTCTTGGTTATTGGTTGTCGTGCCTTCTCCCACGTGTTCAGTTGATTCAGCCAGTGAGAAAGCATTGTAAACTGTGTGGATGGCCACGTGCACACATTGCCAAGTGTGAGGGCCAGCCTGTGGGGTGGTGGAGAAGGTGTTAAAATACCACATTGCCAACTGTTCATTTGAGGCCCATGCGTGGCAGGTCATGAACATGTCTGGCATGGTGCTTGCCCCAAATCCCCAAAGGATGAGGAAATTCAGGAGAAGGGGTTGTGATGTGACCCTTCACCATGAAGTGTGCTTTCTCCTACTCTCTGTCTCTCATCCTGATATTTTCTCTCTGTCTCACCCACTTGAGTACACTGCACCATCTGGCAGAAAACAAAGTAAATGATGAAACAACAGCAACATGCTTTTGGAGAAACTTTGCTTACAGGAACTGAGTGAGTTTTGGGAGACCACTCCTGTGACAATGAGGAAGAAAGCAGTTAAAGTTAGCAGTATGCACCTTAGCCTTGCTCCCCTCTAAGAAAGTCACGAAAATGAAAAAAGAAATCTTCTCAATGCAACTCACACAAAAACATTAAGGTTAGCAGGTGCACATCCCTGTACAGCGAACAGATCGTCCTTTGATCATTGAACATCCCAGGTGTGAGTCCTAGTGGAGTGGACAAGAATAACTTGCACAAGACTTAGAAAATTAATTGACAATAGAATCTTAGCTATTGCACTGTCTTGCCAGGTGGCTGAGGTGAACACAGTAAGGAAGATGAAGAGGGGTCCTACGTCTTCTGATGATAGAGGGTTCCGTTCTGGTGTCTCAGAAAAGAGTACCCATTGTTTGACATGAACAGCTTCTCATCCTACTGTCCTTTCATTGTCTCTACTGTGACATGGGGCATCTTGGGGAACTCTCTAGAATGCCCACACCTCAGACAGGAGAGTAGTCCCTTGGAGTTGACCTACACTTGATCTATGAGCACATAGCATTATAGCAAAAACAAAATAAAACAGAAAGTATGAAATTCTAAGTATGCTACGGCATTGGCGAATTTGAAAACATTAATTAAAATAAGCCATTCACAGACAAACACTGTTTATTCACTCATATTTTGTACTGAAAGTAGTCAACTCCTCAGTACAGATAATATGATGCTGGCTCATAGGCGTTGGAAGTAGAGAGGACTGACAATGTTTTGCAAATGGATATGAAATTTCTATTTTGCCACATGAAAAGATTTCTGGAGGACAGTTTTGATAATTTTACAACAATATTAATATAAATACTGCTATTGAAATACACAAATAAATTTACTGAACTAGAAGAAAACATGAAAGAAGAGCAAAAAAGAATGGGGATTGGGACCAGCAGATGGCGTAATGGTTACAGTGCTGGACTCCCAGGTAGTTCACTGCAGATTGGGTCCTGGACATCATGTCACAGAGAGGTGTGGTATTGTCTGTTGAGGATGTCTTGTGGTTTTGTCAAGTGTGTTGGGGAGAGATGTTCACCTGTTGAAATATCCATTTTGTAAGACAAATAATAATGTGATTGAATGTATAAAAGAAAATGAAATGAAAAATAAATAAATTAATAAAAAAATTTAAAAAAGACAAAAATCACTTGATAGTTTTCATCTTACTAAATTTCTAGTGATTATTTATTGTATATAACATGTCACTTTGTGCACAGAATATTCTCATTATACATTTTGATTTTTCTGTAAATATGATCATAAACACTGCTATGTAAATATTGAAAACAGTTTCAATATAAAACATTTGAATCTTGAATGAAAAAAAAAAAAAAAAAACAACAAAAACTTCATGCCTGGCGCATAGGAATGCATAACCAAGATCCCAAGAGGAGAATGAAGGAGAAGGGATTGCAAAGTGGCCCTCCACCCTGGGCTGACTCTGGGCAAGTGTCTGTGTCCAGGGCAGGCCCAGCACAGTACCCACATGGACGAGAAAGCCCTTCTTGGTTTTGCAATGAAGTCTGCCCCTTTCGCCCGACACAGGCCACCAGCTCGGAGAAGCTCCAAAACGAGATTATTTCTTTAAACAAAATGAGAATCTGTGACCCAGTCACAAAGTGGAATGCTCGATGGGAATTCGAATGAACAGGCAGTGATGCTGTCCAACAGGGATGCACCTCACAGTGAGGGATGGACAAGGACACACAAAAGGGCACGAGCTGTGTGACTCCATTCACACAATGTGCACATCCAGGAAAACCAGTCTATATTGTTAGAGGTCAGGAGACTGGTCACCCTTTGGGAGGATAGTGACTGAGAAGGGCTAGTTAATGTAATTTCTTGATTTAAGTGTACATGGGTGTGTTTGGTTCATGAAAATTCACCCCGCTGCCACAGGTGAAATTTCTTTTCTAAATGTGCCACAGTTAAATGTTCTTCTTATAAATAAATGAACTGAATGTGGCATTTGGAAGGTCTGTGACTAGAGAATACTCAGAGCAGAACAAAAACAGACAAAAAAGGGAGCCAAGGAAGAGGGCGCCTTGGTGGTCTCTGAGGGCAAAGGACAGGCGGTAAGGACGGCAACTGCAGCCGGACGGCAGGAGCACTCTGAAGGGGAGTCCCGTGCACAGGCTCTGCAGAGGGTGCTTGCTCTCTGCATACACCCAGCCCTCTGCTCTCTGACTCTCTAGTCTCCAAGGACCTGTGTCTCTAGGGGGATCTTTTTGTCACTTGGACCTTTGAGGGAAGCTGGGGTCCAACTTTTTCAACACTCCCGGCAACTTCCAAGTCAGTTCTACATATTCCACCCCACCCTACCTCCCAGCCCACCTGGGATGAAAACTGGCTAGGATCTAGAGTCCTTCTGCCTTCCTGAAACCTTCCTCCATGCCAGGTCTTCTGTGGCATCTCTGCCTTCAAGTTCCACTAAACACCCTTGCCTTCCATTAGCCAAAAGAGGAAAACTGAAGACTGTGTGGATCATGCGTGTAAATTTTATTGAAAATGTGTTATCCACTAGCAAAACAAGGAGGAACATGAGAGGGAAAAGCTCTTGGGAAGACTTCCAGGTCCTCCTTGTGATGAGGGCAGTTCCAGGGCTCTGGCCAAGGTCAGAGGGCTCTGTGTGCCCACTGCCAGCAGCGCTTGTCTGGCTAGGGTGGCTCCATGCTCATTACAGTGGGCGCCCAGGGTAGGTTCTGCCAGCAGGAGTGCAGAGGTCCATGATGAGATGCGTCTCAGTCTCTGGGTGTGGGTGGTGGATGAGCATTTCCCGAGGCTCACACTCTGCAGACGCACTGTAGCTCCTATACTCTGTCGATCCCAGTCAGCCGCATCAGCCTCTCCTGGGCTGCCTTGGCTGCATCAGTGTCCAGGCTGAGGACTGGGGCCATGAAGGCTCAGGGCAGCTTTCCTTGAACCAACGTCTGCATCCTGAGCAGTTCCAGCATGGCAGCCCATCAGAACAGTGGGGGAGTTTAAGGAAAGTTTAGAGTGGCGCTTAAATGGGTCACCCAGCTTGGAGTAGTAAGGCAAGTCCCAAGCCCAAAAGGTTCACGTAGCCTAGAGAGAGGACAACTGAGGCTTGACTTCTCCCCTTCCGAGTCTGATTTCTGCAGGATAAACATGGGTGTGTCACTGCTTTCCTATGTGAGCCTAGACAAGCTGTGTGTGGGCTAAGGGAGAAGATGAAATTTGTTACAGGCCTCATTGAGTGTGAAAGTAAAACACCGACAAAGCGCAGAATGCTTTCAGTTGAAATTATGATTAGTATATATTGATTGAGAAGCATGAACCGGGTAACTTGAAGGAAAAATTGAAGTATCCTGGATGATGATTTTCAAAGTGGGATTGATAGTTGCAGGGGTTGGAGCAGAAGAGCTGCAGAAAGTACAACACAAGACCCAACACAGAAAAGGCGGGCAGGGGTGGGGCAGTTCATCTCGGGATCTAACCATCATGAAAAGACTAACTGCAATGTTCATGGTGTCACAGGGCATCTCTTCCCGGTAGGACTGTGTGAGTCGGTGGCTGTGGTTCAGTTTCCAGGACTGGGTAGTGCTGGTCCAGAGTGGCATCCAGGTCTCCAAGCAGCCTCATAGTGGGAAGTGGCTTAACACATTGTTCCAGGTGAACGATGGGGCGAGGAAAGAGAGAAGCAAGTCGAGGGGGAGCAACAGATTGGGTAATGGTTAAGTCGCTATACTTCCATGTGTTCAACTGAAGTTTGAGTCCCAAACACGGTAAATTAAAAAAAAAAAAAAAAAAAAAACACTCACGCTAGACGCACGTGTATGCATGTGCCAAATCACAAAAGGACAATGCAAAAGGGATTGTAGCATGGCTGTCTCCTTGGGGGCTGAATTTTCACTGTCTTCTGTATCTGTCGCGAGTCCATGCACCACATGCAAAAAAACGCAATCTAAAAATGAAAAGAGAGAATGAGGTGGAAATACTTGCTCCAAAAACAAACTTACATCTGCATCTTTATTTTTTTTCTTTTTTAAAGAGAACTATTATTTTTTAAGTTGGTTTTAGGAAATGTACACGAGAGAGAGAGAGAGAGTGCATTCCACCAGGTCTGGGACTCAAACTGTGGTCAGCCATATGGGAGTCCAGCATCCCAACCACCACACCACCTGATGGCCCTCATCAGCATCTTTTCATTTTCTATTCTATGTTTGGACATCCCAATCACAGCGCACACATTTTTTAAAAAGGGATAGTGGCCAGAAAGAATAAGATCAAGAACTGTGAGAATCAAACTACCTGGGTATAAACCTGCTTACCAACCAGATCATTTAAATCTTCTCCAATCCATTCATTTTTCACCTGTAAAATGAGAACAGTAAGAATATTTACCTGAGAGAGTTAATATGGTGTAAAATATACTTTCCTAAGTACCCACTGCAAAAGGGTACTGAATATCAACTGTAGCTATTTTTAAGGTAGAAATTTACCATCAAAGAAGGATAAATACAAAAGGGTGGCTCTGATCGCAGTTGTGTCTTCTTGCTTTAAGAGCATAATTTTTCCCCTTAAATCAAATATACAGTAAAATTTTTTTTTTTTTGGAGAGATTTTCGCTATAGGGCGCATGCGCTCGCCAGACAGACAGACAGAGACGTTAGAGACAGAAAGCGAGAAATCACCCCCAGGGGGGATGGTCACGCCGCAATCCCTTCTCTTCTATTCTCCTCTCGGGATCTTGGGTACGCACACACATGCGACCGGTGTGAGTTTTAAGCCACCGGGTCTGGGAGGTAAAACGCGGTCAACTACGTAGGAGTCCAGTGACATAGCCATTATGCTAACTGCTGGTTCCCTGAAATTGTTTTATAATTCATAGGCCTTTAGTCAATTTCTTTTTTAAAGAATTATTTATTGAATTTTGTTTATTATTATTACTGTTGGTTTTTCTTTTGTTCATTTTTTTTTAATTTGACTAGAGAGAGACAAAAAAAAAGGGGGGGGGGGAAATGGAAAGCACTCTGACAATCTGGAACTCTACCATGTTCAGCCATGTGGGAGTCCAGCAGCTTAAACACTACACCATCTGCTGGCCCCTGAAGTCAATTTATTTTTGGAAGTTTATAATTTTTTTTTTATTTATTTTTATTTATTTATTTTTTTGAGAGAGAGGTTTTTGCTATAGGGCGCCTGCATAGCTATAAAGACAGAGAGAGACAGAGAGACAGAAAGCAAGAAATCATCCACAAGGGAGGATGGCCATGCCACAATCTCTTCTCCTCCTTTTCCTCTCAGGAACTTGGGTATGCATACACACGAGCCCAGCTTGAGTATAAGCCACCGGGTCCAGGACTAGAACTGTGGTTGATTACATGGGATCCTGAGACATAGCCATTACGCCAACTGCTGGGCCTTTTGGATAGGTTTCTGCTATAGGGCATGTGCACTAGCCAGAAAGAGAGAGAGACAGAGACAGAAAGTGAGAAATCAACATGCTTGTGTCCTGATTTTCAAGCCGTCAGAAGCGAGGCTCAAACCGTGTAGGCCACCTAAGTGTCAAGTGAAGTAACCACTTTGCCATCTACTAGAGACCAGGTGTTTTTTTTTTTTTTTTTTTAGAATTATTTCTTTAATGTTGGAGTGAACAGGGTTCAACTCCTAGTCCCTTGGAGTTGACCTGCCGTGTTCCAGTTGGAGTCCATAGGGAATCACGAAAGCAGCCCTTCCTGTGCTGGTTCAGAGCATTCTGCCCCAGATGTGAGAGAAATGGGAGTATTTCCCTGTCCAGTGGAGCCTTCAGGTAGACAATTCCAATCACAAAAACAAAAGTACTGTCACAAAACCTCATCGGGTGCAGGTCAGATTGTTCTTGATCCTCCTGGAACCCTAACGCTCCTCGCTCACACTAAATTCAATCAATTAGAAACGTGGTCAAACCACATTGTTTGGAAGACACGGTTAGTCCGTTGGCTAGGGCTGGCAATGTGGGTGGTCACAGCCGGGAAAAGTGCGTGAACACTTTTAGGAAAAGAGTTCCTGAGCCATTTCCTGAGTGTGCATGACTTTCTTTTGAGAGTGAGCTAGAAAGAAATAAGGTGGGGAGAAAGTAAGGAGGCAGGGAAGGACGGAGGGAGAGGGGAGCAGCACTCCTGTTAGACGTGGGAGGCCAATTTGCCCACCAAAGTTTCCTGCCTAGGGCAGGTTATGGATAGTAAAAGCATGTAGTGAGAACTTCCCTCCTGTAGGGTGTGTGCGTGTGGGAGGGGCATCTGAGTGGGCCCAGTGCTGAGGGCAGGGCCTCTGTGATTGAGTTCTGGAAGGTTTATGAGAGCAGACACAGCCCTGGGAACGCACACCTTGTTCTCATCGCTGCTCTGCTCCCCTGGGCTCCGACAAGAGTCCCGGCTGCCATTTTGCTCTGCCTCTGGACATTCCTGCCACCTGCACGGTGAGTCATTCTACTTGTCGTTTTTCACGTGGACCCCTCAGTAGGTCTTTGCCTGAGTAAAGGCGCCAGGGCACTAAGAACACCCTCTGGTGTATGATTCTGAGTTTCTGAGCCGGTATTAGGGGGACGGTCTGCAGGTCTTCGGAGACCTGTTTGGTCATCTCCATCTCCAAGACATAAAAAATGAATGGAGGGGTGGAGGTCAGGTGTGAGGCTCCCGCAGCAGGGAAAGCATGGGACGTCAGTCCGGTGTCCATCTCACGGTGAAAGAGGCACGCGGATGTCCTGGCTTCTCTCCGTGCAGTGTTACTTTGTGCAGGTTTTGACTCCCCGCTCCTTCCTCGCTTCTCTTCCCGCAGGATCCCCAAGCAGAAGGGGAACTGAGGCCCGACTCTGAAGCCCGCCATGGCCAGCAAGGTGGATCTGTCTCTGGAGGACATCATCAAGCTGAACCGCAGCCAGCAGCACCCTAGTCACAGCAAGGAGCCGAGGGCCACCTTCCCTGAGAAGCGAGGAGGCACAGGTCACATCCGCCCAAGGCCAGCGCCCTACAGCTGGCCCAGGCGACTCCGAGACCAGCGTCAGCACCACCTGGCAGACCGCGGCTTCAGAGACGGTGCAGGCGCCCAGTGCAGAGGGCAGCTGCTGCTGCTGTCCAACCTGCACCCCAGCGTGTCCGACAGGGATATCCAGATGCTCTTTAGCGAATTCGGAGCGCTCCAGAAGCAGGCGGCGGTGCACTACGATGGCTCTGGCCGCAGCTTGGGCACAGCCACCGTGCACTTCCAGCGGAAAGCCGACGCCCTGAAGGCACTGAGAGAGTACAACGGTGTCCCTTTGGATGGCCGACCCTTGATAATCCAGCTGGTCACCTCGCCCAGGGATACGCCGACGAGACCCATCCCCAGTGAGAACGGAGGCAGCCTAGGCGGGAAGCACCACTCAGGAGGTTCAGCTCGTGGCTGTGGCTCCTGGAGAGGCGGCAGGAGAGGAGACCAAGGTTCAGGCCGCCATTCCGAGCAGCAGCTTTCTGCAGAGGAGCTGGACGCCCAACTTGACGCCTACAAAGCTGCCGCTCTTGCCGAAAAGGACCAACTTTAACCAGACTCGCAAATCCTGGTGGCACCCAGCTCTTGTGCTCAGTTCTCTGCTCCGAGGCAGTAGGAGGGATGCCCAAGGCTGAGGGCCCAACGCTGAGTTCCTTCCTCTCACATCGTACAATAAAATTTAAACACTGAAGCAACTTTGTTGGCTTTTTTGCTTGTTTACGATTCATTTTTTAATTCCTGAAAATTGCCCCTAGTCATTTGGGAGGATTTTATTTCACCGGTGATTGTGTCAAAGAACAGTGTTCTCAACTCTTACAGACCCCATTGTCCCAGATTAAATATGTGACAGGGTATTGCACCAGATATCAGGAGGATATTAATGACCAGAAGGAAGAAAAGCTTGGGGTGGGAGTGGAGTGTAGCAAGAAGCCTTGTACAACAGTGGTTGCTGAATTTACATGATAAATTTAGGGTAGCTGATGTCCTCCTAGCCCCCTGAAGGTACCTAATAAATGATGCAGACAATCTAAAAGGGAAATAAGGACTGAGTTTGGGCCAGAAGGATGTTCATAAAACAAAAGTTCCATTAAGTGTGGAACATGAAAGGGAAAAGTTCCTGGGAAGACTTCCTGCTCCTCTCTGTGAACAGGGCAGTTCCAGGGCTCTGGCCAAGGTCAGAGGTGCTCTGACCATGGCTCTGTGTGCCCACTGCCAGCAGTGCTTGCCTGGCTAGGGTGGCTGCATGCTCATTACAGTGGGTGTCCAGGGTGGGTTCTGCCAGCAGGAGTGCAGAGGTCCATCATGAGGTGTGTTTCAGTCTCTGGGTGTGAGTGGGGGGTGGGCGTTTCCCGAGGCTCACACTCTGCAGATGCACTGTAGCTCCTATACTCTGTCGATCCCAGTCAGCCGCATCAGCCTCTCCTGGGCTGCCTTTGTCTGAGGACTGAGGCCATGAAGGCTCAGAGCAGCTTTCCTTGAACAAACGTCTGCATCCTGAGCAGTTCCAGCATGGCAGCCCATCAGAACAGTGGGGGAGTTTAAGGAAAGTTTACAGTGGCGCTTAAATGGGTCACCCAGCTTGGAGTAGTAAGGCAAGACCCAAGCCCAAAAGGTTCCTGTGGCGTAGAGAGGACACCTGAGGCTTGGCTTCCTCCCCTTCCAAGTCTGATTTCTACAGGAAAAACATGGGTGTGTCATAGCTTTCATATGTGAGCCTAGACAAGCTGTGTGGGGGCTAAGGAGAAGGTGAAATTTGTTCCAGACTTCTTAGGGTGTCAAAGAGAAACACAAATAAAGGGCAGAATGCTGGTGGTTGAACTGATCACTAGTGTACGATGATTGAGAAACAAGAACTGGGTGGCTTGAAGGGGAAATTGAATTGATGCCAGAGGGGCATCCAGGTCTCCAAGCCACCTCATAGTGGGAAGTGGCATAACACAGTGTTCCAGGTAAATGATGAGGTGAGGAATGAGAGGCAGGTGGAGGGGGACCAGCAGATTGAGTAATGATTAAGTTGTTGTACTTCCATGTGGTCAATTGTGGTTCGAGTCCCAAACCCGGTGACTTAAAAAAAAAAAAAAAAAAAAAAAAGTCATGCCAGACGTATGTGCATGCATGCCCCAAATCACGAAAGGATAATGCAGGAGAGGGGATTGTAACATGGCTGTCTCCGTGGTGGGTAATTTCTCACTTTCTGTCTCCTGTCTCTCTGGTGAGGGCATGAGCCATATAGAAAAAAAAAAAAAAAAAAAAAAAAAAAAACAAGAAAGAAAAAACTCTCACTCTAAATATAAAAAGATAGAGAAAGAGGTGAAACACTTGATCCTAAAAACAAGAAAAAGAGAAAGTGAACATCAAAAGCATGCCGCCAGGGAGGTGCGTAGGGCCGGAGACGCCGCAGACCCGCGACCCGGAGCAGTTCGGTGTGGTGGACTCTTCAAGTGCGCAATAAAAAATGGCCTCCAAGGGAACCAGCAGTTAGCGTAATGGCTATGTCGCTGGACTCCCACGTAGTCGACCGCGGTTCGCGTCTCGGACCCGGTGGCTTACAACTCACGCCGGGCGCGTGTGCGTGCGTGCCCAAGATCCCAAGAGGAGAGTGGAGGAGAAGGGATTGCGGCGTGACCATCCCCCCTGGGGGATGATTTCTCGCTTTCTGTCTCTATGTCTCTCTCTGTCTGTCTGGCGAGCGCACGTGCCCTATAGCGGAAAACCTCTCCAAAAAAAAAAAAAAAAAAGGCATCCAATAAAACTACATTGCAAAAAATGGGTAAGAAACAGAATGGAAAGAGTAAAAAAGTTGAAGAGGCAGAGCCTGAAGAATTTGTGGTGGAAAAAGTTCTGGACCCACGCGTAGTGAATGGGAAGGTGGAATATTTCCTGAAGTGGAAGGGATTTACAGATGCTGACAATATTTGGGAACCAGAAGAAAATTTAGATTGTCCAGACTTAATTGAAGCATTCCTTAATTCTCAAAAAGCTGGTAAAGAGAAAGATGGTACAAAGAGAAAATCTTTATCTGATAGTGAATCTGATGATAGCAAATCAAAGAAGAAGAGAGATGCCGCTGATAAACCAGGAGGCCTTGCCAGAGGTCTTGATCCTGAATGAATAATTGGTGCCACAGACAGCAGGGGGAGTGGATGCTTCTCATGAAATGGAAAGATTCAGATGAGGCAGACTTGGGACTGGCAAAAGAAGCAAATATGAAGTGTCCTCAAATTGTAATTGCTTTTTATGAGGAGAGACTAACTTGGCATTCTTGTCCAGAAGATGAAGCTCAATAATTGTTTGCATTGTGTATATATATATATATGTATATATATATATATATATACACACACACATACATACATATAAAATCTAATGGAAAAATCAAGTTTGATATGTTTGTTTTGAAAGTAGTATTGGGGAATTGGGGGAGGGGGGTTGCATCCCAATAGAACTGGTTACTTTGAACAAATAAAAGCTTTTCTGTAGTCGCTTCCTTATTGGAAAAAAAAAAACATTCCATACCATGGTATTTTGTCCTTTGCATTTGGGAACAGGTTTTCTAAATGTTGGGGAAATGTTTCATTGTCATGAACTTGTGTTTAACTCACATGCTTCAGTACCAGTCTGAGGTTTTTGTTTTCCGTCTGTGTGTTTGTATACATAAGATAATACGTAAATGGCTTTCTGTTTTTGAAACTTTCACCAAAACAAAAACTGTGTATAAGCTCATATGTTTGAGATACTGTCATGCTGAGCAACCTCAGAATAAGAAATAAGTTTCTCCAAATTAAATTGAAAGTTTTCCCGAAGCCATAGCCTTTCAAAGTAATGATTTTGTAATTGGGCAATCTAAATTGGATAACTTAAAATCAATCATAACAGAATTTTTTTATCTATCTGTAGTCATATAAATTCAATAGTTTATTTGCAGAATTCCTGAAAGGAGAAATTCTACGGTTACTAGCAAGCTCCCCTCCCAGATAACAAAAATGAACAAATCCCAGTGTTTCGCTAAGAAAGACTATAAGTGAGCATTTTAATCCTCTAGTAAACTTCCTTTACAAGAAGTTGAAATTCTTATGTTCTATTGACTGAAAGGTCATTATTCATGAAATGTCTAAGATTTGGCTCGTGGAAACTTAATCAGATGGTTAAAGATGTTAGCAGTTTAGGACTTGCTGGCATAAGTGAGTGAACAAATTTGATCTAAAACTATTGTGCATGTTTCTTTTCTTAACCCCAATTCATTCCTTACGTGTAGGCCTCAATCTTTGCAGTATTTGGGTTACTGATTCAGCAGAAGCAAGGAAAACCAATAACCCTGTAGTAATCAGAATGTTACTCAACTGTATATTGTTTACTTTATTGTAAATACTGGTAAACAGTGGTCAATAAATAGTTTTATATTCCTTTAAAAGAAAAATAAAAAAAAAAAAAAAAATGCTGCCAGATCTGGAACTCAAACCATGTTCAGCGAGTCCAGCACCTTAAACACCACAGGATCTGCTAGTGCCCCCAAAGTCAATTTCTGATCCTCTGTTTTCAGAAATATTGATGTAAACAAATACAGCTTTGTCCATCTAACAAATAGGTTAATTATATTCTTATCTATCATTTTAATTGATTAATTCTAACCATTAACCATAATCTAATTCAGTTAGGAGCACTGAGAATCACTTTCTGATAGACACTGTGATGAGTGTGAGGCACACGGAAATGCATGAGGCCTGCTTCCCATTGTCCTAGAACTCTCAGTCCAGATGGAAAGAGAAGCAAGAAACAGCAGAACCCCATCGGGTTAACTTGAAGACCAGAAAAGATAATGAACGTTCATAAACTCAGCCCTAACAACTTGTATTTTATTATGGAAAGCAAGAAAGCAAGCCACTTGGTCCGGGACTTGAACCATGGTCAGCCATGTGGGAGTCCAGCACTTTCAACTACCACAGCACCTGCCAGTCCCAAAATAAGATAATTCTTATTTAAAAATAAAAAAAAAAAATTTGCTATAGAGCATGTGTGCCTACCAGAGATAGAGAGAAAGAGAAAAAGAGAGAGAGGGAGAGGACAGAAAAGTGAGAAACCAAGTGGCCAGATCTGGGTCTCAAACCATGGTCTGCCATGTAGGAGTCCAGTGCCTTAACCACCATGACACCTGCTGGATCCAACAGCAGAATTTTTTTAAAAGCTTCCCAGATGACATTAATGTGCAACTTTGGTTGAGACTCCCCACTCTAGAGAAATATAATGATTCCTAGGTCTTATTATTTCTAGTAGAAGTGTTCCCCAACTTCCTTTCTCTTTTTGTAGCTTGGCTTTCTATGATAGTTCTACCCCTTCACCTTTCCCACAAGATTAGCTTCTCTCCCTTGGTCCACAAACTTCAAAGCTGGAGAGAGGCTAGGAATCAAGACAATGGCCCTAGCCCCTTTCACCACTCCCACCCATCTTCAGCAAGTTTAATTAAGTCCCTTGCCTCACCCCCCCCCCTCTTACCTGTCAGAGGTAAGAGTGATGGGCATGGCTGTGCATTGCTGATCCTAGCTTGTTCGTGCATCCCAGCTTGCTCCTCCATCACCTCCTCAGTGAAGGGTAAAACGTTGCTGCAGGTGTTCCCAATCACTGTAGCCCCAACCCTAATAACTTGGTCTGATTCCAGTACCTCACAAACGCCCAGGTTTCTTTTGGGACTTGATCTAGTCCTGGAAGTGGGAGGTGATGAGTGAGGAGCCAGGAGGTGTACCATATAACAAGAATTTGTGGAACATCAACTTTTGCTCCCAATGGAACCACCAATTAGAAAAGCATCCTGATCTCTAATCTGACCAGCCTCCCAGAGAAACAGTTGAGCCATTTCCCTTCCCCCGACTCCACCACCCTTCTGGATCTGAACGGCTAGATGAACATTTTCTGCCTATTTTGTAGCTTTTCTATTTTCAGTCCCAAAGGAACTAAAGCTGAGACTCTGAAGACCCTTATCCTTTGCAATGTTAGGCTCACTCAGATCAGACTGATCCCAGTGCTGGCATCTCATCATTGAGGAAATAGTATTTGTGCAGTACAGAGAACTTCCTCTTGAAACTGAATCTATCAAAGCTTGCTTAGGTTATTGACTATTCTTTGATTAAGAAAAAACTGCATGGAGACCGGCAAGTGGGGGTGGTCCCAGTGCTAGATTCCCACATGGCCGACTACAGTTGGAGTCCTGGAGGACCTAGTGTCTTACTTTCTCACTTTCCCTGTTTCTCTACTCAAAATAAAATAATAACAATTACAACATATGAAATTAAATAATTCTTTTTTTATACATTCAATCACATTATTTAGCTTACAAAGTGAACATTTCAATATGTGAACATTTCTCCCCAGTCCAGTTGATCAAAATATCTTCAAAATAATTCTTTTTTAAAAAAGAAAAAAAATGGCACTTACTGTGTGTGGCAAAGAGTAGATGGAAGATACATTAGAGAGGGAAAATAAGGGGAAACAGGAGGTGAATAAAAAAGAGGGAGGCTAAGGAGATACTTTGCACAATTAGAATTCACACGTTCCTCTGCCTGCCTGAATTTAGAGGGAGCAGCATTAAACTTGTCTTGATTAACTGTTAGCCTCAAAGACTACCTGGCTAGCAGCGAAACATTCCTTTTTGTTGTTGAGGTTTTCACTATAGGGCGCGTGCGCTCGCCAGACAGAGACATAGAGACAGAAAGCGAGAAATCACCCCCCAGGGGGGATGGTCACGCCGCAATCCCTTCTCCTCCATTCTCCTCTCGGGATCTTGGGCACGCACGCACAAGCGCCCAGTGTGAGTTTTAAGCCACCGGGTCCGGGACACGAACCGCGGTCGACTACATGGGAGTCCAGCAACATAGCCATTACGCTGACTGCTGGTTCCCAGCAGTGAAACATTCTTAAAATGCTGGCTTCTAGTATTTTAAGAAATGCTTCTATGGTGTAAAGTGACTTTATGGTGTATCACTTTGGTAATAGTGGGGTTACCTCAGAGAATATTGGAATACATGTATTCATCCTTGCAGAGATTCAAATAGAAATGAGGGAGGCTTTTAAAATTTTAATCATTTGTTTTTCTAAGTCAGGTAAGTTGTAATTATATGAAAATCTGAAAATTATGTAAAGAAATATATAGTGGGGCCGGCAGGTGGCGTCAGGTTGAGGGGCTGGGTTCTCACATTGCTGACTATTCCAGTCCTGGACCTGGTGGCTTCCATTCTCACTTTCCCTTTCTCTGGTCAAATTAAAAAATATATATATTGATGATGATGAATACAATTAAATAATTCTTTTTTTTTGTTGGAGAGTTTTTTGCTATAGGGCGCGTGCGCTCGCCAGACAGACAGAGAGAGACATAGAGACAGAAAGCGAGAAATCACCCCCCAGGGGGGATGGCCACGCCACAATCCCTTCTCCTCCATTCTCCTCTCAGGATCTTGGGCACGCACGCACACGTGCCCGGCATGAGTTTTAAGTCACCGGGTCCAGGACGCGAACCGCGATCAGCCACGTGGGAGTCCAGCGACATAGCCATTACACTAACTGCTGGTCCCATAATTAAATAATTGTTTTAAGAAATAAAAGAAATACATAGTTTACAGAGAGAAAAGAGAGATGGGGGGTGGGAGAGGGCTGAAAGAGACAGGGAAGAGAGGCTCCCAGTGGAACCTCTCACTCCGCTGGCACCCCTAAATGTCGGAAGGAAGCCGGATCCTCAATCACAGGCAGCCCCCGCTGTAGAGGTCCTGGAGACAGCCCAGCGGCTTTCCCAACACCAAAATGGTCCTTGTGGCCATGAGCAGAGAGAGGTTTTCCCAACTGCTGTTAGACCTAGCAGAAGAGCAACTTTTGTTTCCGTGGTGCTTTTAGACGTGGGTCTTGGTCTGGGGCAGCCGCCGGAACTGTTCAGGCAGTGTGACCCGCTCCACCTGGCCGGAGTCCCGCGGCGGGTCAGCAGCTGCCCAGCAGAAGGGAGCACGAGCGTCAGCAGGAACAGCGGTTCTGTTCGGATCCCGAGTGTGCCTTGTGCGTTCCAGTTGGCGAAAGAGGGTCGGATGTGGGTCTGGCCTCTGTATCTTGAGGGCCACTTATCCTTGTAAGCTGGTTTCCAAATTCGCGGGACCCAATTTGCAGGGCCTTCTCAAACTCTTAGATGAAAAAGAATCACCTGCCAATGAGTTTTTTTTCTTCCAACTCATTTTTTTTTTTACATTAATTCACTAAACATCATTACAGCATACAAAATGAATTTTCTATCCAGAATACACTGTATATTGGCTCAATCAAGCACATCAACATATGTGTTATCAACAAATAATTTTCCATTTCTTATGTCTTGTATATTTTGCTTTTTTTTTTCCATCTTTGATTCCCTATCCCTCACCCTCTGCCGTGTCCCACCCTCCTCCCACATTGTCTCTGGTATCCATGGTTGCTTTCTATGCCTCCCCCCCCCCCCATTTAATTGATTTGCTAATGAACTTAATTAGTCTAAATATTTGCAATAGCAAGCGCAGCTGATATCACCTGCCAATGATTTTTAAAACGAGTTTGTGATTCGGTATGTCTGGAGTGGAACCAGAGGCTACATATCTCAGCTCCCAGGTAAAGCCCACGTAGCCTGGACTCTATGGGTCACAAAGTGGGGTGGCGAGGTAGCCTACCTAGCCCCATGTGGATCTGCATGTGGCCCCACTGGGTGGGAAAGGTGGGAAGGAGAAAAAGCCCTTGCTGTTTTCCATGAACAAATTAGGCTGTCCTGTTGGCTCGCAGCAGGACCACCGACTTGCATATGGCGAGGAGGAAAGGAAAGTTCTTTGCCTGGGGAGGTATGAAAAGATGCATTTTGAATGTGGCATTGCAGAGGGGATGGTGGATAACATCTAAGTGTTAAGAAAGTTCTGTACTCCGTTTTCTGTTTTAATGGTCAGAAACACCTGACTTTAGCATTCACAGGCAGAGACAGCAGTTTCCGCAGTTTCAAATGTCTGAATGTGCTCAGTTTTTAATGATGCTGGAAAAACAAAGCCTTTGGTTTTAGGCAGGGACTGCTATTTCTAATTTGCAGTAAAATCATTTTAGGTTCAACGATCTATAGTGACTAGTATTAAATACACTTAGGAACCCTAGCCATTGTTTTAGATATTTGTCTCTGCTTTCTGAGACACTTTTCCACAAATCTCAACACAGTCATACACAACAGGAGAGCAAGAAAGTCTTTATCTTTTCACATCTAATGACAGGAAAACAGAAAGATAGAATCCATTTATCCAGATGTTTTCCATTGAAACTTAAGTTCCTTCATTGTTTAGAGGCAATTCCTTTTCTCCAGTTACATTTCTGTCTTTTAGTTTGTTTCTCTTTTTTTCTCACCCTGAATCAACAAGATGGGTGAAGGGGAGGAGTCTCAACTTTCCATCCCAAATTGTGCCCTTTTACTGGGAGGAAGATGAAATGATAACTCCATGGATTCCCAAAAGACAGAGGGAAGGATTGTAGCCAAAGGGCATAGCAGAAGCTGGTGCCAGATATAGGTTAACTGGAAAGGGCAAGTGGAAGTAGCCTCTCTCTCTCTCTCTCTCTCTCTCTCTCTCTCTCTCTCACACACACACACACACACACACACAGAGTAATAGGAAAGAAAGAGTAGAGGACATTTAAAAAGATAAACATCTCTGAATATAATCTGTTTTGTTTATTTGGCTTGGGAAAACTAATACTTTTGAAAATTGTTTTATAATAACTAATCCCTAAGTATTGAAACCAAAATGATCAAAAGTGATTCTTAATGTGTACTAAATTGATGTCATAACTACATAAAGAGTAATTATTTCAAGTGACTGTAAAGTACAGTAATTATACTATTTATCTCTAGTGGGATGTATCTAAGATAAACAAAAGAGAAACTGCCCACAAATTATATCATTTTGGGCAATTGTATTATAGGTGTTGGAACTGATACTCTGACGTGGCTGTGTGTGCACTGTGGGATAGAAGACATAACTGTTAGTCTGGTCGTACCATATTGATGGAGAAAACAGAGCGGGAGTTGGTTCTCATCTGGAGGAAGCTTCTCCCATCTGGTTCAAACTTCTTTCTGTGCTCCCCATTTTTGTGTTAGGTTTAAATTCTGTTTCTTTTTTTTTTTTTTTTTTTTTTTTTTTTTTTTTGGAGAGGTTTTTGCTATAGGGCGCGTGTGCTCGCCAGACAGACAGAGACATAGAGACAGAAAGCGAGAAATCACCCCCCGGGGGGATGGTCACGCTGCAATCCCTTCTCCTCCATTCTCCTCTCGGGATCTTGGGCACGCACGCACATGCGCCCGGCGTGAGTTCTAAGTCACCGGGTCCGGGATGCGAACCGTGGTCGACTACGTGGGAGTCCAGCGACATAGCCATTACCTAACTGCTGGTTCCCTAAATTCTGTTTCTTTAGGGCTACTAGCTGCTTGCTCATTTATAATGTTGCTTATTATAAGCTAATAATGCTGTGCAGTCAGACCACTTTTAAAATCAAACTTAGATTGTAAATGCAAGCTAATATTTTCAAATTTGCATCAGGACTTAACCTGGAAGGCAAACGAGCTCAAAGGGCTTGTGTGTTCCATTTCCCCTTTAACTGAGTTTTTTTTGTTCCCTTGCTTAACATCTAAATGAATACATTAGTGAGATGACTGTTACTCCTTTTTTTGAAGGAAGAGCATAAGTTTGCATTGAGAAATATTTTCTCACAATCCATAAAGCCAGTAAAGACAAAGTTTGCTAGGTCATAAATCACCAAATCAATGTTATTTAATTCTCAATGCTTTAAAAAAATCTCTAGAAAACGAGGGCCATGGTAAGGAAATGGCCTCTGCACTAAGGCACTTTAATCACTGCATAGCTGAGGGGTAAGACCTGTGTTTCACTGCAGGGCGCCTTTCTTTTGTTCTTTTTCTTTTTGAAATTAAAGTATGAGTTTATTTTATTGCAATTTTTTTTTTGAGAGGTTTTTGCTATAGGGTGACTGCAGTCACCAGAAAGACAGAGAGAGACAGAGACAGAAAGTGAGAAATCACCCCCCAGGGGGGATGGCCATGCTGCAATCCCTTCTCCTCCATTCTCTTCTCAGGATCTTGGGCACGCACGCACACACGCCCGGTGTGAGTTTAAGCCACTGGGTCTGGGACTCAAATTGCAGTTGACTACGTGGGAGTCCAACAACATAGCCATTACATCATCTGCTGGTCCCTTGGTGCAAAATTTTTGAAACCTATGCATGTATTTTAAAAATTTATTTTATACATTCAATCACTGTACATTACTACAGCTTGTAAAAAAGAATTTACCCATCATGAATACACTTCACATCAGTCCAGTCTCCACTTAATATATAACACTCCCTGCATCTTTCTGACCCTCCAAAGAGGGGTGAGTTGGGAGCAAGGCTCCTGCACAGGGTGGGCAGTGTAGAGGGTAAATCTGAGGAAGCAGGCAGTGAACACAGGAGCAGGCCTGGGAACGCCCCTGGGGTGCAAGTGTGGCTGTATGCTGTGCAGTCTTCCTGTGGTACTCCTGCACACTGGCCTACAGGGACCTCTCCTGGTGCCACCTGGGGCTCCTGGCCCAGGGGTTTGGGGGAGCTTGGGACCCAATCCAGCTGTCTGAGATCTCCAACCCTCTCAGATCATTTCAGGGTCTCTAACAATTTTAAAGAAGCAGCTCACTAGGAGGCTGCCCGACTGCTGGACTGTGAAGCACCCCTTCCTTGTACTTTTCCAGGTAGTAAACCCCTAAGCACCTGACCTTTGCAGCAGGAATTCCGGAGCTGCAGAATCCTGTACTTACTTCATGTAGGCAGGGAAAAAATGGATCTCAGTTGTCTTTGTATAGGTAGCTCCTTCCATAACACCTTGCAAAATGTCTACTCTCAACATATGCTTGTTGATATAATCATTGTGCAGAGTTTCCGACATTGCAGGTAAAAGGATCATTAAATACAGAAAAAATTATGGTCCTGTAAGATGTTAAATGTAGGATATATGCTTGTAACCTGTACTTGTATATAGATATACAAGTTATCTATACTTATTTCTGTTACCTGATACAATAATGTAAAGAATGTACAGTAGATGTTTTTAAAAGAATATTTTATTTGTTATTAGTATTATTTTTAACTTGATATACTCATCAGAGAGAGACAGAGAGAGAGAGAGAGAGAGAGAGAGAGAGAGAGAGAGAAAGGGAAAGTGAGAAAGCAAGCTCCCACGTCCAGGACTAGAACTGGGGCCAGCCATGTGGGAGTCAAGTGCCTTAACCACCATGCCACCTGCTGGCCCCCAGTAGATTTTTTTTTTAATTTTGCATTTCTTCTTCACTGGGGTTATGGTCTACCATAATAGCACTAATTGAATAATAATAAATATACCTTTACAAATGTTACTAATTGGGACCAGCAGGTGGCATAGTGGTTGGAGCATTGGACTACCACATGGCTGACTGTGGTTTAAGTCCCAGATCTGGTATCCTGCTTTCTCACTTCCCTTCTGTCTCTGTGTCTTTCTGGTAAGCACATGTACTCTATAGCAAATTTTAAAAAAAGAAGAAGAAATAAAATTTAAACAAAAATGTTACTAATTGTATTGTGTCAGGAAATGTCATTTAACCTATATTCTATTATTATATCCTAAAAGCTGCTTTTTAACATTAGTAAATTCTGTTCTAGCTTCATGTATTAAAAAATAATAATAATCACCTGTGGGTTAGCAAATATCAATACGTATAATTATGAAGGATGAAATAAGATGTTGAACCTGCACTGTATTTAACTCTTTGAAATTTCAATGTCTAAAGTCTTTCTCCTCTCTCTCCTTGCCCTCCCCCATCAGTCCTTGTAATTCAGGAATTCAAAGGGAAAGGAACAAAAGAGGAAGAGAGTCCACATTAAGACGGGCAATTGGTCAATTATTTTGTCTCCCACCTCCTCTTCAAACAATCCTCCTCCACAGAAAACCTCTCCAAGAAGACCGAGGTTTCATTCTCTGCCCCAGCGGAACCCTGTGGTTTGACTTTGGGGTGATGATATAAGCCTTTGTGAAAGCAGAAGGCACCTGCCTGGCAAAGTAAACATCAGGTACCATATACACACAGAGGACAGAAAGTATCGGACTTCCTAACTAGTAACCCTGTGTGGCCTTCCTTATTTTTAACTTTAACCAGTCATTGATACCAATTCAATTTCATGTGATTGCATCCAAGATGACTGAACTCTCGACCTCATCAGACTCTGTCTTCTGAAGCAATTCGCCTCAAAACGTCATGTCAGCGCCCAGCCTGATGTCCTATAGTTTGGGACTACGCAAGCACACCGCCAGTCCACGTCCCAATGCTGCTTGGCTGTTGACTCCTTCACGTCCTCTCTCAGCCTAGACACTTCTTCTGATCTACAGGCCAAAGTCATGGACCAGATTTTCAACACCTGTGTGAAGCAGGCTTGGGATTCCACAGAGGCACCACTGGAATCTCAGCTGCTTGTGCCTCTAAGCTCAGAAGGTTCTGGGCCATGGCCACTCCCTTTCTACCCCACACTGGGGGCACCCTGGTGGAGCATCCTATATTGTAATCAGGAAGTGCTTTCTCGTCCATGTGGGCTGCTCAGCTGGGCCTGCCCTCGACACAGACGCTTGCCCAGAGCTCAGGTGCTTTGAAAGCAGCCCTGACTTGCCTGTCTGGGACCCTACACCCGTGACCTAGGTGGAGTCCAAGTCATCCTCAGGGCAGTGGGGCACTGCACAGCACCCAGACAGGCACCTGCTCAGGCAGCCCCTCTTGGCCACATCCATCTAACCTGGAGACAGACAGGTGGAGACTGAGACCTTAGGAATGGGACTATCCTCCTGAAACCCATGCTGATTTTAATCCCCTAGGCTGTGACTTAGGAATACTGAGTTTTCAGCCTGGCAAATTTTATTTGTTTTTATTCTTCTAGAGACTTTCTATGAAAGTCTCTTCATTTGCTCACTAATAATACAATAAATGTTGTTTTTATAGGTCTCTGTAAACATTTTATTTTATCAATAGTATAATGAAGGGAGAAGAGAAGGAGAAGGGATGCATGAAAGAATGCATCCATTTTTTCTTTTTACTCTTTGTATGTAAGTATTAAAAAGAGAAAAAAAGAAAAGGGGGGGGGAGAGAGAACAAAGCTCTGACACTGAGGCATCCTGGGATAATAGCCAGGTCTAGAGAAGGTCTCTTGGTGGGCAAGAGAGGCCCATAGTTCTGGGCACAGGAGTAGAAGTTACCAGAAGGCCAATAGTAAACTATGGTTGCAATTTTTGGCCTCACACGAAATCAGACTTACCATCTGGGCAAGTCAAGGAAAGGGTGTACACTGGAGTGGCAGTTGGACAAGTAGGAAATAATTCTAGTTAAGGATTAGCTCTGAGAAAGTGAAATGTCTTTAAGTAATTACTTTTTATTTTTTTGAGAGAAAGAGAGATTTTTGCTATAGGGTGCGTGTGCTCTCTGGAGAGAGAGACACACACAAGACACAGAGACAGAAAGTGAAAAATCATCCTTCAGGAGGCATGGCCACACCACAATCCCTTCTCCAGTCTCCTCTCAGGATTTTGAGCATGCACGCATACGTGCCCAGTGTGAATTTGAAGCCACTTGGTCTGGGCCTTGACCTGTGGTCAACTACGTGGCCGTCCAGCAATGTAACTATTTCGCCACCTGCTGGTCACCAGTAATTGCTTCTTAATGGGAAAGTCTGTAAGAAAGGCAAACTGCAATTTTAAGATGAAATGTTCGAATAATTATTTTTTTACCGTTTTTCCTCATCTAAAAGTAATAAGCAATATAAAACTTTCTCAAAATACCTTAAAAACAGAAAGAAAATCTTAAAAACTAATATTTTGTGAAGAAAGTTTAAATTCATTCTATCAGGGTTGTTAGAAAAGATTGCAATAACCGAAAAGTGTCAAGTTGGATATGATGTTACTGTTGTATTTCCTCTTACACTTTTTAGGAACAGACACAGAACACACTCAAATAGTTTAAGAGAAAAGGAATTCATTAGGAGATAAAGACAATGTAAAATCGGATAGGTTGAGTTCCTTACCTGGTTGGTCTGAAAACATTCCAGAAGTGTGCCCACATGCCTAGGATTCAAGGATCAAAATCTGACAGAGCCCTGTGGAGATTGCTTCATTTTTTTTTTTTTTCACACATGCTCTATTATAAATATTTTTTTTAATCTGATAAAAGGGCCAGTTCCTTAGCATAGTGTTCCAGCGCTGTGCAGAGGAAGCTGCAACTCATGTAGCTGACCATTGTTTGAATTCCAACCAGTTGGTTTGAAAAACACCCAGGTGTGCACACATGCCCAGGATCCTTTAGGATGGAGAATTGGAGGAAGAAAAGATTTTGATATAACCAGGCCCTGTTGGGGTTAGAGGGTTTTCCCTCTCTCCCTCTCTTCCTCTCTCCCTCTCTCCCTCTCCCTCTCTCTCTCTCTCTTTTTCTCTCTCGTGTGCAGATCTCTGGCAACAAAAAAAAATCTGATAGTGAAGACAGGTTTTAGACTGAACATCAGAGGGTAACAGCAAAATCCACACAGCAAACCGACTCAGGAAAAGAGACACCATCAGAAATGGGAACACACTGTCTCAGGCAGCTGTGGTCATAGGCTATCCCAGAACCACACAGCCTCAGACATGTGTTAGAATACTGAGTCATTCCAAGGCTTCGTGAGAACGTATCTTAACATATGCCACTTTTACTGTTCTTAGACAGTATATGCTGCATTCCCCCTAAGGAACAACCTGGCAATGCTCAGTAATATTCAGTTTACATTTTTTATTAGACAATTCCACTCCTGGGTACATATCCTCAAGAAATTTTCCCATAGGTCCATAGGGACAGTTATATTTAGTGATGATGACTAGTGGCAATCCGAGTGCCTCTGAGTCTCACCAGAGGCAAATATTGCAGAGTTGAAGCAGCCAATGACATATGCAAATAAAGATTTTAGAAACTAGTAAATGAATGGAAAATGCTGAATAAAATAAAAGATATAACATATACCTTTTATGTAAATTGAAAAATTATGTATGCATTTAATATACACTGACCACCCACACTCTATGGTAGAGATTGAAATATTGGAGGACATAAAAGCAGTGAAAATAGTATGGATGCTGAAGACATGTGGAATGGGGGGTGAGAAGAGGGAAGAGTAGAGAGAAGGAAAGAAGGACAAAAAGCAGAGAGGCATGACATTTGTGGGACACAGAAATATTTTATTACCTGTTGATGACAACACGTATTCTCAGCCAGACCACTCTGAGAAGTATGTCATATTGGGCAAATTCTCTTTACAAGCCAAATGATGCTTAGTGATCAAATATTTTTTTAAAAAATAATAATAAACTGAAAAAAAATAAAATACATGCACACAAAAATAAGTCACATCTTCTAAATGCACATTTAAAATAAAATATTAATGAGACAGGGACCAGCAAATAGTGCAGTGCTTACGTTGCTGGGCTCCCACATGGCCGACTGTGGTTCAAGACCCAGGCCCAGCGGCTTGAAACTCCAGCTGGGTGTGTGTTTGTGCCCACATTCCCAAGTGGAGAACAGAGAAGGGATTCTTTTGTATTTTCTATCATTCATCCAAGCTACGGGAGGATTTACTCAATGTCCTCCAAGTTTAGCAAAGGTGAAGACTAAGGACTTGGGCCGGGTCCTCTCCTGATGGAGTTAGCAGCTAGGCTGGCTTGGTTACTGGGGAACGTGAGAAGGGAGAACAGCAGCAAAATTGTGGCTTTAGCCAGTCAAAAGCAGGAATTCCCCTGCCTCCTCCTTGGTGGATGTGGAGCCAGCAAAGGGGTTGCCTTTTCATGTGCACAGGGATAGTCGTTGAATTGGGTGGCACCAGCTGAACCTCCAAGAGATCAGGCAGACCAGCAGCAGGCTGGAGAACTGCCCTGAACCTGGAAATGCTCCTGCTCAGTCGTCCTGGTCCCCTTCCCTCTGAGTACACCTCAGGATCCTTCCCAGCTTTATAGGGTGTCTGTGCTGCAGCCTCCCTTTAATGTCCCCACTCCACCAGCATCTACAAGCGCTGGCCACCTATGGCCCACTTATGGCTCTGTTGCGCAGGACCTTCTGAAGTAGTGATCCTTCTGCCTCTGCCTGTTCTGGTCTCCAGCCCCTGCTGGAGCTGACCTGCGGCAAGTGCACTGGTGGAGAACAGCAAAAGGTTCTGGTGTCCTGGTCATGAGAAACCCAGAGACTGAACCTTCCTAGTGTGGGTTTATTTTTCTGCCTTCCAGAGTGGAGGTGCATGTTTTCAATACCAGCTCTGACTTCGGGATTTATCAAGGCACTTTGCTTTTCCATAGTGAAGGGTTGAATTATAATAGTACAATAAACAAGGATGACCAAAATGTGCAAGTATTTTCCAACTGAGTGCATTCCTATTCTTTGGGTAGATACCAAGGATTGGAATTGCTGGATCATATGGTAGTTCTATTTGGAGGTTTTCGAGGAATCTCCATATTATTCTCCATCATTGCTGTACTAATTTACATTCTCACCAACAGTGTAGGAGATTCTCCACAGTCTCACCAGCTCTTATCAGTGCTTATTTTTAAAATCTTAGCCATTCTGACTGGGGTTGAATCTGTCGTATGATAAAGGATGTTGAACATTTTTTCATATGCTTTTTTGCTGTTCATGTCTTCTTTGGAGAGTTATCTGTTCAGCTCATTTGCCCATCTTTTAATTGGGTTGATATTTTTTATATTGCCCCATTCTGAGGGTTGTGGATTCACCTTAATTATTGTTTTTTTGTTGTGCAAAAGCTTTTGAACCTAATGCAATACCACTTGTATATTTTTGGGATTATTGCCTGTGCTTTAGGGGTCAGTGTGGGAGGAGAGAAGGAAAGGGTGGAGGGTTGAAAGGGAGGGCTTTAAGGGGAAAGAAGAAAGGGACCAGCAGTTAGCATAATGGTTATGTTGCTGAACTCCCATGTGGTCCACCGCGGTTCGAGTCTCTGACCCGGTGGCTTAAACTTATGCCAGGCACATGTGCATGCGTACCCAAGATCCCAAGAGGAGAATGGAAGAGAAGGGATTACAGTGTGGTCATCCTCCCTTGGGTAAGGGGGTGATTTCTCACTTTCTGTCTGTCTCTCTCTGTCTCTGGCGAATGCACACACCCTGTAGTGAGAAACCTCTCCTAAAAAGGGGGGGGGGGGGGGAAGCTAAACATTGAGTGACACAAAAATGGAAAATTATCTGTTGATGATAATATGTATGGCAATATCTTTCACTGTGCCAATATACAGTGTGTTCACAATGGGTAAACTCATTGGGTTTACTGTAGTGATGCACAGTGATGAGTGAAAAATAAATACCTAAGTAGAGAAAAGAAAAAAAAAAATGTTGAATTAGAGTGTCCACTTGACCCAGAGTTGAAACAAGGGTTAGAACAAGTCCAATAAAGCTGTAAAGTTCAATGAACTATAACTGCAATTATTCATACAATCATTCAACTACTATGATTTCTCTGGAGTAAAAAATATTCACAGGGACTAAGTCAACAGGTTTAAGCTTTCTCTCCTTGGTGTGTCTTGTACAAATACCTACCTAACCTCATCTCCTTGATTTTGGCATCTCACACCAACTCTATCCTGTTTTCTTTTTTCCCCCCAGTTCTATGGAAAAATTTATAGATGTGGATGCTGTTGCTCAGTCACTATTCAAATCCTTGACCTACCAATAATTAATTGCAAAGATAATACACACACCTCCAGCCACAAATGTGCATTTTCCAAAATTTGTTGGACCATGATGTGGTATTTTTCTTTTTCAGACTCAAAGGGAATTCTTCCCATAGAAGGTAATTGTGAGAAACTGTTTATATGGATTCATTTTAGAGATATATGCTTTTATTAACATAATTTTATGCTTTCTCCTTTATTTTGTAGAGAGTGTTCATAGTAAATGAAATCAGTAAGAACTAAAAATAAATGACAGTCCTGAATACTTCTTTATGCCATCCTCAAGTTTTCCAGTAGTTATTTTTTTTAAATGTAATCTCTTGAGAAAAGCAAATTAAGTATTACTTATGTTCACACAGAGAGTGCTACTTGGAAATATTTGTCGAAGAGATTTAGAATTCTATGATTTTTTTTCTGCCACTCAAAACTCCACATTTTGTGCAATCTACACTTTTGTGTGTAAATGTAAATTAAAACCCATTCAACATCTACACAAATGGCTCTGAATTAAAAAGTTGTTACAGGATATGTAGATATAGATATATAGAGATAGATATTGGGGAGAATATATATATATATATATATATATATATATATATATATATATATATATACACACACACACATATATAGACACACACACGTGTGTGTGTGTGTCTATGTGTGTGTGTCTAATGGAGATTTTTTCGCTATCGGGAACATGTGCTAGCCATGAAGACAGAGAAAGACAGAGAGACAGAAAGGGAGAAATAATACCCCAGGGTGGGTGACCACTTTACTATCTCTTCTCCTCCATTCTCCTCTTGGGATCTTAGTTATCAATTCATATGCACCTGGCGTGAGTTTTAAGCCTCCATGTCCAGGACCCAATCTGCAGTGAACAACGTGGGAGTCCAGCACTGTAACCATTACAAAATCTGCTGGTCCCAATCCCCATGCTTTCTTGCTCTTCTTTCATATTTTTTCTATTTGAGTGATTTTATTTGTGTATTCAGTAGTATTACTTATATTAATATTGTTTGTAAAATTATCAAAACTGTCCTCCAGAAATCTTTTTATATGGCAATATAGAAATTCCATATCCATTTGCAAAACATTATCAGTCCTCCCTCCTTCCAACACCTATAATCCAGCATTCTATTAACTCATTGATGAATTTGACTACTTTCAGTACAAAATATGATGGAAAAAACAGTGTCGGTTGTGCATGCCTTATTTTACTTAATATTTTCAAATTCACCAATGTTTAAGCATACGTAGAATTTCATTCTTTCTGTTTCGTTTTCTTTTTGTTATAATGTTAGTGCGTTCATAGGTCAAGTGCAGGTCAACTCTGAGGGATTACCATCCTGTCTGAGGTGTTGGCATTCTTAGAGTTCCCCAAGATGTCCCATGTCACAACAGAGACACTGAAAGGACAGTAGAATGAGAAGCTGCTCCTATTACATGATGGGCACTCTTTTCTGAGACAACAGAACAGTACCCTCTATTGTCAGAAGACTGAGAACACCTCTTCATCTTCCTTACTGTGTTCACCTTGGCCACCTAGCAAGGCACTGCGATAGCTAAGATTCTATCGTCAATTATTTTCCTAGGACTTGTGCAAGTTATTCTTTTTTTTTTTTTTTTTTTTTGGAGAGGTTTTTTTTGCTATAGGGCATGTGCACTCGCCAGAGAGACAGAGAGAGACAGAGAGACAGAAAGCAAGATATCACCCCCCAGGGGGAATGGCCACACCACAATCCCTTCTCCTCCATTTTCTCGGGATCTTGGGCACACACGCACATGCGCCCGGCGTGAGTTTAAGCTACTGGGTCCGGGACTCAAACCGTGGTCGACTGCATGGGAGTCCAGCGACATAGTCATTATGCTAACTGCTGGTCCCAATGAGAAAGTAAGCCACCAGGTCCAGGACTCAAACTGCAGTCGGCCATGTGGGAGTCCAATACTCTTAACCACCATGCCACCAGCAGCCTTTGTGCAAGTTATTCTTACCCACTTCACTAAGACTCACACCTCGAATGCTCAATGATCAAAGGGCAATCTGCTTGCTTCACAGGATGTGCACCTGCTAATCCTTACTGTTTTTGTGGATTGCCTTACGAAGAATTTTTGTTTGTTTCATTTTAATGACTTTCATGGAGGGAAGCAAGGCTAAGGGGGATATCTCCAACTTTTACTCTTTTCTTCCTGATTATCACAGGAGTGGTCTCCTCATACTCGCTCAATCCCTGTAAGCCTACTTTGTCCAAAATTATGTTGCTGTTGTTGTTTTATCATTTCTTTTCTTTTTTTTTTTTCTGCCAGATGGTGCAGTGTACTCCAGGGAGCAAGACAGAGAGAAAATACCAGGAGGAGAGACAGAGAGCAGGAGAAAGCACACTTCATAGTGAAGGGGCACATGACAATCCCTTCTCCTGTATTTCTTCATCCTTTGGGGATTTGGAGCGAACACCATGTCAGACATGTTCACGAGCCGCCATGCGTGGGCCTCTAATGAACAGTCGTCAGTGTGGGATCTTAACACCTTATCCACCTCCCCACAGGTTGTAAATTGCCATCCACACAATTTACAATGGTTTCTCACTGGCTGAATCAACCGAATACGTGGGAGAAGGCACAATAACCAAAAGGACACTGTAAACCACTCCCTGAGGTCGTGACCTTAGACCCAGAAGGATGGTAACTAACAGTGGCACTAAGGCCTCTGTTTAAGTTCCACTCTCACTTCCCTGTGTTCCTTTGAATGCAGAGGAAGTCACAGATTTGCAGGAAGCCCCTGCTCTAGGCCCCAGAGAAACAGCCTCAGGGAAGCTGCTCCTTCATTAGCTCACACCCTGATTTGGAGAGTTGAGAGACGCCAGTAGATGCCCTCAAATAAACCCAGCAGTTACTCAAAACAGGTGATTCCAGTCTACCGAAGTCAGCATTCTAAGGAGGTGCAACTTGAGCGCTTCTTTGTGGCTTTGGTAGGAATATCGACACAAATATTTCCAAAGCTACCCACACTTAATGGAACTTTTGTTTCATGAACATCCTTCTGGCCCAAACTCAGTCCTTATTTCCCTTCTAGATTGTCTACATCATTTATTAGGTAACTTCAAGGGGTTACAAGGACATCAGCCACCCTGAATTTATCATATAAACTCAGCGACCACTGTTGTACAAGACTCCTTGCTACACCCCACTCCCACCCCAAGCCTTTCTTCCTTCTGGTCATTTATATCCTCCTGATATCTGGTAGAATATTCTGTCACACATTTAATCTGGGACAATGGGGTCTGTGAGAGTTCCAGGACATCTTCCCACTCCTGCCCACAGGAAAGGCTCCTCCACTACATTGATATTAGAGCATGTCCAAACTAACTGGAGAGAGGTAGAGAGAGAGGAGAGAGAGACAGAGACAGGGGACAGTTTCCAGAGTCTGGTCAACATGCGACCTGCTTCCTTCAGGTTTCTAGGTCCTTAATTGTGGCTATTGCTGTGGACCGGGTCTCTGTCAGGCCACTTTAGCTGGGGATCTGAACCTCGGTCACTGAGTGGCTTCATTCACTGTGGCTTAGCCCCACCCCCAATGTGGCTGCTCCCCAGTGAGACCCCTGGTTTTAGAGGCTTTGCCTCAGCCACATTCCTGTAGGTGGACATATCTGACCAAGGCAGCAGGATTCAGAGACCACCCTAATCCACCGTCTAACACTTTGTCCACACCAGTCACTAGAAATCTTCCCACACTCACGAATGAGATTTTCTCCAACTACTGATGGTGGCCAGGTAAGACAATGAGGCCACTGGGAGCTGGGTGAGACAGGTAGGCTTTGGGCTGTTAACTTTCTTCTGTCCCGAACAATTGGAAAAACCCTACCATTTGAGACATCTGCTTGAAAACAGAGTTGTGGAAGACCGCATATCAGATGTTGCACATGGACAGCTGTTTGTCCATTTTGTTCTCTTACCCTAACATGGCTGTCTGTTTCTGTGGACCTGCTTGCTCTTACCATGAGAAAATAGCTTGTGCTAGCTGTATAGAAAACCATATCCCGGACGACATCCTCTACCTACTACTGTGATTGCTAACTAGTCCGAAACCCTTTTGTTTAGCAATGTAAATTCATGCAAACCCCCTCCCCTCAAAAATAATTAACCTGCTTGGGAACCAGCAGTTAGCGTAATGGCTATGTCGCTGGACTCCCATGTAGTCAACCACGGTTCGCGTTCCGGACCCGGTGGCTTAAAACTCACGCCGGGCGCGTGTGCATGCCCAAGATCCCGAGAGGAGAATGGAGGAAAAGGGATTGCGGCGTGACCATCCCCCCCGGGGGGTGATTTCTCGCTTTCTGTCTCTATGTCTCTGTCTGTCTGGCAAGTGCACGTGCCCTATAGCGAAAAACCTCTCCAAAAAATAAAAATAAAAATAAAAATAATTAACCTGCTTGATTCAGCTTCTTTAACTGTTTGAATAGAAACACCTGGTAACTGATCCCCTATAAAAAGACTATTCAATCTTCAATCGGGGCTACAGTTCTGACTCTCAGCCCCCCCCCCCCCCCCCCCCCCCCCCGAGCATAGGACTGTAGTCGCTGGCGAGCTAATAAAGACTCCCTTCAAACATAATCTGGATTTGGTGGTCATTCATTTGGTGGTACTCTACAATAGAGTGTGAATCCAGGGACAACAGGGAAGGATGGTCTCTTGGGAATTTTGTAGCAGGACCAGCGAGACAGGTGGCAGTGTTAAACCATCTGGCATCACTCCCCTCTTGAAAGGACTGAATTTTTCTGGGCAGATGCACACAGGGGATTTTCAGTTTCCCTCTGGGTAAGGGAACGGGTAGATTAAAGCCACGGGCCTGGTCTTGTCATTTTCTGTCAGAAAGGACTCAGTGGCATGGGAGAATTTCAAATGATCCTGATCCCCCTGGCTCTCTGCTCGTGCTCCATGAGTGCGTTGGCTCTCGCAAGTAGACACACTTTGGTCAGAGGTTATTTTGTTATTTTCCACATGTAAGTGGTCCATCTTTGGGGAGTGCAGTATGGACTTTCAAAGCACAAACCCAGGTTGTAAAAGCACATCTGGGGAGAGCAGCAGTTAGTGTAATGGCTAAGTCACTGAACTCCCATGTAGTCGACCGTGGTTTGAATCCTGGACCCGATCGCTTAAACTCACGCCAGGCACATGTGCGTGCGTGCCCAAGATTCTGAGAGGAGAATGGAGGAGAAGGGATTGCGGCATGGCCATCTCCCCCCCCCCCCCCCCGGGGGATGATTTCTCACTTTCTGTCTCTCTATCTCTCTGTCTTTGGGGTGAGCGCACGCACCCTATAGCAAAAACCTCTAAAAAAAAAAAAATCTAAAAAAAAAAATGAAAAAGCACAGCATGGTATAGCCTTTGCCGTGTGATGTGTTATTGAACATTGAATGACACTGTGAACATTCTGGAAAAGTTCTATGTTTTCTGGGATTTTTTTTTTTTTTTTTTTTTTTTTTGAGAGGTTTTCGTTATAGGGCGCATGCGCTGGCCAGGCAGACAGAGAGAGACATAGAGACAGAAAACGAGAAATCACCCTCCAGGGGGGATGGCCACGCCGCAATCCCTTCTCCTCCATTCTCCTCTGGGGATCTTGGGCACGCACGCACATGTGCCCAGTGTGAGTTTTAAGCCACCGGGTCCAGGACGCTAACCGCGGTCGACTACGTGGGAGTCCAGCGACATAGCCATTACGCTAACTGCTGGTTCCCTTTTACTGGGATTTTTTACATTTCTTATCTGTCTTTAAACAGACACCTTCCCTGTGGCCGCTCTGCAGTTACCGGATCCCTCCAGCTCACGCTTGCTCTCCTCTGCTGTGCGGTCCCCTCTGTTTGCATTTCTCTCCCCTCCCAGCTGCTCTCCCCTCCTCCACACACAGCCCTCATTTACAGCTGTCCTCTGGACTGCTTACAAGTTGAGAACACTGTTCTTTGTCACAATCACCAGTAAAATTAAATCCTCCCAAATTGCAGGAATGGACAATGAATGAAGAACAAGCAAAAAAGCCAACAAAGTTGCTTGAGTATTTAAATTTTATTGTACGATGTGAGAGGAAGGAACTCAGCGTTGGGCCCTCAGCCTTGGGCATCCCTCCTACTGCCTCGGAGCAGAGAACTGAGCACAAGATCTGGGTGCCACCAGGATTTGCGAGTCTGGTTAAAGTTGGTCCTTTTCGGCAAGAGCGGCAGCTTGGTAGGCGTCGAGTTGGGCGTCCAGCTCCTCTGCAGAAAGCTGCTGCTCGGAATGGCGGCCTGGACCTTGGTCTCCTCTCCTGCCGCCTCTCCAGGAGCCACAGCCACGAGCTGAACCTCCTGAGTGGTGCTTCCCGCCTAGGCTGCCTCCGTTCTCACTGGGGATGGGTCTCGTCGGCGTATCCCTGGGCGAGGTGACCAGCTGGATTATCAAGGGTCGGCCATCCAAAGGGACACCGTTGTACTCTCTCAGTGCCTTCAGGGCGTCGGCTTTCCGCTGGAAGTGCACGGTGGCTGTGCCCAAGCTGCGGCCAGAGCCATCGTAGTGCACCGCCGCCTGCTTCTGGAGCGCTCCGAATTCGCTAAAGAGCATCTGGATATCCCTGTCGGACACGCTGGGGTGCAGGTTGGACAGCAGCAGCAGCTGCCCTCTGGCCTGGGCGCCTGCACCGTCTCCGAAGCCGCGGTCTGCCAGGTGGTGCTGACGCTGGTCTCGGAGTCGCCTGGGCCAGCTGTAGGGCGCTGGCCTTGGGCGGATGTGACCTGTGCCTCCTCGCTTCTTAGGGAAGGCGGCCCTCGGCTCCTTGCTGCGACTAGGGTGCTGCTGGTTGCGGTTCAGCTTGATGATGTCCTCCAGAGAAAGATCCACCTTGCTGGCCATGGCGGGCTTCAGAGTCGGGCCTCAGTTCCCCTTCTGCTTGGGGATCCTGCGGGAAGAGAAGCGAGGAAGGAGCGGGGAGTCAAAACCTGCACAAAGTAACACTGCACGGAGAGAAGCCAGGACATCCGCGTGCCTCTTTCACCGTGAGATGGACACCGGACTGACGTCCCATGCTTTCCCTGCTGCGGGAGCCTCACACCTGACCTCCACCCCTCCATTCATTCTTTATGTCTTGGAGATGGAGATGACCAAACAGGTCTCCGAAGACCTGCAGACCGTCCCCCTAATACCGGCTCAGAAACTCAGAATCATACACCAGAGGGTGTTCTTAGTGCCCTGGCGCCTTTACTCAGGCAAAGACCTACTGAGGGGTCCACGTGAACAACGACAAGTTGAATGACTCACCGTGCAGGTGGCAGGAATGTCCAGAGGCAGAGCAAAATGGCAGCCGGGACTCTTGTCGGAGCCCAGGGGAGCAGAGCAGCGATGAGAACAAGGTGTGCGTTCCCAGGGCTGTGTCTGCTCTCATAAACCCTCCAGAACTCAATCACAGAGGCCCTGCCCTCAGCTCTGGGCCCACTCAGATGCCCCTCCCACACGCACACACCCTACAGGAGGGAAGTTCTCACTACATGCTTTTACTATCCACAACCTGCCCTAGGCAGGAAACTTTGGTGGGCAAATTGGCCTCCCACGTCTAACAGGAGTGCTGCTCCCCTCTCCCTCCGTCCTTCCCTGCCTCCTTACTTTCTCCCCACCTTATTTCTTTCTAGCTCACTCTCGAAAGAAAGTCATGCACACTCAGGAAATGGCTCAGGAACTCTTTTCCTAAAAGTGTTCACGCACTTTTCCCGGCTGTGACCACCCACATTGCCAGCCCTAGCCAACGGACTAACCGTGTCTTCCAAGCAATGTGGTTTGACCACATTTCTAATTGATTGAATTTAGTGTGAGCAAGGAGCGTTAGGGTTCCAGGAGGATCAAGAACAATCTGACCTGCACCGGATGAGGTTTTCTGACAGTACTTTTGTTTTTGTGATTGGAATTGTCTACCTGAAGGCTCCACTGGACAGGGAAATACTCCCATTTCTCTCACTTCTGGGGCAGAATGCTCTGAACCAGCACAGGAAGGGCTGCTTTCGTGATTCCCTATGGACTCCAACTGGAACACGGCAGGTCAACTCCAAGGGACTAGGAGTTGAACCCTGTTCACTCCAACATTAAAGAAATAATTCTTAAAAAAAAAAAAAAAAAAAAAAAAAAAAAAAAAAAAAAAAAAAGGCCTGGGCTCTAGTAGATGGCAAAGTGGTTACTTCACTTGACACTTAGGTGGCCTACACAGTTCGAGCCTCACTTGTGACGGCTTGAAAATCAGGACACAAGCATGTTGATTTCTCACTTTCTGTCTCTGTCTCTCTCTGTCTTTCTGGCTAGTGCACACGCCCTATAGCAGAAACCTATCCAAAAGGCACAGCAGTTGGCGTAATGGCTATGTCGCTGGATCCCATGTAATCAACCACAGTTCTAGTCCTGGACCCGGTGGCTTATACTCAAGCTGGGCTCATGTGCATGCATACCCAAGTTCCTGAGAGGAAAAAGGAGGAGAAGAGATTGTGGCATGGCCATCCTCCCTTGTGGATGATTTCTTGCTTTCTGTCTCTCTGTCTCTCTCTGTCTTTATAGCTAGTACAGGCGCCCTATAGCAAAAACCTCTCTCAAAAAAAATAAATAAATAAAAATAAATAAATTTTTTAAAAAAATTATAAACTTCCAAAGAAGAAATTGACTTCAGGGGCCAACAGATGGTGTAGTGTTTAAGCTGCTGGACTCCCACATGGCTGAACATGGTAGAGTTCCAGATTGTCAGAGTGCTTTCTATTTCCCCTTTTTTTTTGTCTCTCTCTAGTCAAATTAAAAACAAACGAACAAAATGAAAAACCAACAGTAATAATAATAAACAAAATTCAATAAATAATTCTTTAAAAGAGAAATTGACTAAAGGCCTATTAATTATAAAACAATTTCAGGGAACCAGCAGTTAGCATAATGGCTATGTCACTGGACTCCTACGTAGTCGAGCGCGGTTTGCCTCCCAGACCCGGTGGCTTAAAACTCACACCGGGTGCATGTGTGTGCGTGCCCAAGATCCCGAGAGGAGAATAGAAGAGAAGGGATTGCGGCGTGACCATCCCCCCTGGGGGTGATTTCTCGCTTTCTGTCTCTAATGTCTCTGTCTGTCTGTCTGACGAGCGCATGCGCCCTATAGCGAAAATCTCTCCAAAAAAAAAAAAATTTTACTGTATATTTGATTTAAGGGGAAATATTATGCTCTTAAAGCAAGAAGACACAACTGCGATCAGAGCCACCCTTTTGTATTTATCCTTCTTTGATGGTAAATTTCTACCTTAAAAATAGCTACAGTTGATATTCAGTACCCTTTTGCAGTGGGTACTTAGGAAAGTATATTTTACACCATATTAACTCTCTCAGGCAAATATTCTTACTGTTCTCATTTTACAGGTGAAAAATGAATGGATTGGAGAAGATTTAAATAATCTGGTTGGGAAGCAGGTTTATACCCAGGTAGTTTGATTCTCACAGTTCTTGATCTTATTCTTTCTGGCCACTATCCCTTTTTAAAAAATGTGTGCACTGTGATTGGGATGCCCAAACATAGAATAGAAAATGAAAAGATGCTGATGGGGGCCATCAGGTGGTGTGGTGGTTGGAATGCTGGACTCCCATATGGCTGACCACAGTTTGAGTCCCAGACCTGGTGGAATGCGCTCGCTCTCTCTCTCTCTCTCTCTCTCTCTCTCTCTCTCTCTCTCTCGTGTACATTTCCCAAAACCAAAACCAACTTAAAAATAATAGTTCTCTTTAAAAAGGAAAAAAAAATAAAGATGCAGATGTAAGTTTGTTTTGGGGAGCAAGTATTTCCACCTCATTCTCTCTTTTCATTTTTAGATTGAGTTTTTTACCATGTGGTGCATGGACTCGCCACAGATACAGAAAACAGTGAAAATTCAGCCCCCAAGGAGACAGCCATGCTACAATCCCTTTTGTATTGTCCTTTTGTGATTTGGGACATGCATACACGTGTGTCTGGCGTGAGTGAGGCTGCTTGGAGACCTGGATGCCACTCTGGACCAGCACTACCCAGTCCTGGAAACTGAACCTCAGCCATCGACTCACACAGTCCTACCGGGAAGAGATGCCCTGTGACACCATGAACATTGCAGTTAGCCTTTTCATGATGGTTAGATCCCGAGATGAACTGCCCCACCCCCGCCCGCCTTTTCTGTGTTGGGTCTTGTGTTCTACTTTCTGCAGCTCTTCTGCTCCAACCCCTGCAACTATCAATCCCACTTTGAAAATCATCATCCAGGATACTTCAATTTTTCCTTCAAGTTACCCGGTTCATGCTTCTCAATCACACTAATCATAATTTCAACCAAAAGCATTCTGCGCTTTGTCCGTGTTTTACTTTGACACTCAGTGAGGCCTGTAACAAATTTCACCTTCTCCCTTAGCCCACACACAGCTTGTCTAGGCTCACATAGGAAAGCAGTGACACACCCATGTTTATCCTACAGAAATCAGACGCGGAAGGGGAGGAAGTCAAGCCTCAGGTGTCCTCTCTCTAGGCTACGGGAACCTTTTGGGCTTGAGTCTTGCCTTACTACTCCAAGCTGGGTGAGTAAGCGCCCATTTAAGCGCCACTCTAAACTTTCCTTAAACCTCTCCACTGTTCTAATGGGCTGCCATGCTGGAACTGCTCAGGATGCAGACGTTGGTTCAAGGAAAGCTGCCCTGAGCCTTCATGGCCCCAGTCCTCAGCCTGGACACTGATGCAGCCAAAGGCAGCCCAGGAAAGGCTGATGCTGCTGACTGGGGTTGACAGAGTAGGAACTAAAGTGCATCTGCAGAGTGTGAGCCTCGGGAAATGCCCTCCTCCAACCCACACCCAGAGACTAAGACGCATCTCATCATGGACCTCGGCACTCCTGATGGCAGAAACCAACCTTGAACGCCCACTGTAATGAGCATGCAGCCACCCTAGCCAGGCAAGTGCTGCTGGCAGTGGGCACACAGAGCCATGGTCAGAGCACCTCTGACCTTGGTCAGAGCCCTGGAACTGCACTCTTCACAAGGAGGAGCAGGAAGTCTTCCCAAGAACTTTTCCCTTTCATGTTCCTCCTTGTTTTGCTAGCGGATAAAATATTTTCAATAAAATTTACACACATGATCAACACAGTCTTCAGTTTTCCTCTTTTGGTCTAATGGAAGGCAAGGGTGTTTAGTGGAACTTGAAGACAGAGATGCCACAGAAGACCTGACATGGAGGAAGGTTTGGTGAAGGCAGAAGGAGTCTAGATCCTAGCCAGTTTTCATCCCAGGTGGGCTGGGAGGTAGGGTGGGGTGGAACATGTAGAACTGACTTGGAAGTTGCCGGGAGTGTTGAAAAAGTTGGACCCCAGCTTCCCTCAAAGGTCCAAGTGACAAAAAGATCCCCCTAGAGACACAGGTCCTTGGAGACTAGAGAGTCAGAGAGCAGAGGGCTGTGTGTGTGCAGGGAGCAAGCACCCTCTGCAGAGCCTGTGCACGGGACTCTCTGTCAGTGTGCCCCTGCGGTCCGGCTGTAGTTGCCGTCTTTACCGCCTGTCCTTTGCCCTCAGAGACCACCAAGGCGCCCTCTTCCTTGGCTCCCTTTTTTGTCTGTTTTTTGTTTTGCTCTGAGTATTCTCTAGTCACAGACCTTCCAAATGCCACATTCAGATCATTTATTTATAAGAAGAACATTTAACTGTGGCACATTTAGAAAAGAAATTTCACATGTGGCAGCGGGGTGAATTTTCATGAACTAAACACACCCATGTACACTTAGATCAAGAAATGACATTAACTAGCCCTTCTCAGTCACTATCCTCCCAAAGCGTGTCCAATCCCTAACCTCTAACAATATAGACTGGTTTTCCTGCATGTGCACATTGTGTGACTGGAGTCACACAGCATGTGCCCTTTTGTGTGTCCTTGTCCATCCCTCACTGTGAGGTGCATCCCTGTTGGACAGCATCACTGCCTGTTCATTCGAATTCCCATTGAGCATTCCACTTTGTGACTGGTCACAGATTCTCAGTTCTGTTTAAAGAAATAATCTCATTTTGGAGCTTCTCCAAGCTGGTGCCCTGTGTCGGGCGAAAGGGGCAGACTTCATTGCAAAACCAAGAAGGGCTTTCTCGTCCATGTGGGTACTGTGCTGGGCCTGCCCTGGACACAGACACTTGCCCAGAGTCAGCCCAGGGTGGAGGGCCACTTTGCAATCCCTTCTCCTTCATTCTCCTCTTGGGATCTTGGTTATGCATTCCTATGCACCAGGCATGAAGTTTTTGTTGTTGTTTTTTTTTCATTCAAGATTCAAATGTTTTATATTGAAACTGTTTTCAATATTTACATAGCAGTGTTTATGATAATATTTACAGAAAAATCAAAATGTACAATGAGAATATTCCGTACACAAAGTGACATGTTATATACAATAAATAATCAATAGAAATTTAGTAAGATGAAAACTATTAAGTGATTTTTGTCTTTTTTAAAATTTTTTTATTAATTTATTTATTTTTCATTTCTTTTTCTTTTGTACATTCAATCACATTATTATTTGTCTTACAAAATGGATATTTCAACAGGTGAATATCTCTCCCCAACACACTTGACAAAGCCACAAGACATCCTCAACAGACAATACCACACCTCTCTGTGACATGATGTCCAGGACCCAATCTGCAGTGAACTACCTGGGAGTCCAGCACTGTAACCATTACGCCATCTGCTGGTCCCAATCCCCATTCTTTTTTGCTCTTCTTTCATGTTTTCTTCTAGTTCAGTAAATTTATTTGTGTATTTCAGTAGCAGTATTTATATTAATATTGTTGTAAAATTATCAAAACTGTCCTCCAGAAATCTTTTCATGTGGCAAAATAGAAATTTCATATCCATTTGCAAAACATCGTCAGTCCTCTCTACTTCCAACGCCTACCAGCCAGCATCATATTATCTGTACTGAGGAGTTGACTACTTTCAGTACAAAATATGAGTGAATAAACAGTGTTTGTCTGTGAATGGCTTATTTTAATTAATGTTTTCAAATTTGCCAATGTCGTAGCATACTTAGAATTTCATACTTTCTGTTTTATTTTGTTTTTGCTATAATGCTATGTGCTCATAGATCAAGTGTAGGTCAACTCCAAGGGACTACTCTCCTGTCTGAGGTGTGGGCATTCTAGAGAGTTCCCCAAGATGCCCCATGTCACAGTAGAGACAATGAAAGGACAGTAGGATGAGAAGCTGTTCATGTCAAACAATGGGTACTCTTTCCTGAGACACCAGAACGGAACCCTCTATCATCAGAAGACGTAGGACCCCTCTTCATCTTCCTTACTGTGTTCACCTCAGCCACCTGGCAAGACAGTGCAATAGCTAAGATTCTATTGTCAATTAATTTTCTAAGTCTTGTGCAAGTTATTCTTGTCCACTCCACTAGGACTCACACCTGGGATGCTCAATGATCAAAGGATGATCTGTTCGCTGCACAGGGATGTGCACCTGCTAACCTTAATTTTTTTGTGTGAGTTGCATTGAGAAGATTTTTTTTTTTTCATTTTGGTGACTTTCTTAGAGGGGAGCAAGGCTAAGGTGCATACTGCTAACTTTAACTCCTTTCTTCCTGATTGTCACAGGAGTGGTCTCCCAAAACTCACTCAGTTCCTGTAAGCGAAGTTTCTCCAAAAGCATGGTGCTGTTGTTTCATCATTTATTTTGTTTTCTGCCAGATGGTGCAGTGTACTCAAGTGGGTGAGACAGAGAGAAAATATCAGGATGAGAGACAGAGAGTAGGAGAAAGCACACTTCATGGTGAAGGGTCACATCACAACCCCTTCTCCTGAATTTCCTCATCCTTTGGGGATTTGGGGCAAGCACCATGCCAGACATGTTCATGACCTGCCACGCATGGGCCTCAAATGAACAGTTGGCAGTGTGGTATCTTAACACCTTATCCACCACCCCACAGGCTGGCCCTCACACTTGGCAATGTGTGCACGTGGCCATCCACACAATTTACAATGCTTTCTCACTGGCTGAATCAACTGAACACGTGGGAGAAGGCACGACAACCAATAACCAAGAGGACACTGTAACCCACTCCCTGAGGTTGTGACCATAGACCCAGAAGAATGGTAACTGACAGTGGCACTGAGGTCTCAGTTTAGGTTCCACTTGCACTTCCTGGAGGGTTTTGTTCCTTTGAATGCACAGAAAGCCACAGGTTTGCCTCTGCTCTAGGCCCCAGAGAAACAGCCTTAGGGAAGCTGCTCCTTCATTAGCTCACACCCTGATTTGGAGAGTTGAGGGAAGTGAGAAGATGCCCTCAAATAAACCCAGCAGTTACTCAAAACAGGTGACTCCAGTCTACCGAAGTCAGCATTCTAAGGAGGTGGGACTTGAGCGCCTCTTTGCGGCTTTTGCAGGAACGTCCACACAAATACTTTCCAAAGCTACCCACACTTAATGGAACTTTTGTTTCATGAACATCCTTCTAGCCCAAACTCAGTCCTTATTTCCCTTCTAGACTGCCTGCATCATTTATTAGGTGACTTCAGGGGGTTATGAGGACATTGGCCACCCTGAATTTATCATATAAATTCAGCAACCACTGTTGTACAAGACTCCTTGCTACACCCCACTCCCACCCCAAGCCTTTCTTCCTTCTGGTCATTTATATCCTCCTGATATCTAGTGCAATACCCTGTCACACATTTAATCTGGGACAGTGGGGTCTGTGAGAGTTCCAGGACATCTTCCCACTCCTGCCCACAGGAAAGGCTCCTCTAATGCATTGATATTAGACCATGTCCAAACCAACTGGAGAGAGAGAGAGAGAGAGAGAGAGAGAGAGAGAGAGAGAGAGAAGGAGTGAGAGAGAGAGACGGGAGACAGTTTCCAGAGTCTGGTCAAGATGTGACCTGCTAGGAACCAGCAGTTAGCATAATGGCTATGTCTCTGGACTCCCACGTAGTCGACCGCGGTTCGCGTCCCGGACCCAGTGACTTAAAACTCACGCTGGGCGCGTGTGCATGTGTGCCCAAGATCCCGAGAGGATAATGGAGGAGAAGGGATTGTGGCGTGACCATCCCCCCTGGGGGGTGATTTCTCGCTTTCTGTCTCTATGTCTCTCTCTGACTGTCTGGCGAGCGCACGCGCCCTATAGCAAAAACCTCTCAAAAAACAAACAAAAAAAAAAGATGTGATCTGCTTCCTTCTAGTCCTTAATGGTGGTTTCTAGGTCCTTAATTGTGGCTATTACTGTGGACCTGGTCTCTGTCAGGCCACTTTAGTTGGGGATCTGAACCTCGGTCACTGACTGGCTTCACTCACTGAGGCTTAGCCTCACCCCCAATGTGGCTACTCCCCAGTGAGACCCCTGGTTTTAGTGGCTTTCCCTTAGCCACTCCTATGGGCAGACATGTCTCACCAAGGCAGCAGGATTCAGAGGCCACCCTAATCGACCACCTAACCCTCTCTCCACACCAGCCACTAGAAATCTTCCCTCACACACGGATGAGATTTTCTCCAACTATTGATGGTGGCCAGGTAGAACAATGAGGCCCCTGTCAGCTGGCTGAGACAGATGGGCTTTGGGCTATTGACTCTCTTCTGCCCTGGACAATTGAGGACACCCTACCATTTGAGACATTTGCTTGCAAAACCAGAATGTGAATCCAGGGAAGACAGGGAAGGACAGTCTCTTGGGAATCTTATCGTGAGACCAGAGAGACAGCTGACAGTGCTAAAACATCTGGCATCACTCCCCTCTCGAAGGACTGAATTTTTCTGGGCAGATGCACAAAGGGGGTTTTCAGTTTCCCTCTGGGTGCAGGGAACGGGTAGATCAAAGCCACAGGCCTGGTCTTGTCATTTGCTGTCAGAAAGGACTCAGTGGCATGGGAGAATTTCAAATGATCTTGGTCCCCCGGCTCTCTGCTCGTGCTCCATGAGTGTGTTGGCTCTCGCAAGTAGACACACTTTGATCTCATGTTATTTTGTTATTGTGCATTATGCTCCACGCATACATTGCCCATCTTTCGGGAGTGCAATTTGGTCTTTCAAAGAAGAAATCTGGGATATAAAAGCGCATCAGGGTATAGACTTCCTCATGTTACTAAACATCATATGACACTGTGCACCTTTACAAAAGATTCTACTAGGCATTGTGGGACTTTTCGTTAGTTCGTATGTGAGTTTGAAAAGACACCTTCCCTGTGGCCACTCTGCAGTTAGGGGATCCCTCCAGCTCACGCTTGCTCTCCTCTGCTGTGCGGTCCCCTCTGTTTGCATTTCTCTCCCCTCCCAGCTTCCCTCCCCTCCACCACCCACAGCCCTCGTTTACAGGTGTCCTCTGGACTGCTTACAAGTTGAGAACACTGTTCTTTGTCACAATCACCAGTAAAATAAAATCCTCCCAAATTCCAGGAATGGACAATGAATGATGAACAAGCAAAAAAGCCAACAAAGTTGCTTGAGTATTTAAATTTTATTGTACGATGTGAGAGAAAGAAACTGAACGTTGGGCCCTCAGCCTTGGGCATCCCTCCTACTGCCTTGGAGCAGAGAACTGAGCAAAAGATCTGAGTGTCACCAGGATTTCCGAGTCTGGTTAAAGTTGGTCCTTTTCGGCAAGAGCGGCAGCTTGGTAGGCGTCCAGTTGGGCGTCCAGCTCCTCTGCAGAAAGCTGCTGCTCCGAATGGTGGCCTGGACCTTGGTCTCCTCTCCTGCCGCCTCTCCAAGAGCCACAGCCATGAGCTGAACCTCCTGAGTGGTGCTTCCCGCCTAGGCTGCCTCCGTTCTCACTGGGGATGGGTCTCGTCGGCGTATCCCTGGGCGAGGTGACCAGCTGGATTATCAAGGGTCAGCCATCCAAAGGGACACCGTTGTACTCTCTTAGTGCCTTCAGGGCGTCGGCTTTCCACTGGAAGTGCACGGTGGCTGTGCCCAAGCTGCGGCCAGAGCCATCGTAGTGCACCGCCGCCTGCTTCTGCAGCACTCTGAATTCGCCAAAGAGCATCTGGATATCCCTGTCGGACACGCTGGGGTGCAGGTTGGACAGCAGCAGCAGCTGCCCTCTGCACTGGGTACCTGCACCGTCTCCGAAGCTGCAGTCTGCCAGGTGGTGCTGACGCTGGTCTCGGAGTCGCCTGGGCCCGCTGTAGGGCGCTGGCCTTGGGCAGATGTGACCTGTGCCTCCTCGCTTCTTAGGAAAGGTGGCCCTCGGCTCCTTGCTGCGACTAGGGTGCCGCTGGCTGCGGTTCAGCTTAATGATGTCCTCCAGAGACAGATCCACTTTGCTGGCCATGGCGGGCTTCGGAGTCGGGCCTCAGTTCCCCTTCTGCTTGGGGATCCTGCGGGAAGAGAAGCGAGGAAGGAGCGGGGAGTCAAAACCTGCACAAAGTAACACTGCACGGAGAGAAGCCAGAACATCTGCACGCTTCCCCTAGGTCCAGTTTCCAGCAGCTTGGACAGCAGTCACGTGGCTGGAGGAAGTGAGAAGGACATGGGACTGACGTCCCATGCTCTCCTTGCTGCTGGGGCCTGGTCAACCTGACTTCTACCAATTCATTCCTACCCTGTGTCTTGGAGATGGATATTACCAAACAGGTCTCAGTAGACCTGAAGACCTTCCCCCTCATACCTCCTCAAAAATTCAGAATCATACACCAGAGGGCGTTCTTAGTGCCCTGGTGTCTTTACTCAGGGAAAGACCTAATGAGGGATCCATGTGAAAAATGACAAGTTGTATGATTCACCATGCAGGTGGCAGGAATGTCCAGAGGCATAGCAAAATGGCAGTCAGGAACCCTTTGGGCAGAGAACAGGGTAGCAGAGCAGTGATGAGGAGAACAGGGTGTGTGTTCCCAGGGCTGCGTCTGCTCTCCCCTCCTCTCCTAATAAGCCTACCAGAACTCAATCACAGAGGTCCTGCCTCAGGGCATGGGCCCACTCAGATGCCCCTCCCACATGTACACACCCTACAGGAAGGAAGTTCTCACTAGGTGCTTTTACTATCAACAACCTGCCCCCCCTCCTCTTCAGCAACGCCTGAAGTGGTTGCAGTGGAGCCATCTTCCTGGGTTTTACCTTTCTCAGTTTTCCTCCCTCTCTCTTTCTATTTCCTGTTTTTCCCTGACTGCTGCACACATGCTATAGCAAAAAAGAAAAAGAACAACACAAAAAAATAGAGATCCTGCAAAAAACACAGTTTAAAGTGAGACATTATCTCAACCCATTTGCTTTTAATCGTGAAAATTATAGTGATTTTGAAATACACTTTGATGCAAGTAATCTAGACAAAAATAGAAAAAAATACAATTCCAAACAGGCATGGGAATCTGCTTTTCTGACCCAACCTAACTACTCCTTCACTCATTTCCCTACTTGATGTCTATGCTTGAGGACAGGTTCTCAATCCAGCTCCAGCAGGAACTAGCTATGTAGTCTTGGACCATCCACCCTCACTGAATCTCATCTCTAAAGCCAGGCAGTGTTCCTCAGATACAGGAAGAGAACTGGACATAGTGATGCAATTTGTCGAGGCTTTTCTGACACACAGAGAGACTTTCTGCTGAGAATGGGAACAGCCTCTAACAGGGCCTACCTCCCACTCCACACCCTTCCACTGCCTGATGCAATCAAAAGCCAAGCAGTCCCTACTGTGCCTTCCACAATGATACAATTTCCACCTTAACCCCATCAGCCTCTGAACTAATTTGCAAGGCAAATGAGTGTCAGTTCCCACATAACTGGATCTGGTTTCTGCAGTCCAGTAGGACACAGAACACTATAAAAAGGCACCATCAGCAGAGGACTGAATCATTCGCTCTTCCTAGTCCAGATACATGGCGTGGCCTGGTTGGGAGACTGACACGATGGAGCTCCATGCAGCAGCCTTGGCAGAGCCATCCTGGAGGTGGACATGCCCAGAGCCCCACATGCCAGAGGGCCTAAACCGAGAGCAGGCCTGGGCCTGGGCGCTGGATAACTTCCCCACACTCAGCCGCAATTCCTGCCAGTGCCCCCAGTGCTGTGGGGATGTGAACCCCGGAGCACGGGGCCTCATGAGCTGGCATTACACCGGGCTGGGAGCCAGTTCCTGCGTGGAAAGAGGACAAAAACGCTGTCGAGACACACCTGCCCAGGAGCCAATGGCTGACACCGAAAAGGAGCTGCAGTCACCCCGTGCAGACACACCTGCTACCACCGAGGATACCCAAAGGGACCTGAACCAGCCTGGAGATTCCTGCGCTTCTGGAGGACAGACACAGAGCCAGCTCGCCCCCTGGAGTCCAGGCCGCCCCCGGAAGCTGCTGAAAACCAAGCCTTGAAACCTGGAGGAACCCGGAGAGGAAGGGCACCCATCTCTGCTGCAGGTCCACAGCTCCACAACCCTCAGCTGACGCCCTGAAAGGAGTACGGGACACCTGGGTCACACACCATCCCTGTGGACTCTGCACTGCCCACCTAGGCACTCTGGAGATGTTTTCTTACTGTGTTCTTTCTCTCCTGAATGAATTAAATATTTTCCACTGAGAAAAGCTCTCTTTGTGTCAATAATATGCTCAGCCACTTTTCGATCTCCTTAGAATCATTACGGTTCTCATATTACCAAAGTTGTCTGTTTCTCTTACTTTCCACCTGTGGAACTGGTATTGATTGGATGAGTTCTAATGGACAGCTGTATTGGTGGCCCTGAGGCAGGAAGGAAACAGGGACCCAGATCAGCTGCAGGCTGAACTCCAGGGGTCTTTGAGGAGCTGGGGACACCAATAAGGTGGGAAGGGAGAGCTGGTGGACCAGTTGCTGAGCTTCTTTGGAAAATGAGTGGCCCTTCAGAGAGGGCAGGAAGCAGGTATCAATAGGTGTTCTTTTAATGATCTAAAGGTGGGACCAGCTGATAGCATAATGGTTATATCACTAGACGCCCATGTGGTTGACCACAGTTTGAGTCCCAGACCTGGCATCTTAAAACTCAGGCTGGACATATGGGTGTGTTTGCCCAAAATCCTGTGTGGAAAATGGAGGAGAAGGGATTGTGGTATGGCCATCCCCCCTGGGATGGGGTGATTTCTCACTTTCTGTCTCTGTCTCTCTGGTGAGTACACATGCCCTATAGCAAAAATCTCTTAAAAAGAAAAAAAAGAAAAAATGATCTAAAGGTGACATGAACAAGGGTCAGAAGATGAAAAGAGGCCAGAGGAAAATCCCAAGGCTTGTACCCTCTGAGTTGACAGCTACAAAGTACCTGCCAGACAATTTCCAGGCTGCTGCAGAATCCTGGTAACCCCACCCAGTGCAAGAGTCTGTGGATTATAATTTGAGATGACAATAGAAGTGAGGGTTTATGGGTGGGGTCCCTTGGCAAGTGTCAGTGTGTTGAAGCTGTGATAACAGAATATCATAGGCCGTGTGTGTGTGAAACCACGGACATTTCTTTCTCCAAGTTGTGTAGGTGGGGAAGTCCAAGATCAAAGTGCCAGCTGATTCAGCTCATGGCAAGGGAGGTCCTCCTGTCTTGCAAATGGCCGTCTTCTGTGTCCTGATATGGCAGAGAGAGAGGGAGACGTTTTCTTCTGCTGTTTCTTCTTTCAAGGACACTAATTCTAGCCCCGATTTCTAAGTCTGAACTCTGAGGCTTTCCCTGCTCTTCCTAACTCGAAGCCTAGAGCCAGAGCTAGCTTGGCAGTCCCAAGGCCTTGACTTTCTATTAGAATTCCTATTTCTGCCCTTCTTTGACACGTTGGCTTAATTCCAGTGTTTTTGATAAAGGTCAGGTCTGGCTAACAGGAAAAAACAGGAGAGTTCTCTCCTTTCTTTCTCTTCAACGAAAGTCTGTATAGTGTAAACAAGTTCTTCTGTGCGTTTTTGGTGGCACGTTATCTATTTCTTATGACTTTATTATAATTGCACATGTTTAAACTCATTGCTTATGTAGAGTAATTGTTTATTTGACCTCTCGGCAGCATTTGACCCAGTCAACCACTTCTCCTGCATTTCCTCATCCTTCGGGGATTTGGGGCAGGCACCATGCCAGATATGAGCCGCCATGCATATGGCTCAAATGAACAGTCGGCAATGTGGGATCTTAACACCTTATCCACCTCCCCACAGGCTGGCCCTCACACTTGGCAATGTGTGCACATGGCCATCCACACAACTTTCAATGATTTCTCACCAACGAAAACAACCGAATATACGGGAGAAGTCACAATAACCAAGAGGACAGTGTAACCCACTCCCTGAGGTTGTGACCTTAGACCCAGAAGAATGGTAACTGACAGTGGCACTGAGGCCTCAGTTTCGGTTCCACTCGAACTTCCTGGAGAGCCTGAGCAAAGGGGTTTTGTTCCTTTGAACACAGAGGAAGTCACAGGTTTCCATGAAGCCCCTGCTCTAGCCCCAGAGGAGGAGCCCCAGGAAAGCTGCTCCTTCACTAGCTCACACCCTGATCTGGAAAGTTGAAAGAAGCCAGTAGGTGCCTTCAAGTAAACCTGAGAGTACCAGAAAACAAGTGATTCCAGTTTACCTAAGTCAGCATTCTAAGGATGTGGAACTTGAGCGCCTCTTTGCAGCTTTCATGGGAATATCCACCCAAAATACTTTTCAAAGCTACCCACACTTAATGGAACTTTTCTTTCATGAACATCTTTTTCACCCAAACTCAGTCCTTCTCCTTCTAGACTGTCGGCAACATTTATAAGGTAACTGCAGGGGGTCATGAGGACATCAGCTGCCCTCACCATACAAATTTGGCGATCACTGCTGTAGCACACTTCTTGTTACACCCCACCCCCACCCCAAGTTTCTTTACTCCACTCTGGCCATTAATATCCCCCTGATGCCTGCTAGAATACCTTGTAACACACTTCATCTGGGCCAATGGGGTCTGTGTACTTTCCAGCACATCTCCCCACTCCTGCCCCCAGTAAAGGCTCCTCCTCCACATTGGCATTAGAGCATGTCCAAACTCACTAGAGAGAAAGATGGAGGGAGAGATAGAGAGAGAGGAGAGAGAGAGAGAGAGAAAGAGACAGGGAGTCTGGTCAAGGTATGATCTGCTTCCTTCAGGGTTCTAGATCCTTAATGGTGGCTATTGCTTGTGGACCTGGTCTCTGCCAGGCCACTTGGACTGCAGATTTGAACCTCGGTCACTTAGCAGCTTACTTCACTGTGGCTTGGCCCCACCCTCCTCATGGCTGCTCCCCAGTGAAAACTTTGGTTTTAGATGCTTTGCCTCAGCCACATTCCTGTAGGTGGACATGTCTGGCCAAGGCACCAGGATTCAGAGAGACCACCCCAACTGACTACCTAGCCCTCTCTCCACATCAGTCACTTGAAACCTCCCCACACACATAGATGAGGTTTCCTCTAACGCTTTATGGTGGCCAAGTAAAAGCAGTGAGACCCTTGGAGTTGGGTGAGACAGGTGGGCGTTGGGCTGTTGACTCTTTTCTGCCCAGGACAAATGGAGACACCCTACCATTTGCTTGAAAAACCAGACTGTGAATCCAGGGAAGACAGGGAAGGATGGTCTCTTGGGACTCCTATCAAAAGACCAGGGGGGGGGAACCAGCAGTTAGCGTAATGGCTATGTCGCTGGACTCCCACGTAGTTGACCGCGGTTCACGTCCCGGACCCGGTGGCTTAAAACTCACGCCGGGCACGTGTGCGTGCGTGCGTGCCCAAGATCCCGAGAGGAGAATGGAAGAGAAGGGATTGCGGCGTGACCATCCCCCCTGGGGGGTGATTTCTCGCTTTCTGTCTCTATGTCTCTCTCTGTCTGGCGAGCGCACGCGCCCTATAGCGAAAAACCTCTCCAAAAAAAAGAAAAAAAAAAAAAAAAGACTAGGGAGGCAAGTGACATTGTTAAAGCATTTGCCATCACTCCACTCTTGGAAGAACTGAATTTGTCTGGGCAGATTGGGATTGTCAGTTTCCCTCTGGATGCAGGGAATGGGTAGATCAAAGCCACGGGCCTGGTCTTGTCATTTTTCTGTCAGAATGGACTCAGTGGCATGGGATCATTTCAAATGATCTTGGTCCTCCTGGCTCTCTGCTGTGCTCCATGAATGAATTGGCACTCACAAGCAGAACACACACTTTGGTCACAGGTTTCTTTATTATTGTGCATTGTGTTCCATGTGTACATGGTCCATCTTTGGGGAGTGCACTGTGGTCTTTCGAAGCATGAAACCAGGTTGTAAAAGCACATCAGGGTATGAATTTTTACATGTGACATGTTATTGAACATTGCATGACACTGTGCACATTCTGGGAAAGTTGTAGTAGGTTTTCTGGGACTATTCTTTTGTTCATATCTAAGATTAGGCAGACATCTTCAGTCTGACCACTCTGTTGTTGTGGGTCCCCTCCAGTTCATGCTTGCTCTCCTCTGTTGTCCCCTCAGTTGCATTTTTCTCCCCTCTCAGTAGGTTTCCACCTCCACCACCCATGGCCCTCATTTATAAATGTCTTCTGGACTGGGAAAAAGGTGAGAATACTGTGTTCTTTGCTATAATCACCAGTAAAATAAAATCCTTCCAAATAACTCGAGGCAAATTTCAGGAGTGGAAAATGAATCATGAACAAGAAAAAGAGTCAACAAAGTTGTTTCAGTGTTTAAATTTTATTGCACAATGTGAGAGAAAGAAACAACATTGGGCCCACAGCCTTGGAAACTCTGCCTCCTGTCTGGGAGCAGAAAACTGAGCAAGGTCTGTGCCCCACCAGGATTTGTAGGTCTAGTTAAGGATTGTCCTTTTCCTGTGACGGCAGTGGCTTTGTAGGCGTTGAGTTGGGTGTCCAGTTCCTCCGCACAAGCTGCTGCTTTGAATGGTGGCCTGGAACTTGGTCTTTTCTCGTGCCACCTCACCAGGAGCCATGGCCAGGAGCTGACCACCTGAGTCATGCTTCCAGCTCAGGCCTCCTCCATCCCTACTCGGGGTAGGTATCCTTGGAATATCCCTGGACAAGGTGACCACCTGGATGCTCAAGGGGCAGCCATCCAAAGGGACACCATTGTACTCCCTCAGCGCCTTCGGGGCATCAGCCTTCCACTGGAAATACATAGTGGCTATGCCCAAGTTGTGGCCAGAGACATCGTAGTGCACAGTTTCCTGCTTCTGGAGCGCTCCAAATTCGCCCAAGAGCATCTGGATATACGTGTCGGACACACTGGGGTACAGGTTGGACAGCAGCAACAGTAGCTGTCTGTGGGACTGGGCGCCCGCACTGCCTCTGAAGTCACAGTCGGCCACGTGGTGCTGATACTGGTCTGAGAGTCGCCTGGGCCTGCTTTAGAGTGCTGGCCTTGGGCAGATGTGACCTGTGCCTCCTTGCTTCTCAGGAAAGGTGTCCCTTGGCTCTTCGCCGTGTTCAGGGCACCACTGGCTGCGGTTCAGTTTGATAATGTCCTCTAGAGACAGATCCACTTTGCTGGCCATGGCAGGCATGGAGTAGGGCCTCAGCTCCCCTTCTGCTTGGGGATCCTATGGGAAGAGAAGGGAGGAAGGACCAGTGGATCAAAACTGGCACAAAGTGAAACTGCACAGAGGGAAGCCAGAACATCTGAATGCTTCCTTCAGGACAGGGTTTCTACCAGCTTCAGCAGCAGGCATGTGGCTGGAGAAAGTGAGATGGACATGGGACTGACTTCCCAGGTTTTCCCTGAGGCCGGTGCCTCGCAAAGGTGACCTCCACCCCTTCATTCATTCCCTAGGCCTTGGAGAAGGGGATTACTTAACCGGTCTTAGTAGACCTGAGGCCCTTCACCCTCAGACCTGCTCAGAAACTCAGAATCATGCACCAGAGGGTGTTTAGTGTTCTGACACCTTTGCTCAGGGAAATACCTAATAAGGGGTCCATGTGAAAAATGACAAGTCGAATGACTCACTGGGCAGGTGGCAGGAAATATCCAGAGGCAGAGCAAAATGGCGGGCAGGGACCCTTTTGGCAGAGCACCGGGGAGCAGAACAGTGATGAGAGCAGGGTGTGTGTTCCCAGGGCTGTGTCCGCTCTCACCTCCTCTCCTAATAAGCCTACCAGAACTCAATCACAGAGGCCCTGCCCTCCAGGCATGGGCCCACTCAGATGACCCTCTACCCACTACCTACACACCCTACAGGAAGGAAGTTCTCACTACATGCTTTTACTATCAACAACCTGCCCTAGGCAGGAAACTTTGGTGGGCAAATTGGCCTCCCATGTCTAACAGGAGTGCTTCTCCCCTCTCTCCCTCCATCTTTTCCTGCCTCCTTATTTCCACCAAACTTCTTTCTTACTAGCTCACTCTAGAAAGAAATTCATGCACATTCAGGAAACGACTCCGGAACTCTTTTCCTAAAAGCGTTCATACACCTTCCTTGCTGTGACCACCTACATTGCCAGCCCTAGCCAACGGGCTAACCGTGTCTTCCAAACAACATGGTTTGACCACGTTTCTAATTGATCGAATTAAGTGTGAGTGAGGAGATTTAGGGTTCCAGGAAGATTTTTTTAAAAAAATGCTGACCTGCACTTGAGGAGGATTTGTGACATTACTTTTGTTTTCATATTTGGAATTGTCTACCTGGAGGCTCCACTGGATGGTGAAATCCTCCCGTTTCTCTCACATCTGGGATAGAATGCTCTAGGCAAGCAGGAAGGGCTACTTTCCTGATTCCCTATGGATTCTAACTGGAGTACGGCAGGTCAGCTCCAAGGGACTAGAAGTTGAACCCTGTTCACTCCAAAATTAAAGAAATAATTCTAAAAAAAAAAAAAAAAAAAAAAAAAAAAGAAGAAGAAGAAGAAGAAAGAAAGAAAAAGAAAAAAAGAAAGAAAGACAAAGAAAAAAAGAAGTGTCTGGGCTCCCACAAGACGGCAGAGTGTTTACATCACTTGACTCTTATATGCCCTTCATAGTTTGAACCCCATATCTAGCAGCTTGAAATTCAGTCCAGGAGCATGTTGATGCATGGCCAAAATCCTGAGAGGTGGGTGGAGGAGAAGGAATTGTGGCATCTTTAGACCACTTTGTGGTATGAGTTCTCTCTTCCTTTCTCTCATGCCCTATGGCAAAAATAGCTATCTTTTAAAAATATATATTCTTATGTCCAGTCGCCATTCTAAAGATTATGTGGAGAGACCTGGGCATTGGTCATCTCTTTAAAGCTTCACAGGTAGTTTTATTGCATAAACAAGATTAAGGACAGACAGCCTCCCTATTATCTAGAACTCATTAGAAATACAGAATCTCTGACCCCAGAATCTACTGGGTCAGAATATGCAGTTTACAACATTTTGGAGTGACCTGCACCCCAATTAAAGTCTGATACACACTGCCCCAGGGGAAAATGTATTGAAGGCAAATGGAAACTAGTTAGGGTTGGGGCTGGGTGTGCTTTGCTTTCATGGCCTGACCCACCTTTCATTAATGATAAGTTCAAGTACCAGCATTCTGCCCTTTCTTGATGTTTTACTTTGACACTCAATGAGGCCTGGAACAAATCACCTTCTCCCTTAACCCACAAACAGCTTGTTCAGGCTCGCATAGGAAAGCTAGGGCACACCCATGTTTTCCTACAAAAATCAGACTTGGAAGGGGCAGAAGCCAAGCCTCAGGTGTCCTCTCTATGCCACGGGAACATTTTGGGCTTGGGACTTAGCCTAACTACTCCAAGTTGGGTGACCCATTTAAGAGCCACTCTAAATTCTCCTTAAACCTCTCCACTGTTCTGATGGGCTGCCATGCTGGAACTGCTCAGGATGCAGACGTTGGTTCAAGGAAAGCTGCCCTGAGCCTTCATGGGCCCAGTGCTCAGCCTGGACACGGATGCAGTCAAAGGCAGCCCAGGAGAGGCTGATGCTGCTGACTGGGGTTGACAGAGTAGGAACTAAAGTGCATCTGCAGAGTGTGAGCCTCGGGAAATGCCCTCCTCCAACCCACACCCAGAGACTGACACTCATCTCATCATGGACCTCTGCACTCCTGCTGGCAGAACCCACCCTGGACGCCCACTGTAATGAGCATGCAGCCACCCTAGCCAGGCAAGTGCTGCTGGCAGTGGGCACACAGAGCCATGGTCAGAGCACTTCTGACCTTGGCCAGAGCCCTGGAACTGCACTCTTCACAAGGAGGAGCAGGAAGTCTTCCCAAGAGCTCTTCCCCTTCCTGTTCCTCCTTTTTTTCTTAGAGGATAAAACATTTTCAATAACATTTATACAGATGATTAACACGGTTTTCAGTTTTCCTTTTATGATCTAATGGAAGGCAAGGGTGTTTAGTGGAACTTAAAGGCAGAGATGCCACTGAAGACCTGGCAGGGAGGAAGGTTTCAGGAAGGCAGAAGGACTCTAGATCCTAGCCAGTTTTCATCCCAGGTGGGCTGGGAGGTAGGGTAAAATATATGGAACTGACTTGGAAGTTTCTGGGAGTGTTGAAAAAGTTGGGCCCCAGCTTCCCTCAAAGGTCCAAGTGACAAAAGGATCCCCCTAGGGACACAGGTCCTTGGAGACTAGAGAACCGGAGAGCAGAGGCCTGTGTGTCCGCAGGGTGCAAGCATTCTCTGCAGAACCTGTGCAGCGGACTCTCCTTCAGTGTGCCCCTGCGGCCCGGCTGCAGTTGCCGTCCTCATTCCTCACCACCTGTCCTTTGTCCTTAAAGATCGCCGAGCCTCTCTTCCTTGGCTTCTTTTTTTGTCTAGTTCTTTGCTCTAAGTATTCTCTAGTCACACATGTACCAAATGCCACATCCAGTTTTTTTTATTATTTTAAAGAAAATCATATTTATTATGGTATAATTTAGAAAGGACAGTTCATGTGTGTCAGTCGGTGAATTTGATCTGGGTGCAGGCATGTACCCTGCACCCAGATCAAAAAATGACGTTAACCAGCTTTTTTTTCCTCAGTCACTATCCTCCCAAAGGGTGACCATTCTCCTGACCTCTAACAATAGAGACTGGTTTTCCTGGATGTGCACATTGTGTGAATGGAGTCACACAGCATGTGCCCTTCTGTGTGTCCTTGTCCATCCCTCACTGTGAGGTGCGTCCCTGCTGCACAGCATCACTGCCTGTTACCGGGCGTGGTGGCGCCCGCCCTATGGCAAAAACATCACTGCCTGTTCATTCTAATTCCCACAGAGCATTCTATTCTTTTTTTTTTTTTTTACTTATTTTTTTATTTCTTGTTCTTTTATACATTCAATCGCGTTAATTAGCTTACAAAGTGAATATTCCAACATGTGTACATTTCTCCCTAGTCCAGTTGATAATACTATAAAAAATTATCTTCAAGAGATAATACCACATTTCTTTGTCCCATTGTGGATCACAGATTCTCAGTTCTGTTGACAGACATTAGTTCGGGTTTGGAGCTTCTCCAAGCTGGAGCCTGGGGTTGGGGGGAGGCGGCAGCATACATTGCAAAACCAAGAAGTGCTTTCTAGTCCACGTGGGCTGCTCAGCGGGCCTGCCCCACACACAGATGCTTGCCCAGAGCCCAAGTGCTTTGGAGTCCTACATCCTGCCCCTCTGGGATCCGACATCCAGGACCTGGGTGGAGTCAAAGTCATCCTGAGGGGAGTGGGGCACTGCACAGGACCCAGAGAGGCACCTGCTCTGGCAGCACCTCTTGGCCGCATTCATCTAACCTGGAGACAGACAGATGGAGACTGAGATGTAAGAACTTTCAGCTTTATAACCTTCTCCTATTCTCCTCCCCAGATAAGAGAGAGAGAGAGAGACAGAGAGAGAGAGATAGAGAGAGAAAGTGAGAAAGCATCCCCTATGAGGGCAGACACAGTGCAATCTCTACTCCATTTCTCCGTTTCAAGATTTTAGGTACCATACGCAGTGTGTTTTTTAATCCCACTGGGACTGGGACTTAATCTGCCTTTGGCCACCACACCTGAACCACCAGGTCACAAGATGGCCTTTTTTTTTTTTTTTAAATAATTTGAATAAAATAATCAAGCTGAAAAAAGGTATTGAGTAGGGGACAAGTCTCAGATCCTATGGATATACTATTGGGCCTTAAAGAAGGGTTCTTGTTGCTTTGGTGGACAAAGAGACACTCACTAATAATAGAATCTGCATAATCACATTAAAAGGGCAGGGGTTGAGTCAGCCTGTGTTGTGGTGGTTAAGGTGGCTGGGTTCCATATGGCTGAGTGCATAGATTGAGTGCCAGATATGGTGGCATGAGAAACACCCAGGGTTGGTGTGTGTACTTGCCCAAAATCCTGAGAGGAGGATGAAGGAGAATGGACTGTAGCAGAGCCATCTTCCCCTGGGGGAGAGGAATTGCTTCCTCACTTTCTCTCTCTCTCTCTCTGCTTATCTCTGACCAGTTCACACACCCTATAGCACAAAAGAAAAACAACACCAAAAGATAGGGAATTGCAAAAAGCACTATTGAAAGTATGACATTATCTCAACTGATTTTTTTAAAGATTTATTGAATTTTATTTCTTCATTCATTTATTTTAATTTGACCAGAGAGAGAAAAATTGAGAAAGCAAGTCACCAGGTCCGGGACTCTAACCCTAGTTGTCCATGTGGGAGTATCTAGCACCTTAACCACTACGCCCCCTGTTGGCACCACAAATTTGCTTTTAAGCATGAAAATTATAGTAAATACTAATGTCTGTATCATGTGAGTAATCTAGACGAAAATAGGAAAAAAATACAATTCTAAGTAGAACAGGACTCTGCTTCTCTGACACAAGCTAATTACCATCTCACTCATTTCCCTACTTGATGTCTATGCTTGACGATGAGGTTCTCAATCCAGCTCCAGCAGGAACTATCTGTGTAGTCTTGGACCATCCACCCTCACTGAATCTCATTTCTAAAGCCAGGCAGTGTTCCTCAGATACAGGAAGAGAACTGGACATAGTGATGCAATTTGTCGAGGCTTTTCTGACACAGAAAAGACTTTCTACTGAGAATGGAAACAGCCTCTAACAGGGCCCTACCTCCCACTCCACACCCTTCCACTGCCTGATGCAATCAAAAGCCAAGCAGTCCCTACTGTGCCTTCCACAATGATAGAATTTCCACCTTAACCCCATCAGTCTCTGAACTAATTAGAAGGCAAGTGAGTGTCAGTTCCCACATAACTGGATCTGGTTTCTGGTTCCCAGTAGAACAGTATAAAAAGGCACATTGAGCAGAGGACGGAATCATTCGCCCTTCCCAGACCAGATACATGGCGTGGCCTGGCTGGGAGACTGACACACTGGAGCTCCAAGCATCAGCCATGGGAGAGCCATCCTGGAGGTGGGCACGTCCAGAGCCCCACATTCCAGAGGGTCTGAACCGAGAACAGGCCTGGGCCTGGGCACTGGATAACTTCCCAGCGCTGAGCTGTCACTCCTGCCAGTGCCCCCAGTGCTATGGGGATGGGAACCCCAGTGCATGGAGGCTGATGAGCTGGCATTACACCGGGTTGGGAGCCGATTCCTGCGTTGAGAGAGGACAAAAACGCTGTCGAGACACACCTGCCCAGGAGCCAATGGCTGACACCACAAAGGAGCTCCAGTCACCCCATGAAGACACACCTGCTACCACGGAGGCTGCCCAAAGGGGCCTGAACCAGCCTGAAGATTCCTGCACTTGTGGAGGAGAGACACAGAGCCAGCGCACCCCCTGGAGTCCAGGCCGTCCCAGGAAGCTGCTGAAAACCAAGGCTTGAAACCTGGAGGAATAAGGAAAGGAAAGACACCCATCTCTGCTGCAGGTCCACAGCCCCACAACCCTCAGCTGACGCCTAGACACTTCACAGTAATTTTCTTATTGTATTTTTCTTCTGAATGAATGAATTAAAGGTTTTCCACTGAGAAAAGCTTTCTTTGTGTCATCAATAATATGCCGGCAGCTTTTCATTTCCATGTCCTTAAATGATCATGGTTCTCATATTACCAGAGTTGTCTATGCTGATCAAAGTCCTTCTTTTTCCACCTGTGCAATTGGTTTTTCTTATGAGCAGCTGTATTGGACGACCTGAGGCAGGAAGCAGACAGGGACCCAGGTCAGCTATCAGGTGAATCTAAGGGGCTTTGAGGAGCCTGGGACACCAATAGGGTAGGAAGGGAGAGCTGGGTGGACAACTTGATGAGCTTCTCAGAAAATGAGCATGGCCTCTCCAGATGAGGGAGGGAGCAGGCATCAATAGGTGTTCTTTACATTACCTAAAGGTTACATGAACAGGAGCAAAAAGATTAAGGAGGCCAGAGAAAGTCACTAGACTTGTGCCTTCTCAGTTGACAGCCATGAAGTTCTGGCTCCATGTCAGACAATTTGGAGGTAATTACAGAATCCTGTCTTGGTTGGACCTACCCAGTGCAAATATCTGCATGGATCTTAATTCAAGATACAACAAAAACGAATTTGCATGTTGGGCTCAGGCAAAGTGGCTTAGAGTCCTCAAATACTAGACATTTATTCATTTGCCATAGCTGTGGAGGCTGGGAAGTTCGAGATGATTGGGTTCCTGGGGAGGGAACGCGTTCTGTCTTGAAGATGGCTGTCTACCAACTGTGTCCTATATGGCAACAAAAGGGAGAGGTAATCTGGTGTCTCTTCCTCATACATATATTTTTTTGAATTTCGCTGTAGGGCACGATCACTCTCCAGGAGATGGGGCTCCATCTCCAAACACCATGACGCTGGGAGTTGGAACTTTACCACAGGAAATGTAGAGGGACACAGATCAGTCCATATCACCACGTCCATGCTGTCACAGTCTCCTCCCATCTCAGACCCACAGCATCTGAGACACGCCTTTCTGCAGGCATCCAGGAGACAGATCTATGTATGAGCCCTCACAACTCAGTCTCCATCCTGCACACCAAGGAACGGGGCAACACAGGGATGAAAGCATGCGGTAGTGACTACCCCTGGGAGCTTTGGGTCTTTCCTGTCCCCTCGAAACTTAGAAATCAAACCAAAGAAACTTAATGTTGACTTTAATCTAGTTTCTTTCAAGGACATTTTCCCCTTCACATGATAACAGTTCTAAATTTCAGTACAGAATGTGGAACTGACATTGTTTGCCTTGCACTTCTGATTAGAGTAATTAAATGCCTCCCCTCCATGACAGGGAATGGAAGCAGATGGTCAAGAAGAATTGGAAAGGCTTCTTGTTGTTTGAACATGGAGGGAGCCTCCTTTCTCACCCTCTTCTTCCTGTTCTGGAGTCTCTTTCAGCTTTTCTTTCCTTCCTATCCTCATAGATAACCAGACTATTAGTTCCTACCACAAGAAAAGAAAGCAGATTATGCTGGAATGGAAGATTTTGAGAATATGATGGAGGAGAGTTTAAAATAAGCAGAATAAAATGGAGAGAGTATAAGAAAAAAAAATGGTAGCAATAAATTTGGTATCTGTTTCTCAAACAGGACAGTAGTATTGAATATATAAGTGTGAATGCTCTTTTTTAACCCAATGTCACTTCTAAGCACAAGATATTTATGTAAAAGGAGAAAAACCTAACCTGGCTTTCAGTAAAGAATTGAAAAGAACATTATGGTACACCAGCACAATTCAAATGTGTACAGTCCTTAGAAATAATGTGAAATATATTATTTTAAAAATATACCCCATACTTGTCCTTCTAATCCAGGGGCCATGTCTCGGCAAACTGGCGGGTGTAAATCCAGGCCTTGCATGGAATGATCCTACCCAAGTTGAAGAGGAGAGCTGTGATGTAGACACCCAGCTATGGTCAGAGCAGGATCCTTTACCATGAGGCACCATGTCACTGTTAGCATTCTGTATTTTCTTGGTCCCACCCAGCTACATGGTCTGCCCACTTGATTCCTCTCAATGTTATATGGTCTAGTCAGAACCTGACTTTCAGCTCCCAGACCAGCCTATCTAGGTAGCATTCCAAGCTACTCACAGTAGGCCAGCTGGTGGCATGGTGGTTAAGGCAGCTGGATCCCACATGGCCGACTGCATAGTTCAAGTATCAGGTCTAGCAGCTCGGAAAACAAGCTGGGCATGTTTGCTCCAAATCCCAAGAAGAGAATGGCAGAGAAGGGATGTGCTATGCCCCTCTCCCTGGGGGAATGCATTATCGCTTTCTCTCTCTGTCTCTCTCTCTCCATGTTTCTCTCCAGCAAACACATGTGCCCCTTACCTCATTATTTTTTTTTTCTTAGATTCATTTTCACAGGGTGTGTGGGCTTGCCAGAGAGATAGAGAGGGAGGGAAAGGGAGAAATCAGTCCCGCCCCCAGAGGGGATGGCTACACCACTATTTCTTTCTCTTCGTTACCCTCTCAGGGTTTGGTGTGCGCGCGCGCACACACACACACACACACACACATGCCCTATGTGTTCCCCAAGGCTGCATCAGGACTACAGCTGCAGAATCAGTCCGTGGGAGCCAGTGCCTTCACCACCATGCCACTTGGACCTATAACAAATTATTAAAGGAAGAGAAAAGAAGAAAAGAAGTTACTCATAGCATAGAGAAAATGTCAAAGTTTCTGTCATTTCCAGCACATTTGGGACGTTCTACTGAGACTTGCCACAGCATTTGAATGTATATATTTTTAACGTATCTTTAATAAAAAGTTAAACTAGGAAGATTGTATAGACAGTCATTAATGATGAGACCTTGAATTTGTTTGAACAGGTGTGAATCGCTGTGGTCCCAAGTCCTCGTGTGCAGTGCCCAGGTGAGGATAACTTACAGAGTGTTTCCTAACAGGTAGCCTGGTTACCCAGCAAAACTGTTGTGGTAGGCAGTTAGTCATGAGTGGGCAGCCCTAAGAGAAAAGTGAAAGGCTCATCTAGCTACAGGAGCCAGGAGGGCGAGGCAATTTGCCATCTTCCTTCCTTGGGGCCTGAGGGAAGCACACAGGGATGATTCGTAGATTTTTCTCTTATCAAAAAGACCTAAGTAACCGTTTTGGTCAATGCCCTAATTCCCATTAGGGTGATGTACTAATTGGGCAGTCTGATTGGGGCAACCTGGCTCTCATTGGGGTGCGCGATTAGGTGATCAAGTTCCTCATTCTTTACCTGTGAGGAAGGTGTGCAGGTGCAGGAAAAGAACGCGAGGATTCAAATTCAAAGGAAGGACATAGGCAGCAAAACGGGCCTCCCACTCATGAATATTCATGACCTCCAGTAAGAAATGACGGTCCGGTCCTCTCCTGACACAGTTAGCGGCTAGGCCACGCCCGGATTGCCCTGACTGCAGAGGACCGCCTACTCAGCCAGAGGTATAAAAGGCGGTGGCTGGGCTCTTCAGAACCTCAGACACTCCTGGTCCCTGCAAGCAGGATCGCTGAGGAAGCACGCCATGCACCTTGGACGCCCGGTGCGGGGAGCCCGAGATTCTGGCGAGCGTGCTCCAGGGGCCCACTGGCTCTCGGCCCGGAGCTCCAGGAGTCCAAGGGCCTGGCCGCCCCCATTTTATCCCAAGTCAGACCGCTGCTCTGGGTCCAGCAGGTCCGCCTGGGGCCAGAAAGGCCATTCTCGTCCCGGTGGCCTTCAGACCTGGGCCTTGCCGCCCCCGAACCCAGATGGCCTGGCACCTCGAGGTTGTGCATAGGGTCACCCGACCAGGAGCCGGCGTCCAGGGAGCACAAAGAAACACAGGTACCATCTGGGGACAGACCTGCTCCAGGGACAGAGGACAGGGGCCTGCGAGATTTGATGGCCGCAACCTCTTAACCCCGCTGCCTTATTGTTCACCATGCAGATCGCCCCTCTTCTGGAACAAACGTGTGAGACTCTACAATCCTGAGCGCAGCCTCCGCCCAAAGTCGCTTGTCTTGCTGAGAGCCAGATCCACACACGAAGGCCCAGGAACGCCCAGAGCTGCACTGCTGCCCTCCGCCTCCTGCTGGTCTGCCTGGCCCACACCAAGGACCTGAGTTTTGCACCTACACACGTCGCTGGAATAACCTCTGCAGACAGAGGAGGTCCCCCTGCCACCTCTGCCATGGCTCAGACGTGATGGAAGAGTCTCATCTGCCCAGGGCACTGAAACTGTTTTCTTCGTGTTGTTCCCACGCAATAAAAATCTCCAAGAGAGAGAAATTCTTGTTTCGTGAGTGTGTTTCTAGTTGCCTGTGGGGAGGGCACGAAGCCTGTAGATGAGGGAGGGGTGCGGGTCTAAGGAAGGGGGTGGGGTGCCCATCTGGCCCCAGGTTTCTCTGAGGCTTGGAGGCACCATTAAGGCTGTGTGCACGCAATGGTGGCTGCAAAAGAAGGAGGCATCACGTCACCTGTGCATAGGAGGAGCACCCCCAATCATGGCATTCGGATCCAGCATCCCTTGCTGGTCACACCTCCATCAAATGTGGCAGGCTGCCAGACGGACACCCTGAGAACTCCACGCAGCCATGGGTACGCCCCTGCTCCATAGCCCAGGCCCTTCCTCTGTCACCCCTTCCATTGGTCAGCTCCTTAGCCCACTAGCTCTCCTGCCCCCATTACCTCCTCCCACCTCTATCTACACCACCCTCCAAATACCACACACGCCTACCAGCCCGACCCTTCTCATCTCCCTCCCTGGAGTCCTGGCCCACTCCTAGGGAATGGCCCTTCTGCCTCCTCTCTGTTGTCAGATGCCCCTCGCCAGCTGTGATGTCCACAGCACCTCGCACACCTCCAATGCTGGCCAACTACATGAAAGAGAGCCCTGGGGTGAAGGGGCAGCACTGGAAGCCTCGACACAAGGAAAACCAGCCACGGGGACGTTGATCCCACACACCTTGAGGGCTTGGTGAGCGCTCCCCAGGACATGTTCATACCTCACCCTACACATTCTGGGTGACTTGCAGGGGCACCTTTCCTCTCTTGCCCAAAGACAACTTGCATCAGAGTATGCACCCCAACCAAGGGGCCCTAGAGAAGCCCCACTGATGTCATAGCAATACGCAGACCCAAGGTGGCAGGGCCGACTTTGGGTCAGGTTTGACCTCTCTCTCTCTCTTGGTCCTCTCTGGCAGGTGTGTCTTCTCCAGTCTCTCTAGGTGGCACATCCTAACACACAGGAACACGTACACCTGTGCACACACAGACATACGAATACGCCTGGTCCCTGGGCCACCCACCACGACCTCACCCTGTTTCCTGCAGGATCCTTTGATCCTCCCAGGCCTGAGGTGATACTGTAGTTCTCCAGCATAGGTCTCCAGCCCATCTGTGATGAAGGACAAAAGTATGATGAGAATTTTTGCTTCTGGTACACTACCAGGTGATATTTTCCCTCTTTCAGAGACTAAAGGAATTTCTTTTTTTTTTTTTTTTTTGATAGGTTTTCGCTATAGGGCGCATGCGCTCGCCAGACAGACAGAGACAGAGAGACAGAAAGCGAGAAATCACCCCCCAGGGGGGATGGTCATGCTGCAATCCCTTCTCCTCCATTCTCCTCTCGGGATCTTGGACACACACGCACACGCGCCCGGCGTGAGTTTTAAGCCACCGGGTCTGGGACGTGAACCGCGTTCGACTATGTGGGAGTCCAGCGACATAGCCATTATGCTAACTGCTGGTTCCCAAGAAATTTCTTTATCACTGTTTTCTCAGAGAGATTCCCTTTGACACCTAAGTATAGCTCAGCTAGATCCCAGGACTTCCCAGGTGCTGGAGCCAGTCCCACCCTCACTGGGATCTGAAGATATTCTTATTCCTCAATTCTCAGGAAGCAGTTGGGGGATGAAATCCACGGTGGCAGAGAATGGAAGAGTGTGGGAGTTGTGAAATGCAGGTCTAAGGTTCCTTTTCCCTTAAATATCTCCTGGACGTTGTCGGTCTGTCAGGTAGTAAGCTCAGAAGCACGCCTGCACCCAAAAGTTCACTTATTGAGATCATTGCCTGCAACCCTCCTTCGGACGCACCAAGCTTCATTAAATGGTTAGACGTATAACTGGACTCTCTCTGGATTCCTCTGGGCAGGAGGGGCTTTAAGAGACCTAGAGTAGGAGGGACCAGTAGAGGCTATAATGGTTATGTCGCTGGACTCCCACGTAGTCGATAACGGTTCCAGTCCCAAACCTGGCTGCTAGATGCATTTGCACTTGTGCCCAAGATCCCAAGAGGAGAATGGAGGAGAAGGGATTGCGGCGTGGCCATCCCCTCTGGGGGGTGATTTCTCACTTTCTCTCTCTCTCTCTCTCTCTCTCTCTCTCTGTCTTTCTGGTGAGCACACACATCCTTCTCAAAAAAAAGAAAAAAAAGAGAGAGAGACATGGAGTAGTGGATGCTGTATTGGAGCACCCAGACCCGGTTTCTATGTTGTAAAAAGAGCCCCAATGTTGCTTCCCTATATCTTAACCCTGCACTGAATTCCAGTGAGCAGCTACCCACCACCCCTTCAGCTGGGTCACAGAAGCCATATTAAAGCAGTAATTCTGAGATGGAAAAAGTTTGGGACAGAAACGGCATCCAGGTACCCACAGCTGTTGGGCAGCCTATCTGCACTGAATAGCTACTGGTGGCTACAGAACAAGGATTCTCAATTGCATTTCCAAACTGAACAGCTGTCAACGAGATGTTCGACATTAATTCCTGGCACCTTCTTGTTGGACATTTCCCAGTGCCTTACGTGTAGGTGTAATCATCCACCCCTCGTGAGCATGTGCGTGTGTGTGTGGGTGTCTGCAGGGGACATCTCCTAGCCAGAATGTTTACGTCAAATCTTTATCTTCATCCCGTTTTTTTTTTTTTTAACTGCACAAAATAGCTACTTAGGCAGAAACTAGGTTGTTGGGGATCATATAAGGACGTAAATCAGAGAAAAATTAAATCGAATGCAGAATCACATTACATAACAACGAGCTGGGTCAATGCTGGGAGCATGAAATCCAGAACACGGGGCTGAGATCAGTGTGGAAATCCATGCACATAATTAATCCCGAGATGGAACCAACAGGAAAGAATCTATGCTTCATCTGTCCAAGACCCATAAGGATTGCTTGTTGCAGGTAACAGCAGTAGCCTGTCAGAGTTAATCTTCAAGAACCCTCTGTTCTTGGGACTGGCCGGTGGCATGGTGGTTAAGGGCGCTGGACTTAACCATGACATGACCAACCGTGGTTCGAGTCCCGGACCTGGTGACTTGCTTTCTCACTTTCCCTCTCTCTTTCTCTTCCTCTCACTCTGTCCCTCTCTGATCGAATTTAAATAAATAAATAATAAGGGGAAATAAAAATAATTCTTAAAAAAAAAAAAAAGAGCCCTCTGTTCTTCATGTAGCATATAGAAAACATTCATCTTACTCACTGGGTAAGATAGTTTAAATGGTCTGTAAAATAAACTGCCTGGGCTCTCAACCCTCGAGGTTCTGAGTCCCCTCTTCCCCTAGTTTTGTGTACGTCTCTCTTTATCCTCTCCATTGGATTCTTCATTCACCCTGTTCACCAGACTGGACCATCAGTAAGTCTCTGTTATTCTGGCTCTTCCTCAATGCAAGTTTACTCATGGGCTGCTCTGGCATCTTCATATTGACCTGCTCTGAAAAATTTCTCTCACTTTTGGAAACTTTTGATAAAACACTGGGATATAGAATAAAAGGTGTATGCATGAGGTTGTTGTAATCCCAGATATCCTGCAAATGTTCTTGCCCTGGTTAAAACTGTGTTAATTTCCAACTTCCCATCTTCAGAGCCCTGGCCTAAGGGACACAGGCGAGGCCCCCTGCCTCAGCTCCAGCCCCAGCCCCGGGAGCCCCAAGTCCAGAGACCCCCTATCTCCGTCAGCCAGGATCGCCCCCAGCTCAACAGCAGACCCTACTTCCATCTTCAGAGCCCTGGCGAAATCCTACGCCGTGCGCTAGGCCAATGAAACACCCAGCAGAGGGCGCCACTGAATCCAGAAACTCAACTCGCCTGCTGCGTTGTCCTGGCTTCTCCTTCCCAGCCCATCTCAGGTCATTTCTGGCATGTTCGGATTATTTCGCTGCAGCCTCCCCTGAATCTGGCCACCCCTGCCTCCTTCTGCCAGGCATCTACAGAGTGTATGCCCAACTTGTTCAGTTACTGGCTAAAGACGGATCCTAAAAGGTTGTGCTTTGGTTCAAAAGCTGGGGGAGAGTTCAATGAAGCTAGCAGCTGGAGGCTGTCTGTTCATTACATCTCTCCAAGCTGAAAAGTGACTCATTTTGGGGGGGGGGGGGAAAGGGAGCTGAAGAGTCTCAAACAAATCAAGTCAAATAAGAACAAAGAGGAAAAAGTCACATTATTATTTACTAGTTGTGCAACTAATAAATGAAGGTGGCAGAATGCAATAATGAATCAAAGTTGCAGAGAGTTCCAACTAGGTGATGGATTCAGATGGTCGTCACAAATAGACGCCAAAGCAGTTTATGAAAACTTTGGTGGGGATATTTATAACCAACGGACCTGGAAAATGTATGCTTATAACCTCACAGTGCGACAAACTCACGTAAGTGACTCCTAATTAATACAAAGCACACAACATCAATTAGGCATCGTTTGCCCTATGAAGTTTTAACTAAACTAACAAAACTTCTATATCCAATAGCTTATAAAGGTTGTAAGAAGTAAAATTAATATAGGGAACATCAGACATATCCCAAAATTCTGAAATTCTATAGAATCAACGATTCCAGCAAAAATAAAGAGAAAAATCTAACAAGAAAGATGGGATGGGAATTACCACAAATCAAAAGTTTGAGTCATAAGTTTATTATATATATTTATTGCCACAAGGGGTGCACAAGCATAAGAAACAGAACACTCCAGTGGAGGTTGATCATGTCCTAATCTTTTTTTCTTCTAGGATTTAGGGCATGCAAGCATCCCTTCGAGATTAGAGCACACAAGCACATGTGATCGATGTGCTCTTCTTTTTCTTTCTTTCTTTCTTCTTTCTTTCTTTTCTTTTCTTTTCTTTCCTTTTCTTTCTCTTTCTTTTCTTTTTTTTTTTTTTTTTTTTTTTTTTTTTTTTTTGCCATGAGGGCATGTGTTCACCAGAAAGAGATAGAAAGAGACAGATGGAAAGTGAGAAAACACACCCAGAAGGCATGGCCACACTGCAATCCCTTCTCCTGCATACTCCTCCTGGGATTTTGGACACACGTGCACACACATCCAACATGATTTACAAGCCTTCAAGCCAGGACTTGATCAGTGGTCAGCTATGTGGGAGTCCAGCTCCTTAACTACCATACCACCTGCTGGTCCCTCCAGAGTGGTTTTCAAGCCACCCAAACTGGGATTCAAACTTCAGTTGGCCAGGGGGGATCTGGCTCCCAAAGTTGGATTAACTGCTTAACTGCTGTGCTGCACACAAACATGCAAAAGAATTTTAAGAGACATGCTAATCCTATACAATGTATAGACCTTCCTAGAATCCTGATTCTAGAAATAAATTATAAAAATACAGTTTCGAGACAAGTAGGAGAAATTTAAACATATACTGATTATTAACTAATAAAGAGTTGTTTTTAATTTGTCAATCACATTTCAAAGTTTGAAAAAAAATCACTGTCTTAAATTTGTAAGGTATAATAATGACAAGAAGATTATTTTAAAAAGCCTCAAAGTGTTATGCTTTATGGATGTCTAGTATTGACAAATGCAATAATATAATGTTTGTGATTTACTTCAAAATAATCTACTCCCCTAAAAGAAAGCGTTAGCTAAAATAAAATCGCCAACTGCTGATAAGTGATGATTCTAAGGTGTTAAACACATAAGTGTTCATTTCCTTCATTTCTCTATTAAACTTACTTTTTTTCAATAAGTACATGTAGAAATATAAATAAAAAAGAGATTCACAGCAGAAGATGTTCACTATACATGAAGATAAATTCAATCAAATTTCAGGGTTGGAAACAATATGTTTGTTATCTGTATGTAGAAAAAATAGATACAAGGGCCAGCAGGTGGCATGGTGGTTAGTGGCACTGGACTCCCACATGGACAACCATGGTTTGAGTCCTGAACCGGGTGGCTTGCTTTCTCACTTTCCTCTCTCTCTCATTCCATCCCTCTCTGGTCAAATTTAATAAATAAATAAAGTTAAATAAAATTTAAAAAAAGAAAAGAAAAAGCTCAACATTAAAAAAAAAGAAAAAATAGATACATCCATGAAATATAGTTTCAAAGGCTGTATTCCCAAGGTCAGATTCATCCAGTACGTGCCGTCAGTGTTCAGGATTACTAATACTAAGGCTCTCTCTGAACATCAGAGCCTTTGAAGGAACCAGGAAGGATGGCCACTCTTGCTTTGGCTCTCACAAGATCCCCTTGCAAAGCTCAAGCAGAGTTACCAATGAGACAGCCTTTTTTTTTTTTTTTTCTTGAGAAGTTTTTGCTATAGGGCACGTGCGCTCGCCAGAAAGATGGAGACAGAGAGACAGAAAGTGAGAAATCACCCCGAGGGGGGATGGCCATGCCACAATCCCTTCTCCTTTATTCTCCTCTCGGGATCTTGGGCACGCACGCACACGCGCCCGGAGTGAGATAAAGCCATCAAGTTTGGGACTCAAACCACAGTCGACTACGTGGGAGTCCAGCGACATAGCCATTACACCAACTGCTGGTCCCAGGACAGCCTATACAGAAGGGAAGAGTAGAACACTGCCAGGTTGAAATCCAGAGGCTGTCTGGATGAGCTGGAGCCACAGTATCTGAGGAGGGCTGGCCTAGCTTGAGGAAGGGGTCCCCAGGTCCCCAAGCCATGCTTGGATCTGCTCCCTCTGGCTCCTTTTGACTCTTTTGAATCCTACTTGCCCACCTTGATCTAAGCAGCCTTTCTCCTGATGCTGACAAAGGTCCTGCATGGACCTGACTCAAAACAGGTCATAGCAGGTGGGGTGGCTCCTTTTCACCTTGGAACAGTGTCTGTCCCACTCACTTCCCATAGTGTAGCCCATGGGCACGCTGTGTCAGAGTAGTCACAGTCTAACCTTTTGGCCTGTCAATCCAGGTAGGTAGAGTACAGAGCACACAGTGCTGGACCCATCCTACTCTGTCTTAGCCATTTCTGGGGCTCCTAGGCCTGAAGATTTCATTTCAGCTGTAAGCTGAATACCCTCCCCAATTCCCAACCCTTGCTGTGTCAAAACCCATAAGGCAAAGGATTCAATAATCAATGTTTTCCATTTGCCATCAGTCCCAGCACCATAGAATGCAAATTGAGAAACTTCCACATTTTTATATAGTTCTGAATTAAACACAAGGACAGAATCCAGTAACCAGTCATGCTTTTTCTTATTCATGTAAGCTGGGATGATAAAGAGTAAACTATACGATCAACTTAATTCTGGCTAGACTTTGCTTCCAAATGAGTTTGGCAGTCAGATATACATTTCAAACATTAGGACTGCAAAATGTTTTGGGTTTAGGAATTGGAAAGTAATCATTGTAGAACTGCACTCTAAATTCTATCCATTATTTGCAAGAGTGCTTAGGGTCAACTACCACTCTCTCTGTGAGTTTAAGGAGTATTTCATTCATTCCCTCCCTTCCTCCATTAATAGTTATACTGATGTCAGTACCAGAAGAGGTTTAGGATGAAATTTAAAACAATGTATCTAGAAAATAATTGCCAAAGTTTCCTTGTTGTCTTTCTTATATAGACTTCCTGAGAAATAAGGGCCAAAGAAGATAATTAAAGATGTTACATAGGCCCAGCAAGTGGAATAGAGCTTAAGGTGCTGGATTCCCACATGGTCAGTCACAGTTCGAGTCCCAGACTTGGCAGCTTGCTTTCTCACTTTCCCTCTCTCTCTGGTAAGCACAGATGCCCTATAGCAAATTTATAAATAATAAGAAGAAATTAAATTAAATTAATAATTCTATTTTTTAGAGAGAGAGAGATTTTTGTTATAGGGCACGTGTGCTTGACAGAGAGACAGAAAGCAAGAGGGAACCCCCGCCCAGGGGAATGGCCACACCACAATCTCTTCTCCTCCATTCTCCTCTTAGAATTTTGGACATGCATACACATGCACCCAGCATGACTTTTAAGTCACTGTGTCCCAGACTCAAACTGTACTCAACCACATGGGAGTTCAGCAACATAACTATTACACCATCTGTTGGTCCCTAAATAATTATTTTTTTAAAGATGCTAAACAATGGCATATCACCCACCACTATATGCATCATGTTCATCATGAGTTGTACAGTACTGTTTTTATCCACGTGTTGGTCTTCAGGATGACAGTTTCCCTCATTAGTGTGAAAGGGAATTATATAATGAATTTTTCCAGTAAGAGCAGGCACATGCATCATACAGGCTAGGATCTGATGATATGGATTTTTTTGTCATTTGAGGATGTCGTTATGGACTTTACCTGGGAGGAGTGGCGGGACCTGAAAGATGCTCAGAAGATTCTATACAAGGATGTGATGCTGGAGACCTACAGCAGCCTGGTGTTTTGGGGGCACTGCATTGCCAAACCTGCAGTGATCTTCAAGTTGGAGCAAGGAGATGAGCCATGGACATTAGAAGAACTTCCCAACCAGAGCCTCCCAGATTGTTCAATTTATAAGATGCAAAGAGTCATGAAGATGGATGGTGGTGATGGTCCTAGAACCTTGAGAGGAGAGATGTATTCACATACGATAGGTAAAGTACCTCTGATGAGGCTATGATCAGGTGGGTACAAATTTCTAACAGACATAGCAAGAGATCTGTCCTTGCAACATCATGGGAAGACATGAAGGAGTCCTTCAAGGGAACAAGATAAAAAAAGATTTAAAAAAAAAGAATAATCATAGTTTTTATTTAAGGACATATTTTAATAACCAGTGCATGTATTTATGTTTATTTATTCATTTGTTTATAATAGTGTAGTAAACTCTAATAAGCCTACCACTCAAAACCTTGACACAGTCTAATTATTCGACCATTATATCAGAGACACATGGTACCCAGTACCTCTCTCAGGACAACTGGCACAAGCACTGCAAGACCAGGGGCAAGAGAAAGCCCTACCATAAGAAGCGGAAGTATGAGCTCGGACGCCCCGCTGCCAACACTAAGATTGGTCCCCGCCGCATACACACAGTCCCTGTGCAGGGAGGTACAAGAAATACCTCACCCTGAGACTGGATGTGGGGAACTTTTCTTGGGGCTCAGAGTGTTGTACACGCAAAACAAGGTTCATTGAGGTTGTCTACAATGCGTCCAATAACGAGCTAGTGCACACCGAGACCCTGGTGAAGAACTGCATCGTGCTCATTGACAGCACACCGTACCAACAATGCTACGAGTCCCACTATGCACTGCCCCTGGGCCGCAAGAAGGGGGCCAAGCTGAGTCCTGAAGAGGAAGAGATTTTAAATAAAAAGCAATCAAAGAAAATTCAGAAGAAATAAGATGAAAGGAAAAAGAATGCCAAAATCAGCAGTTCCTGGAGGAGCAGTTCCAGCAGGGCAAGCTGCTTGCCTGCATTGCATCCAGACCAGGCCAGTGCGGCCGCGCTGATGGCTACGTGTTAGAGGGCAAGGAGCTAGAGTTCTACCTGAGGAAAATCAAAGCCTGGAAAGGCAAATACACATTCCTATTTTCACTCTGTAATAAAGGTGTTCATTGTTCACGTCAAAAAAAAAAGAAAAGAAAAGAAACTATGTTATTGGTTCAAAATTATAAAACTTATTTTCTATATTATTATTATCATTATTATTATTATTATGAATTGCTAGAGGATGCATGTGCTTACCATAGAGAAACAGAGGGAGAGGAGAAATCATCACCCAGAGAATGGTCTTGCCATGATCCTTTCCCCTCCATTTCCCTCTCCCTTCAAGATTTTTGACTTTTTTCCCCCATAGGGCACATTTGCTCACTGGAGAGAGACAGAGAAAGAAAGTGAGAAATCACACACACCCCACACCCCACCCTCAAGAAGAATGACCACACCACAGTTTCTTCTCCATTCTTCTCTTGGGATTTTGGGCAACCACACACACCACCTGGGAGATTTTCAAGTTCCTGGGTCAGGACTCTAACTGCTCAGTCAGTCATATGGAATCCAGCCATCTTAACTTCTGCACCAGCCGCTGGTCCAAAACTGCCCTTTTTGAAGTATCTCATGGTAAAGTCCTTAGTCACACAGTCGTGTTACTTCTTGCACATACCACCATGAAACATGTAAAAGAATGTAAGTACTTGTACTGTTCAGAGTAACAAAATCCTTCTGGGGATGGAATAGCCAAGGTCATTACTAGGAGAGTGGAAGAAAATAACAATAGTACATTAACTGACTGGAATAGCTTACAAGAGTCTAGATAAGTAAGTTACTACAATATTTTAAAATGTGACTACACATGAACAATATATATTCAGAGGGAAAAAAATGGTTCCAAAGACTACATGAAGCACGGTTTTATTTATATATATATATATATATATATATATATATATATATATATATATATATATATATTTTGGAGAGGTTTTCGCTATAGGGCGCGTGCGCTCGCCAGACAGACAGAGAGAGACATAGAGACAGAAAGCGAGAAATCACCCCCCAGGGGGGATGGTCACGCCACAATCCCTTCTCCTCCATTCTCCTCTCGGGATCTTGGGCACGCACGCACACGCGCCTGGCGTGAGTTTTAAGCCACCGGGTCCGGGACGCGAACCGTAGTCGACTACGTGGGAGTCCAGCGACATAGCCATTACGCTAACTGCTGGTTCCCCAACACGGTTATATTTTATAACATTAAAAAATCAAAATATGGATACATATTGATAAACTGAAACTATATTAAAAGTCAATAATAGAATTGTAGAGGAGGGAAAATTTATTCCCCCTATCCTTCTAGGTACTTTGGCGGGGCTATAAATTAAGCTGAAATCAGAGAGAGAGTCAATCAGTTAGAGTCTCAGACCTGGTGACTTGTTTTCTCACTTTCTGTCTCTCTCTCTCTCTGGTCAAATTTAAAATGATAATAAATAAAATTAAATAATTCTTAAAAACAAATATAATAAAATAGATTCTGTATTAATCTCAAAAAAAAGAAAAGAAAAGAAAAGATGCAGCACATTAAACTGAGATAACCTGTCTGCTAAAGCAAAAAGAAAACAAGGAGAGAGAGATAGCATGGAAGCCAATGAGACAGGTTCACTACCATGAGTCAATAAAATGTGAAAAAAAAAAAAAAAAAGTTTAGTATGGAAGGGAGGGAGGGAAGAGGGGAAGGAAAAACAAGTAAAAGTATGCTTAATTGACAAATAAATGAGAAGTTATTTGCTGGGACCAGCAGTTAGCTTAATGGCTATGTCGCTGGACCCAGTGGCTTAAACTCACAGCAGGCGCATGTGTGTGCCTGCCTTCGTGCCCAGATCCCGAAAGGAGAATGGAGGAGAAGGGATTTTCTCGCTTTCAGTCTCTATGTCTCTCTGTCTGTCTGACAAGCGCACACGCCCTATGGCGAAAATCTCCGGGGGGGGGGGGGGGGGGGGGGGGCCGGGAAGAAGTTACTTGCTGATGATAAGGTATGAGTAATATCTTTGTCTTGACTGACATGCACGGCATTTGCACTGGAAAAAGAAATTTTGTACACTGTAAAGACATGTGATTAAACGTAAACAAAGAAATTTAAAAAGAAAAAGAAGGGAAAAATAACAAATGCAATGGTGCCATTGCTCCCAGAGCAAAACACACACACACTTTTTTTTTAAGAAGATGGAAAAACCTAGTGATCACTGATCCTACAAAATAGAAATTATGAAAACTGCTAAATAGTGAGATCGTGCGATTAAGATCTATGACCGTGTCCAATCTAAACCAGCATATGTTAAACCTAAGCCTAAAGTTGCTGAGAGTATAAAAAGAAATGAAACCCCCACACAAACAACAGCGACACAAAGTGACAGTCACAGTTAAACCCATTTTCCTGCAACTAAGGAATCCCGGGAGCCGGAACGTCTTACATCAACGTGAGTTAGAAATAAGGATTTACGGTTGCTGAGACCGAGCGCTGTCAGACAAACTGCGCTTGTCGGCCTATCCTGACTCCCGTGGGGTTAAACACAAGCACAGCGACGGCAGGACTCGGTACTGCGAAACCGAATTTGCTGTGACCAAGACATTCCAGGCACACGACACTGGTAAAATCCGATCCTAGAACTATCCCAATTTCAGTCATCTGGACTTCTAGGGGAGTTAAGCACCACGGACAAAGCCCCGTGGGGGAGCCGCTAGGAAACCGGAACTCCGCACCAGTACAAACGCGCAGCCCCGAGTGCCCCACCCCCCCATCCGCTCCACTAGGAACTCGCTCATCCGGGACGTGCTCGGGCTAGGAAAGCACCATCGCTCGGCTCACTCTGACCTGTGTGGCTACACGGTGACGTCCCCCCGCTAAGAAACCCCGAGTGGAGGACACCAGAGTCGGTCCGCAATCCTGATTTGCTCTGGCTGAGTCCAGCAGGTGTGGATAATCCGGATCTCCGACGGACACGGTGTAGACATCCCAGGCACCGCTACCTCCACACTTGCTAGGAAGAGCAAAGGCACGAAGAGACGAGACTGGCCAGTAGGTGGGATGGGGTGTCATTGTGCTCAGACGCGACCGCAGAGAGGCGAGACGCGTTGGTGGCGCCGGCGCTGGGAAGGAGAAGGCGCCTGCGCAGCTCGGCTGCAAAACCTTCTGCGGGAAACAGCTCCGCCCTCCAGCCGCGCCGCCACCGAGGGAGGCTTCGCGCAGGGCACGACGACTGGGAAACCGTCAGACCTGGGCAGCAGCGGTGCTGCCACCGAGGACATGCGGGCGCCGGGCGACAGCTGTGCCGCGGCCCGGGATTAGGGCGGGAGGGAAACGGGGACTGGGGCCCGCCAGGGCGCACTGGCGCTGGGGCAGAAATCCATCCGTGTGGGAGCAGAGGGCTGTCACCATAAACCGACGACCCACGAAAAGGTGCCGCGTCGCGACCGAGAGACTCGGTGAAATCTGCGCAGTGACAGAAAGACCGCTGGCCAAGGCCATGGACCAGGGAGCTCACGGGAACGCGGGGACCTGCGACGGAGAAGTGGCGTCTTCGCGGTCCTGGACTGAGACAGCGCCCTCACCCAGCGGTCGCGAAAACTTTCTGCACCGCCCGACCAGCGCCTCCGCGACCGGAAAAGCGTCCCTTGGACCCCGCTGGCACCGTCGGGGAGGAGACAGCGCCCGCCCTTTTACTTTGGGGTTGGGGCTTGGGAATTCCACGGATTGTGTCGTCACCGCCCTTCATCATCTCCCGACTTCAGGACCAATCCGGGTCAGACCCATTCTTTCCATTCCCTAGAGTATCTAGGCGGGTCGGGTGAGGAGCTCAGAGAATGTCCTTGGCATCCAGATAAGGAGACCCAGCGTGAGGGGTAATGTCACCCATTCCCAAGGCGCTTGTTCTGATCCTTCTCTCCCACCTTACCACCTGTCTGCTGCTTCAGAAATATAGTTTCATGGGGCTAGTAAGTGGCATTGTGGTTAAGGTGCTGGACTCCCTCATGTTTGATCACAGTTTGAGTCCTGGACCAGGTGGTTTGAAGTCACTGGGTACATGAGTGGGCGTGCCCAAAATCCCAAGAGGAGAAAGGAGAAGGTATTGCAGGAGGCCATCCACCCTGGGGGCTGATTTCTCACTTTTCTCTTTGTCTCTCTGGCAAGTACATGTGCCTTATGGCAAAAACTTTAAACCTATTATTCATACATACACACATATTTATATAATTTTATGAGTGTGTGTCCATATAGTTTAATGGCCGTATTTTATTTTCATTTCATAAGATATGGTCATGTTTGCTGTAATCTTTTAAATCATATTTGTAAAAAGTTATTTACTTTCTAATTTATTATTTTTAAATAATTACTTATTTAATTTTGTTTATTATTATTATTTTTACATGACTGAGAGAGACAGAGTGTGTCAGAAAGCAAACCACCAGGTCCAGAACTTGAACCAAGGTTGGCCATGTGAGAGTCTAGCACCTTAACAACCATGCATTCTGCCAGACCCAAATTTATTATACTTTTAAATTTTGTTATAGGGCACATGCACTCACCAGAGTAAGAAAGAGAGACAGAGAGAAACTGAGAAAGCAAGCTGCAAGCCACCAGGTCTGTCAGCCATGTGTGAGTCCAGCACCATGCCATGAGCTGGCCCCTTGAACCTTTTTTTTTTTTTTTTTTTTTTTTTGGAGAGGTTTTTGCTATAGGGCTTGTGTGCTTGCCAGAGAGACAGAGAGTGTCAGAGAGACAGAAAGCAAGAAATCACCCCCCAGGGGGGATGGACACAGCTGCAATCCCTTCTCCTCCTTCCTCCTCTCAGGATCTTGGGCACTCACGCACATGCGCCTGATGTGAGTTTAAGTCATCGGGTTCAGGACTCAAACCGAGGTCGACTACCAGCGACATAGCCATTATGCTAACTGCTGGTCCCTGAACCATATTTTTTTCTAAATATTACATTGTTAAGATGCAGCCGTGGGCCCAGCCCTGGTGGTGCAGACAGTGGCCCTACTGGACTGCAGACCTTGAAGCCGCATCCCTTTTTTTAAATTTTTTATGTACATTCAATCACATTATTTAGCTTACAAAGTTAACAGTTCCATATGTGAACATTTCTCCCCAGTCCAGTTGATCAAAATATTTTCAACTGATAACATCACACCTCCCCATCCCTTCAATGCTCTGCCTCTGTATCCCTCCTCCAAATGTCCTTCCCTAGGCCCCACTCCTCCACACACACCACATCTGGCATTCACCTCCATCTCTTGAAGCTGCATCTCTGACCTGGGTTCAGAATCCCAGTATAGCCTGAAACACGCAAAGTGAGCCAGTTGCCCAAGAGCCTGGGGGGGGGGGGGGGCACAAGGGGTCAGGGAGTGAAAACGCACTGTTGAGAGGGCTTTTCTCTGTTTTTCTCTCTGTTCTTACTTTGTCTTCCAGGTGGTCTCTCTCTTAAATAAAATTAATAAATAAACAACAACAGCCAAAAGATGCAGCCATGGTTTGAGGATAATTGTAATGTACTTATTTGGACTATCATAAAATACTCCATTCAGCGTTTGTACCCTAGTTCTTTCTATACTCTCTTATGATTGGATTTTGATTCTTCCATCCTTACCAGGCCTTTTACAGGGGCAGGGTGGAGGGGATGACCATGTGGCAATCCCTTCTCTTCCATTTTTCTCTCAGGAGTCTGGGTTTCAAGCCATCCGGTCCAGGACTCAAACCACTGTCTACCATGTGGGAGCACAATGCCTTAACCAATATGCCACCTGCCTTCCCCTTTTATCTACTTCTTGGTTGAAAAACTGTAATTAAAAAAAAACTATAAAAATTCACAAGAAAAAATAATTCACATGAAATGTTTAAAGTGATTTTTCTTCTTTTAATTCCTTTTTTGTATAAAAGATGCATGATCACTTTAAAGCATTCTCAAAATATCCCATATAGGGAACCAGCAGTTAGCGTAATGGCTATGTCGCTGGACTCCCACGTAGTCGACCGCGGTTCGAGTCTCGGACCCGGTGGCTTACAACTCACGCTGGGCGCGTGTGCTTGCATGCCCAAGATCCCGAAAGGAGAATGGAGGAGAAGGGATTGCGGCGTGACCATCCCCCCTGGGGGGTGATTTCTCGCTTTCTGTCTCTATGTCTCTGTCTGTCTGGCGAGCGCACGTGCCCTATAGCGAAAAACCTCTCCAAAAAAAAAAAAAAATCCCATATATATTTTGTAAACTATAACATCTATGTATTTTATTAAGGATATCTAGATCGTTGTCTATTTACTTATTTGTTACTTACAGTTGAGAGAGAAGGGAAGAAGCACCCCGGACAGGGTCTGGTCCTGCCACAGCTCCAGCCCCTACTTCCAGCCCACCGGGTTCCCGGGTAGGGACATAGGCCTGCTGTGCTCTGGGTCTCCTGGGCAGTCTCTCTGAACCCTGGGTGGAGAGGTCCTCTGATTTCCGTCACTGGAGTTGAGTACGCTACTGACTCGACCACAAGGATGGACCTATTTTTTTTTAACTTTTAAAAGTTTTTAAAGGTTTTTATTTCTTTATTTCTTCTACAACTCAAAGAGACAGAAACGAGGGGGGGGGGGCGGCAGGTAGTATGGTGGTTAAGGGTGCTGGACTCCCACATGGCCAACCATGGTTTGCATCCTGGACCTGGTGGCTTGCTTTCTCACTTTCTCTCTCTCTCTCTCTCTCTCTCTCTCTCTCTCTCTCTCTCGTCAAATTTAAATAAATGAATAAATAAAGTTAAATTTGTAAAAAAAATTATTTAAAAAGAGAGAGAGAGAGAAACACCACCCCAAAAAGGTCTTAATGGCTCCCTCCACCCACACCTTCAGCCACCCCTTATCATGGGCATGGATATGCCTGATCTACTTAGGGAAGTATCCTAACAGCAGCCAAGGACCTTCCCATCAGAATCAACTTCCACACTTTTACCTCTGTGCCACCATAGGGCCCCTGTTTTCTTCTTCTTTAGCTTCTTCCTTTACTTTTCCATTTTGTCTTTCTTATTGTGTGTGTGTGGGGCGGGGTGTTTTTGTTGTTGCCTTTGTTCCCTCTGTCTGTGGCTGAGCGCAGAAGACCGTGGGGCGGGGCCTCTCCTTTACTTTCCTGAGCTCGGAGAGCTCTCATTGGTTAGCCGTGACTCGGGAGGGACCTGCTTTCCACTCGGTGTTGGCAGCTGCACAGTTTCCTTCTGAAAACCGAAGACTCTCCAAGCGACCAGAGAGCTCCGTGGAACCGAGGACAGCCGAGCTCACTGCGACCCTTCAGCTGGGAATCCAGTGGAAGCGGAACGACCCCGCAGGAGAGCTAGACCTCGAGGAGAACGCCGACAGACTCCCGCTCCTGCCTCGTTCCGTAGCCGGGCCGCGCCGCACTTTCCCGGGGGGCACTTTGCAGGGGGCTCCTTTCGGACTGCTGCCCATCTATTGACCCAGATGGTTGGCTCCGCCGTGAGGTTTTCTTTGTCTTCAATGCTCTAGCCACAGACAGAAAAAAAGCAGGAGAGAACGTGGCCCCATAAATGGAGCATGGTCACAAGGCAAGCAAAGCGATCCCCATCCTGTCGGGGTTTGGGATATGCAGGCAAAAATCCTTTCCAGAACCCAGGGACTGAGAATAGAACTGTATTAGATCCCAAGTGGGATCTGGGCGCGCTCGCGCGCTCTTTCTCTCTCTCTCTCTCTCTCTCTCTCTCTCTCTCTCTCTCTCTCTCTGTTTTTTTACCATAGGGCATAAAGACTTTCAAAAAAGAGAGAACATGAGAAATATACCCAGGGGAGATATCCACACAACAATCCCTACTCCATTCTCCTCTTAAGAATCTGGGCACACATGCACATGCGATTGGCATGATTTTCTTCTTCTCTCTTTCTTTCTTTTTTTAAAGAGATTTTTCCCATAGACACACTTCCCAGAGATACAGAAAGTGAGAAATCATGCCTGGGGGTGGAGAGGGTGGTGGTATGTCCATGCCTCAATCCCTTCTCCATTCTCCGCGGGATTTTGGGCATACACACACAGGGGCATCTACGTGAGTATCAAGCCGTCTCATATCTCGGTCTTCCAAGTGGGAGTCCAACGCCTAAACCAGCGACTCCTGCTGGCCCCCAGCTTTTCTTAACCACCAGTAATTCTGAAATCATAAAGTACATTCTCCAAGTTGGAAAGGATACAAATACGATTATACAACGAAAGCTAATGAAAGGAATGTAAGCATTAAAAAATAAGAAAATTCCAAGTAATAACTATTCATAATGTGAACGGTGAATCGTCAGGACAAAGAGAATTAAAAAGTCGACTAGAAATACTAAAGCCTCATCTTAATTCCTTTTTATTCCCAAATAAAGACGGTTTATAACCAAGATCTTTTCGAAGAGTAAATCCCAGAAACCTTGTGCTGCCATCTAACGTTCCTTAGCGCCAACTATCGACAAGCAGCACCCCCACAGCATGGACACCGCGCCGCGAATCTGCTCCAGGCAGCCTGAGAAAACCTCACGGCGGAGCCAACCATCTGAGTCAAGAGACGGGCAGCAGTCCGAAAGGAGCCCCCTGCAAAGTGCTCTCGGGAAGGAAGTCTCGGCCTCGCGTTGTCTGCCGCGGGTGCGGCGCGGCCCGGCTACCGGACGAGGCAGGAGCGGGAGTCTGTCGGCGTCCTCCTCGAGGTCCAGCTCTCCTGCGGGGTCGTTCCGCTTCCACTGGATTCCCAGCTGAAGGGTCGCAGTGAGCTCGGCCGTCCTCGGTTCCACGGAGCTCTCTGGTCGCTTGGAGAGTCTTCGGTTTTCAGAAAGAAACTGTGCAGCTGCCAACACGGAGTGGAAAGCAGGTCCCTCCCCGAGTCACGGCTGTCCAATCAGGAAAGTAAAGCAGAGGCCCCGCCCCACGGTCTTCCACGCTCAGGATAGGCGGAGGCCGGGGCTCGGGCGCCGCCTCTGCGGAATCCCAATTCAGCACAGCGCCGCCCAGAAAACGCTGCTCCATCGCTTCAGCCCCGGGCCAGGAAGACATGAGTCTCTGAGAGTGCTGAGCAGACTGAGCTGTCAGGGCTACAGTAGGCCGGTATTTATGCTCTGGGGAGGGGGTGTGGTAGGGGGTGGGGGTAGGGGGCAACCCCGAGATCGGAAAGGAAAACGGAGTGGTTCCAAATTAAAGAAAATCAGTGCAAAAATAGAATACAATGAAACTTTAGAGAATACACAGAACACAGACAAATAATTCGTACACAAAAAATCGAAAATCATTTCCTCTCTACGTTTTACGTTACGTGGAATGTTATGCGGTTTACCTTCCCTTCTACCGTTTGGGGTTTTACTCTTGTCCATTTTTTCATTTACTCCGTAGTAACTCTTTACACTTCGCGTTTCAAGTTTGTTGTATAACTTGCAACGTTTTGGTTAATAACTCTTTAGCTTTTTGGTTTTGTCTAGTTTACTAGTTTGTTTTACACTTCACGCTTCCGTTATTATATTTTCCTCTTTTACTAATATTCATTGTTTTACTCTCAAACATCTTCATTTGTTTACTTTTCATTTTTTACGTTTCTCTTTGTCCACTCGGTATGTTTTATGTGTTGTTTGACCGTTTGTATTTCGTTTCGGATTTCCTGTCGATTTACTCTCTTCACCTTTTAACTTGTTACAGGTTCTTACAAGTCATATCTCCAAAGTGTTTTACAGATTTTTGTCTTAGGGTTCTCCGTTAACGTTAACGTTTCGTGTTCTCCCTCTCGTCTTAGTCCTCCATGAGTTTCTTTTTACTCGTCCTAAGTTTTAGGACTGACTTTTACTGTAACCACCTCTTCCCTCTCCTCCCCCGTAGAGTTTATCGGGGAGAACAGGCCGACCAACTTCCCATGACTTTTGAACACCGCGTCACCGCTTAGCTACGGGGAATCTCGGCCTCTTGGGCGTTTTTCTCGAGTTGTGTCTCTGCTACAGCCTGCGCTGCCGGAGCCGCCCACTGCTCAGGGGGCGGAGCTAGCGGGCCGCATCCCGGATGCTGCAGTTCCAGGATCCCCCTGGTGGCGTCGCTCGTGCACAGAGTCGGTGGGGAGCGGGCGATGCTTTTGAATCCGCGTTTGGTCCCAGAGCGTCCTGCCTTTATTTCTCGATTCTGGCACTGCCCATAGACTCCAGCACAACGTTTCTGGTCCATATGGGATCTGGAATTCTCTGTGCGCTCCCCTCTCGGGCCTAGCCTCGCCATTTCCCAGGGACTGGAGGTTTTACGTGGGCGTCGACCTGTTTTTCGCGGAGCTGAAACTAAAACCGCAAGAGCCGCGTTTTTTCTGTGCGGGAAGTTTTTTAGGATGCTTTCACTCCCCGGCGTTTTCTCCACGGCAGCACCGAGCACAGATGGCTCTGGAGCCCTCAGGTACACGGAGGGAACGCTTTGTACCAGAAAGAAAGACCGTCGGTGGCCTCCGCGGGGACATGGCGGTGCCTGAGCTCCTTGGGGCCCGGCCCGCTGCTTCCTCCCCTGGGTGTTCCTGGTCGCAGCAGGGCTCAGCCCTCCTGGCCCAGGGGGTCTGGGTGGTAGCACCGCTGGCGGGTCACACCTGCCCCTTCTCTTTACTCATTTCATTGTTTATCCCTATTTTGTTGTAGAGTTAATATAAAATTCTCTTACGTTGACAGATCAAAATGTATTATCGTGTGCGACATGATATCAATATTTTAAAAGGGATGACCAAGCCGAGCTAATTCGTGCACTACCTCAGTCGTCCTCATGTCTGTTTTGAAAACACTTCACAGCCCCGCATTGTACCAGAGCACAGTATGATGTTAGCTGCAGTCAGTATGTTGTAAAATAAGTCTAGAGGTTCCTCCTCCTATCTAACTGAAATGTTGTGCTCTTCCTCATCAATAGGTTTCCCAGCCTAATCACCTAGCCTATGGTAACCACCATACTACTCTCTGCTTCTTTAACATTTTTAGAATCCACACATGAGTGAGATCATAGGGTGTGTGTCTCTCTGGGTCTGTCTCCTTTTATTTAACAACTTGTCCTCTGGGTTCATCCTTAGGGTTGCAAATGACAGGATTCTTAGTGTATGGCAGAATAGTAACTCACTGTGTGTATATACAGAGTATTTTACTTCCTTCCTTCCTCTCAATTTTCTCTCCTTTCTTCTCCTTTTGCCAGGTTGTTTGTTCCCTAAATCTCAAAGTACTCCTAACTAGACCTCTCCAGTAGCTGAGATAACTGCTGTGCCCCACTGCCCCCGGCTGCAACATTTTTGTTAGCCAGTCATCATCGAAAGATTCTAGGGCTGATTCCAAGTCTTGGCTATCTGCAATAAACACGGGGCTGCACAAATCTCTTCAACAACCGATTTCATTCCTTTTGGATATATAGCTAGTAGTGGGATCATATGGGTCTTCTACATGTCATATGGTCCTTCCCTGAGTATTCAGTTTCCAATTTTTACTCCCCAGGGATTCCTGTACAAGGAGGCTTTCTCTCCCATAATGCCATTTTCCACCTCCACATTCCTCAACCTCTGATCAGCACCCTCTCCTCAGCCTTTGATAATAGTGAACCTATTTCATTGACTTCTATGACTCTCATTCTCCATAGTTTCTTTGCATCAGTAGACTGTCTCAGTGTGCTGGGCTGCTTCCTTTTTCTAGTCCCAACTTCTTAAATGCCCCTGGATGGAATATTTTGTTCTAGTAAATATTTTGGAATAATTTTCACTTACTTGTGGAATCTAGATTATCAGCATTGTGACAGAAAACAGAGGTACACTCTAAAAAGGCAGCTGAGGAGCCAGCCATTGGCATACTGATTCTCTCACTGGACCACCACATGGCCGATTGCAGTTCCAGTCCCTGGTCTGGTGGCCTGAAAATCACTCTGGTCTCATATGCATGCATGCCCAAGGTCCCAGGAGGAAAAGGGGTTAAAACGGGGCCGGCAGGTGGAATGGGGTTTAAGTTGTTGGAGTCCCACATGACTGATCATGATTTAAATCCTAGACATGGAAATTAATGTCCTGGACCTGGAAGCTTGCTTTCTAAGTTTCCCTCTCTTTTTCTCTCTGTCTCTTTCTGGTCAAAATAAAAAATAATAATGAAAAGGAGAAAAAAAATAAAATAAATAATTATTTTATGAAAAGAATTTTTAGGGGTCAACAGATGACATGGTGGTTGAGTCTTAACCATATTTAAGTATTACTGTGGCTTCAAAGAAGCTATTGATTCTGAAGTAGTAGGTTTTGATTGAGTTGACTGTTTTTAAAAAACTGTTTGGATTTCAATTGTGATGCAGTAGTTATAATAACAAACATTGGTTTTGTACAGACATTATATCCACTCTGGTGGATAAGCCCAATAAAGGTCATAAACCCCACCAAAAAAGAAATAAAATCTTCATTTGTCTTTGTTCCCTGAAATCACTAGTTCTCAGGAGCCATGGAAGAGTCTTCTGAAGGCCTGTCCCTTTCCTCTCCTAGATGAGCAGGGGAAAGAGGATTATTAGCGAGACAAAGGTGGGGCTGAAAGCAAGAAAATACTTTACCTTAAAATTTTTTAAAAGGAAATATTACCAAAAAATGAGAAGACAGAGACAGAGGCAGAGAGAAGGCTGGAGGGGCTCTCTACCACTTGAGTTTGTGGGATGGAGGCTGACTTATCAGTAGAAAAATATTCATTTTTCTTTTTTCCCTGAAATCACTGGTCCTTAGGAACCATGGAGGAGTCTTCTGAAGGCCTGCCCCTAGCCCCTCCACTCAAGTTTGTGGGCTGGAGGCCGAATTATCTGTAGAAAACCTTGATTTCTCTTTTGTCCCTAAAATCACTAGTTCTCAGGAGCCATGGAGGAGTCTTCTGTGCTATGACTTTTTTTAATTTGACCAGCGAGAGAGAGAAAGTAAAAGCAAGAAAGCATGCAAACAGGTCCAGGACTTGAACTGCTGTCACCTATGTAGGAATCCAGTGCCGTTAACCACCATGCCACCTGCCAGCCTCTCTCAGCAATATTTAAGTACACATTATTATTAACTATAATCATCATACTATACAATGAATGTCCAGAATTTATCCATTCTTTCTATTATTTTTCAATTTGTTATAGGGTGCTAACCTCGCTAGAGAGACAGAGAGATGCTGTTTCTCAGTCCCACACAAATCACGTCTCTAGTGAATTGGAAACGACCATTCTAATCACATCTTGGACCACAGAGTGATATTTTGGAGTTTTTACTGTCAAAAATGACATCATTCATGTGGCTATTCAGTTAACACCCATGAAATAGTATTTTGAAACATTGGCATGCCGTTCTTTGAAGCTTTTCCATTTTCTTTTTTAGTTTATATTTATCAGAAAATTTATTTTTGAAAGAAAATACACATTGGACATTAAAGTTCAGATTCTAGTGATTTTTAAATTTAATTCTCAACTTTCTCTGGAATTGATGATATCAATCCTACTATTTAACAGAAGGGGCATTTAGGGATGGAGATAATGAAATATTTTTTGAAGTCATTGAAAAGATAGTCCTCTACAAACTCTCTAGTCAATAAAAAATTATAGAATTTGGAATATATCAGGAGTTCTACAATTCTTTATCAGCAATGCTAAAATCCAGACGGTTCTGCAAACCTGATTGGCATATAAATTGGTTTGCAAAAATTTCTTGGCAACAAATTTAACTTGAATTAACTTATTGCTCAAGTGGGCTGCCTTTAAAAGTCCCAATCTGCATAAAAATGCTTCAGGAAGATTGGTTCCAGGACGTTGTCTCTGTGTTGCCTTTAGAAGGAGTGTTTTATTTCAACACAGGAAGTTTCGCAATTGCATCCTGCTTGGCAGGGAGGGGAGGAAACTTCAAGCGGCCATTACAGAACCTCTGGCCTCCTCTCACTCAGTTCAGGAACCGCCCAGAGAGGCTGTGGTAGGTTAGGGTGGGAGAGGGTTTGGGGCTGAGGAATAGCTAGAAATCCTGCAGGCGGCAGGAAAGCCCCAGCAGCGGCCAGGACTGACCAGGGTGGCCCCCAGGCTCGCCTGCTCCGTACCCCTCCGACTTCCGCCCGCTGGGTCGAAACCTGGGCTGAGACTGGGCTGTGTAGACTGTGCCACCGACCATCGCAGGAGGGAGAAAGGAGCTGCGATATGACTGACCGGCTTTGTTTCCTGTCCACAATGGACCCAGGGGAGTGAGGTGGCGCCAGGACGGGGAAAGTCCTTAGTGCTACAGGGGAGTGGGACCCCTGGGAGCCCAAAGGAGCCAGAATCCCAAGATCCAAAGTCAGTGCCTGGGAGGGCTGAGGTGCCGCCTACATGCTGGGCCTCCTGTTGCTGCCCCTGCTGGAGGCTGGTGCTGGTGGTGCTGTGGTCAAATTAAAATAACTTCTTTAGAATTGGTAATATCTGCTGGAAACCAGATCAGTGGCATTTGGTAATTGTGTTTCTAGAAATATGTCCATTTAATCTAAATGTTAAAATCTATTTACATAAAATTACTTATACCAACATATGATTATCTCTTTCTTATTTCTAATAGAGATATTTTTGCTGTATGACACATGTGCTCACTGGAGAGACAGAGAGGCAGAAAGTGAGAAATCATCCCTAAGGAAGATGGCCACTCCATAATCCCTTCTCCTTAATTCTCTTCTCAAGATCTTGGACATGCATGCACACACTCCCTGGCATGAGTTTAAGCTGCTTGGTCCGGGACTCAAACCATTGACTCTGTGGGAGTCCAGTAACCATTACTCCATCTGCTGGTCCCCATAAGATTATCTCCTTATTGTCTAGACAATCAGTAGTGAGGTTCTTTTTCTTATTTCCGACATTACGATAGTGTTAATTTGTTTCTCATCCTTTGTGGGTTTTGATCAACTTTTTTAGGGGTTACATATTTTGGCCTTGTTGATAATTTATCGTGTTTCTTTCATTTCTATGTCATAAATATATACTTTTATACGTGTGTATTTTCTTGGAACTTAATGGCTATTATTATTATTGTTATTGATTTCTTGAAATAGGTGTTTGAGAGCCAGCAGGTGATGTGCTGGTTACGGTGCTGGTTCCCACATAGCTGACTCTGCATTTCTACTCCTGGACCTGGCGTCATGAGAGTCATGCCAGGTGCACGTGTGTGCAAGCCAAAACCCTGAGAGGGAAATGGAAGAGAAGGGACTGCGTCATGGGCATTCCCCTGGGGAGTGATTTCTTACCTCCCCTCCCTTTTGTCCATCTCTGGTGAGCACACCGGGCTCTATAGGAAAAAGCAGGGTGGGGGCATAAAGAAGGACTTAAGATAAACTACTGATATGTTTCTAACCTAGCGGTTTAAAGATCACTTTTAGGTGCCAGCGGGGCACATGGATGTGCCAGTCCAAAATCAAGGAAGACTACAGAGAAGGAAAAGGGATTGTGGTGTGGTCATGCCCCAGGACATCCTCCTGGAGGGGATTTCTCATTTTCTCTCTCACTGTGTCAACGTGTCTCTCTCCAGGAAGCACACACACCCTATGTCAAAAAAAAAAAAAAAAAAAAAAATCCATCAATAAAATAAAGATTTTTTTTTTAATTTCTAAGCATAGTTTTAGGTGCATCCTTCTAGTTTTATGTTGAATAGTCATTAAAATTCTACGAAAACAATTACATCACTTCCACTGTGGATTTTTCTTGGACTAAAAGGTATTTAATGCATACAGTTGTTTTAGTTTCAATACGTGGCAGATTACTCATTAAAAAATGAGTTCTAGTTCACCACCAGGTAGGAACAGGTGACAAGAAAACCATAATTCTGCATCAGTCATCCAGAGAGAGTAGAACCCATCCATGAGAAGTAGAAAGGCCACTGCCACTTTTGATGGTGCCAGGCCAGTTTCTGTGAGAATAAGAAGCACACAGTCCTCAGCCCACATTCCACTTCGGCCAGCAGGCCCAGGTCAGCAGAGCAGCCCTGAGAACACCTGGCCGGGAAAAGATTTCTGCTCCTTCATCCTGGCTCTTCTGGGAGGCCATTGTTGGGCCCTGGCTGCACCTGAGCTTGCCCTGGCCAGCCTCTCCTCCCGGGCCTTTCCTCCTTCCTTCTCTCCCTTAGGCACGCTCTCCTTCACTATTACCAGCTCATACTTCCCCCCTCCCTGCCTCGGAGCTCTGAGGACTCTCAGCTAAGGCCCATCTATCTCCTCAGACTCTCCGTGGCATCAGCAGATGACATGCCCAGACGCTGCCACCCAGATGACTTGTCCTGGGGTGGAGGGTCAGGGTATACCATGCCTGGATACAAAAAAAAAAAAAAAAAAAAAAACCCAGCAGCCAGGCTGACTGTGCAGTGTTCTCTTCAGGCCTTGGCAGGCTTCCTTCTGGTCCCTGCTCCATCTGGGAGAATTTCACAGAAGCCTTAACTCTCAAAACCAAATGGAATTTAGAGAATATCAACCTCATCAGGAGGTCAAAGTGATCTAAGGAGGCCAGAGGTGGTGTGGAGATGAAGGTGCTGGACTCCCACATGGCTGACCTTGATTCGAGTCCCAGATCTGGCAGCTTGCTTTCTTGCTCTTGCTCTTTCTCTATGTCTCTCTGTCTCTCTCTGGTGAGCACAGATGCCCTAAAGCAAATTAAAATAATAATAATAATAAATAAAATAAAATAAAATAAAATAAGTAATCATTTAAAAAAACAAAGACTGAAAAGCAGGCACCTCCAACTTTGGAACTCCCAGCAAGGGGTTAATAACTGTTTTGGGCAAAGCACCTATGAACAACTAATTCTCCAGTCTCTGAATGCTTTTTTATTTTTTACAAGTATTTATTACATTTTACTTGTTATTATTTATTAATTAGAGAGATTTTTGCTATATAGCACATGTGCTCGCCAGAGAGGCAGAGGGACAGAAAATCAGAAATTACCACACAGGGGAATGGCCATTCAAATATCCCTTCTCCACCATTCTCTTCTCAGGATTTTGAACCTGCATGCACATGTGTCTGGTGTGAGTTTAAGCCGCCCGTTTCAGCACTCAAACCACAGCCGACTACATGGGAGTCCAGCGACACAACCATCACACTATCTGCTGGTCCCTATTTATTATTATTATTTTGTAGTTTGACCAGAGACAAACACACAGAGAGAGAAGGAAGGTAAGAAAGCAAGCCACCAGGTCTGGGACTTGAACTGTAGTCAGCCATGTGGGAGTCTAGTACATCAACCACTATACCACCTGCTGGCCCCACTCTCTCTGAATTCTAATACATATTCAACCCCAGAGCTCATGAATAGCTATGGTGCCCCTCTAAATGTTCTAGTTCTATAAAATGTGTAAGTCAAGGACAACCGGTTGGTTTAATGGTTATGTGGCTGGAGTCCCACGTAGTTGACCACGGTTTGAGTCCTGGACCCAGCTGCGTAAAACTTACACTAGGCACTTGTGCATCTGTGCCCCAAATCCTAAGAGGAGTATGGAGGAGGAGGGATAATGGTGTGCCCACACCCTGTGGGGGGTTATTTCTCGCTTTTTATCTCTCTGTCTCTTCAGCGTGTGCATGCGCTCTCATAGCAAAAAGCTCTCTAAATCAAACAGACAAACAAAAACACAACTGTGTAATGCAGATATGAATTCTTAAAATACATTTAATTGCCCAAGGAACTTTCTTCACTTCATATCTTCTAACTACACAAAATTTTTTAACTTCATTTAACAGTGGCATACACCCCACTATGGATTTGCTTATTTATTTATGTATTTATTTTTAATTTTCTATAGGGAATGTGTACTAACAGAGAGACAGAGATGAATCGAGAGAGCAAGCTGCCAAGTCCAGGATTCAAACTGCCACTGGCCACATGGGAATCCAGCACATTAACCACACACCACCTGCTCGCACCTATTTTTTTATTTTTTAACTTTTTATAGTTTTATATCTTAATCTTGTTCAAATTATTTTCCAAATAATTGCTTTTCTAATTAGTAATTCATTGTGTGTTTTGAGACATACACATTCTATTCGTTCTCATTTATTTGTATTTCACAGCCTTATATTTTGTAAAGGGTTATTTATTTCATTATATTGATTATTATCATTTCTAAAATTTCCTTCTAGGCCCATAAGAGACAGTGAGACAATCAGAGATAAAGCAAGGTCCTGCCAAGTCCAGATCTTGACTCATGGTTGACCATGTGGGAGTCCAGCATGCCACTGATTGGCCCCTGGGAAGTGTTTTTAAATTTTTTATTTAGTTCATTTCATTTTTCATTTAATATTTGAGGTAAATAAGTTAAATGGTAACTAATAAATTCAAGATAGAAAATAACTTAAAAAATAACTAACAAGCAAAATAGTAAATAAAATAGGATAACGGATAATAAAATACTAAGTGTATATAATACACCAAATAATTAATAAAATGCTTTAGAATGCAAATAGAAAGGAATTGAACCTAAACACAACAGTCAAGGGTCACGCACAGCTAAAGAATATTGGAGAATTAGAAGACACCCAGAAGTAACCCAAACATAAGCTGCAAGTCCTGTTAAAAAGTAAACAGAATGCGGGACCAGCAGTTAGCGTAATGGCTATGTCGCTGGACTCCCACGTAGTCAACTGTGGTTCGAGTCCCGGACCCGGAGGCTTAAACTCACTTCGGGTGCGTGTGCGTGTGCATGCGTGCCCAAGATCCCCAGAGGAGAACAGAGGAGAAGGGATTGCGGCGTGGCCATCCCCTCTAGGGGGTGATTTCTCGCTTTCTATCTCTCTGTCTCTCTCTGTCTGTCTGGCGAGCGCACGTGCCCTATAGAAAAACCTCTCCAAAAAAATAAAGTAAATAGAATGGTGCCACAGAACAAAACACCCACACTTTTTTTTGTTAAAAGGGGGGAAAAAACCTAATGAGTACTGTTCCTATAACATAGAAATGAGGAAAACTGCTAAATGGTGAGATCCTGCGACTAAGGTATTCCAATCTAAACCAAAGCCTAAAGTTGCTAAGAGTATAAAAAAGATAAAATTCCCACAGAACAACGACACAAAGTGACAGTCACAATTAAACCCATTTTCCTGCAACTAAGGAGTCCCAGTAGCCAGTAAGGTGACGTCAAGATCAGTTCAAATAAGGACTCGCAGTGACCAGCAGAGGGCGAAATGGTTACTTCAATGGACTTCGTTTTACCCACCCGGTTGAAGTCCCAGACCCCCTGGCATAAAACTCACGCCAGACTCGTGAGTGCCCGAGACCCCAAGAGAAGACTGGAGAAGTGATTGCAGCGTGGCTGTCCCTCTGGGGGGGGGGGGTGATTTTTCTCGCTTTCCGTCTCTCTGCTTCTCTCTATCTCTCCGGGCCCTATACCAAAAACATCTCTCTCTTAAAAAAAATTAAAAAAATAAAAAAAAAAAATTAAAAAAAAAAAAAAACACAAGACTTACGGTTCCTGAGACGGAGCGCTGTCCGACAAACCGCGCTTGTCAGCCTATCCTGACTCCCGTGGGTTAAACACAAGCACAGCGACGGCAGGACTCGGTACTGTGAAACCGAATTTGCTGTGACCAAGACATTCCAGGCACAGGACACACGACACTGGTAAAATCCAATCCTAGAACTATCCCAATTTCAGTCATCTGGATTTATAGGGGAGTTAAGCACCACGGACAAAGCCGCATGTGGGGACGGTTAGGAAACCGAAACTCGGCACCAATACAAACGCGCAGCCCGGAGTCCCCCCATCCGCTCCACTAGGAACTCGCTCACCCGGGACGTGCTCGGGCTAGAAAATCGCCATCGTTCGGCTCACTCTGACCTGTGTGGCTACACGGTGACGTCCCCCCGCTAAGAAACCCCGAGTGGAGGACACCGGCGTTGGTCCGCAATCCGGATTTGCTCTGGCTGAGTCCAGCAGGTGTGGATAATCCGGATCTCCGACGGACACGGTGTAGATAGACATCCCAGGCACCGCTACCTCCACACTTGCTAGGAAGAGCAAAGGCACGAAGAGACGAGACTGGCCAGGAGGTGGGATGGGGCGTCAGACGCGACCGCAGAGGGGCGAGACGCGCTGGTGGCGCCGGCGCTGGGAAGGAGAAGGCGCCTGCGCAGCTCAGTTGTGAAACCGTCTGCGTAATAAAACGGCTCCGCCCTCCAGCCGCGCCGCCACCGAGGGACGCCGGCTCCGCACAGGGCACGACGACCGGGAAACCGTCAGACCCGGGCAGCCGCGGTGCTGCCACCGAGGACATGCGGGCGCCGGGCGACAGCTGTGCCGCGGCCCGGGATTAGGGCGGGAGGGAAACGGGGACTGGGGCCCGCCAGGGCGCACTGGCGCTGGGGCAGAAATCCATCCGTGTGGGAGCAGAGGGCTGTCACCATAAACCGACGACCCACGAAAAGGTGCCGCGTCGCGACCGAGAGGCTCGGTGAAATCTGCGCAGTGACAGAAAGACCGCTGACCAGTGCCAAGGACCAGGGAGCTCACGGGAACGCGGGGACCTGCGACGGAGAAGTGGCGTCTTCGCGGTCCTGGACTGAGACAGCGCCCTCACCCAGCGGTAGGGAAAATGTTCTGCGCCGCCCGACCAGCGCCTCTGCGACCAGAAAAGCGACCAGTGCACCTCGCTGGTGTCGCGACCTGTTTCACCTAGGGGAACGGGGCGTGGGAATTCCACGGATTGTGTCGTCACCGCCCTTCATCACCTCCCGGAGTCGAGGCCAATCCCTTGCAGCTCCACTCATTTCCAAGGGATCCAATGTGGGGTTGGGGAAGGAGCTCAGAGAATGTCCTTCCTCTCTAGATAAGGAGACCCAACTTGAGATTGTTCTAGAATCATATATTTCTCTAAATATAATATTGTTAAGTGCAGCCATGGACCCAGCCCTGGTGGTGCAGATCACAGTTCAAATCCTGGACCCCGTGGCTTAAACTCACATCAAGCATGCATGCATGCATGCCCAAGATCCTGAGAAGAGAATGGAGGAGAAGGGATTGAGGTGTGGCCATCCCCCTGGGGGGGGGGGGGTGGTGGTGATTTCTTCCTTTCTCTTTCCTGTCTTTCTGGTAAACACATCCATCCTATAACAAAAACCCTGCAAAAAAAAAAAAAAATCATTTTATTGGAGCCTGTAGTGGTTAAGGGCGTTTGACTCCAACATGGACAACCTCCATTTGAGTCCCAGACATGGCGGCTTGTATTCTCACTTTCTTTCCCTCTCACTCCGTCCTTCACTGGACAAATTAAAATAAGTAAAATAAATAAAGTTTAAAATAATTATAACAATATAAAGAGTTTATTTAACTTTGCTTTATTTATTCATTTAATTAATTTTGATCACCAGAGAACAGAATGAGAGAGAGAGGGAAAGTGAAAAAGAAAGCCCCCAACGTCCTGGACTTTAACTGTGGTTGGCCGTGTTGCCAACCACCACGTGACCTGCCAACCCCCTTTTTTTCTTTTTAATAAGAGAGATTTGTGCTATAAGGCACATGCGCTGGCAAGCGAGGCAGAGTGAGACAGACACAGACAGCAAGAAATCACCCCCGGGGGGACAACCATGCTGCAATCCTTTCTCCTCTAGTTTCCTCTCAGGATTTTGGTTATGCACACGCACAGACACCCAGCCACTGTCCTCACTTTCAAGTCATCTGGACAGAGACTCCAACTACTGTGGACTATGTGGGAGTCCAGGAACAAAACCCTTACACCAGCTACTGGTCCCATGGTTCTTTTTTCTCTTTATTCTTCCATTTCTTTTTCTTTTTGTCTTTCTTATCTTCATTTTCTTCTATTTTTTTATTTTTTCTTTTCTTTTACATTGTTGTTGTTGTTATTGTTCTGTCTGGCATTTTGTTATCCTTACCAATGGGCAGTGCTCTGGTGAAATGCTGAGACACAGGGAGAGAAAGCGTCCCCCGTGGGGCATGGTCACAAGGCAATAAAAGTAATTCCCATCCTGTCAGGGTTTGGGGTTAGGCAGACACAATCACTAAGTGTGCTTTCTAGACCTGAAGGGCAGAGATAGAAATGTATTAGACCCCATGTGGGATCTGGCCTCTCTCCCTCTCTCTCTCTCTCTCTCTCTCTCTCTCTCTCTCTCTTAGGTTTTTGACAAAGGGCACAAGGACTTGGCAGAAAGAGGGACAGTGAGAGGGGACAGGTGAAATCACCCCCAGAGGAGATGACCACACTTCAATCACTCCTCCTTTCTCCTAAGAGTCTGGGCACACAGGCACATGTGCCTGGCCTGATTTTCTTTCCTTTTTAAAGAGATTTTCCCTAAAGGGCAGTTGCACTTGCCAGAGAGATGGCAAGAAAGTGAGAAATGATGCCTTGGGAGGGGTGGAATGTCCTGCCTCAAACCTTTCTCCATCCTCCACCGCGATTTGAGGCAAACACACATAGGCACACAGCATGAGTTTCAAACCCAGGAGTCCCAGTCTCACATTTGGGTTTACCTGAGGAAGCCCAGCACTTTAGCCACAGCCTCCTACTGGACCCATGCCCCAGATTTTTTTCCCTTTTTTTTTTTTTTTTTTTTTTTTTTTTTTTTTGCCCCTTCAGTCTCCTGCTTTTTGTAACCACCAGTAATTCTGAAACTATGGTACACCCTCCAAGTTTGAAAGGATTCAATTACGATCATACAGCGAGATCTACAATGAAAGGAATGTGTTTTTTAAAAATAGGAAACCTCCTATTAACTATTCATAATGTGAATACTGAATCGTCAAGACAAAGAGAATTTAAAAATTGACAAATACCAAAGCCTCATCTTAATTCATTTTTATTCCCAAATAAAGACAGTTTATAACCAAGATCTTTTCACAGAGCAAATCCCAGAAACCTTGTGCTGCCATCTAACGTTCCTTAGCGCCAACGATCGACAAGCAGCACCCCCACAGCATGGACATCGCGCCCCGAATCTGCTCCAGGCAGCCCGAGAAAACCGCATGGTGGCGCCACCCATCTGGGTGGAGAGATGGGCAGCAGTCCGAAAGGAGCCCGCTGCAAAGTGCCCTCGGGAAGGAGGTCTCGGCCTCGCGCTGTCTGTCGCGGGTGCGGCGCGGCGGGGCTACGCGACCAGGCAGGAGCAGGAGTCTGTCGGCGTCCTCCTCGAGGTCCAGCTCTCCTGCGGGGTCGTCCTGCTTCCACTGGATTCCCGGCTGAAAAGTCGCAGGGAGCTCGGCCGTCCTCGGTTCCACAGAGATGCAGTCGCTGGGCCAGTCTTCGGTTTGCAGAAAGAAGCTGGGCAGCCGCCAACACGGAGTGGAAAGCAGGTCCCTCCCCGAGTCACGGCTGTCCAATGAGGGCTCTCCGAACTCAGGAAAGTAAAGCAGAGGCCCCGCCCCACGGTCTTCCGCGCTCAGGATAGGCGGAGGCCGGGGCTCGGGCGCCGCCTCTGCGAAATCCCAAGTCAGCATCGCGCCGCCCAGAAAACGCTGCTCCATCTCTTCAGTCCCGGGCCAGGAAGACGTGAAGACGTGAGTCTCTGAGAGTGCTGAGCAGGCAGAGCTGTCAGGCCTACTGGGGCCCGGGTATTTATGCTCTGGGGCGGGGGTGTGGTAGGGGAGTGGGGGTAGGGGGCAATCCCGAGATCGGAAAAGAAAACCGAGTGGTTCCAAATTAAAGAAAATCAGTGCAAAAATAGAATACAATAAAGCTTTAGGGAACACACAGAACACAGAGAGTTCGTACATAAAAACTCGAAAACCATTTCCTCTGTACGTTTTACATTACGTGGAATGTTATGCGGTTTACCTTCTCTTCTACCGTTTGGGGTTTTGCTCTCGTCCATTTTTTCATTTACTGCATAGTAACGTTCATTGCACTTTGCGTTTCAAATTTGTGTATAACTTGCAATGTTTTGGTTAATAACTCTTTAACCATTTGGTTTTGTCTAGTTTACTAGTTGAACGTTTTACTCCTCACGCTTCCATTAGTACATGTTCATCTTTTACTAGTAGACATTGTTTTATCATGATTTCTTTACTTTTGACGTTTCTGTTTGTACAACTCGGTATGATTTACGTTTCTTGTTGTTAACCGTTAGGATTTTGTGTCGATTTGCTGTCTTCGCCTTTTAACTTAACACGTTTTCACGTTACAAGTGACATCCCTCGTGTAAGAGCGCTTCACATGTACACTTCCGTGTTTTATCCGTACTCCGTGTTTTCTCTTTGGGTTCTCCGTTCCAGTTAACGTTCCGGTTAACATTTCGTTTCGTGTTCTCCCACGGGTTTCTTTTTACCCGTTGTAAACTCACGGACTAAGATTTACTTTATACCACTTTGTCCGTTTTCGTTTCATCGGGGAGAGCAGGCCACGAACTGGCCACCTTCATATGACTTTTGAATACCACGTCACCGCTTAGCTACGAGGCATCTCGTCTTTTCATGCGATTTTCTGGAGTGAGTCTCAACTACACGCTAAGCTGTCCAGGGCCACCCACTGTTCAGGGGCGGAGCTAGCTAGCCGCAGTCCGGCTACTGCAATTCCAGGATCTCCCTGCTGGCGTCGCTCGTGCACAGAGCCCGTGGGCCGCTGCGGAGGTCTGGGATCCGCGTTTTGTCCCGGAGCGTCCTGGCTGATTTCTGGTTTCTGGCACCGCGCATAGACTCCAGCACAACGTTTGTGGTCCATGTGGGACCTCGAGTTCTCTGTGCGGTCTCTCTTCCAGCCTAGCCTTCATCTCCCAGGGCCCTGAGGCCTTACGTTGGCGGCGACCTGTTTTTTCGCGGAGCTGACGCTAAGAAGGCAGAGCCGTTTTCCTCTCGGTACAGATTTTGAGGGCGTTTTCACTACCTGCCTTTTCCTCCGCGGCCCCAAGGAGCACCGGTGGCTCTAGGGCCCGCAGGTACGCGGAGGGAACGCTTGGTGCCAGACAGAAAGACCGTCGGTGGCCTCCGCGGGGACATGGCGGTGCCTGAGCTCGCTGGGGCCCGACCCGCTGCTTCCTCCCCTGGGTGTTCCTGGTCGCGGCAGCGCTCAGTCCTCCTGGCCCAGAGGGTCTGGGTGGTAGCACCGCTGGCGGGTCACACCTGTCCCTTCTCTTTACTGATTGCATTTTTTATCCCTATTTTGTTGTAGAGTTAATATAAAATTCCCTTAAGTAGATCAAATTGTGTTATTACCGTGTGGGACTGATGTGGCTGGGCCGGGAACTCCGAATATCCCAAGGCTCACTATTGCCATTCCAGGCCTCTGTGCCTCTGTGAATTCTCTGCCTCCACCTCTCCCCCTGTGAAGTAATAAAACAACCGAGACCTTTAGTAGCTGAACACCCTGCTTATCTGACCCTTTCTTCCTGAGAACAAAATCTGGGCTACATCTTCCAGATGGGCTGCTTCTTCCTAATGGGCTACCCCTTAGCCCACTGGAAACCACCCCTTCCCAAATTTCCCTGGTAAAAGACTATTCGACCCCTAAGAGGGGTTGGAGATTTTGAGTGTTAAGTCTTCTGCACCTGCCTTGGTGTTAAAGAGTTACTGGTCTCTCCCAAGTGCTCTCTGTTTGTTCCCTGGCACTCTGGTTTTCTGCAGCAGGACATGATATGGATATTTTGAAGGGGATGACTAAGCCGAGCTACTTCGCATGTGCACTACCTCAGTGGTCCTCATGTCTGTTGTGAAAACACTTCACAGTCCCGCACTGTACCAGAGCACAGTGCGATGGTAGCTGCAGTCAGTATGTTGTCCAGTAGGTCTCGAGCTCCCTCCTCCTATCTAACTGAAATTTTGTGGCCCTTCCTCAACAACCGGTTCCCCAGCCTACCCACCGAGGCTATGGTAACCACCATACTACTCTCTGCTGCTTTAACATTTTCACAATCCACACATGAGTGAGATCATACGGTGTGTGTCTTTCTGGGTCTGTCTCCTTTTACTTAACAGCTTGGCCTCTAGGTTAGTCCTTAGTGTTGCAAATGACAGGATTCTTTGTATATGGCAGAATAGTAGCTCACTGTGTGTATATACAGCGACAGCTGTGTCTCAGCCCAGGATTAGGGCGGGAGGGAAACGGAGACTGGGGCCCGCCAGGGCGCACTGGCGCTGGGGCAGAAATCCATCCGTGTGGGAGCAGAGGGCTGTCACCATAAACCCACGACTCACGAAAAGGTGCCGCGTCACGACCGAGAGGCTCGGTGAAATCTGAGCAGTGACAGAAAGACCGCTGGCCAGTGCCATGGACCAGGGAGCTCACGGGAACTCGGCGACCTGCGACGGAGAAGTGGCCTCTTCGTGGTCCTGGACGGAGACTGCGCCCTCACCCAGCGGTCGCGAAAACATCCGACCAGCGCCTTCGCGGCAGCAAAAGCGACCAGTGCACCTCGCTGGTGATGATCACCTGTTTCACCTAGGAGAACGGGGCGTGGGAATTCCATGGATTGTGTCGTCACTGCGCTTCATCACCTCCCATAGTCAGGGACCAATCCCGTGCAGCCACTCTTCATTTCCTAGGGATCCTAGGCGGGGTTGGGGAAGGAAACAGAGAATGTCCTTCCTCTCTAGATAAGGAGACCCAACTTGAGGTTGTTCTAGAATCATATATTTCTCTAAATATTACATGGTTGGGACGAGCAGTTAGCGTAATGGCTATGTCGCTGGACTCCCACGTAGTCGACCGCGGTTCGCGTCCCGGACCCGGTGCCTTAAACTCACGCTGGGCGCGTGTGTGTGCGTGCCCAAGATACCGAGGAGAATGGAGGACAAGGGATTGCGGCGTGGACATCCCCTCTAGGGGGTGATTTCTCACTTTCTATCTCTCTGTCTCTCTCTGTCTGGCAATCGCACGTGCCCTATAGCAAAAACCTCTCCAAAAAAAAAAAAAAAATTACATTGTTAAGTGCAGCCATGGACCCAGCACTGGTGGTGCAGACAGTGGCCCTACTGGACTGCAGACTTTGAAGCCGCATCTCTGTCCTGAGTTCAGAATCCCACTCTGGCCTAAAACACCCAAAGTGAGCAAATGACCCAAGAGCCTGAGGACCTGGGGGGCCAGGTCCAGGGGATCAGGGAGTGAAAAGACACTGCTGAGGGGGCTTCTCTCTGTTTCTCTCTGTCCTCTCTACCTGTCTTCCAGGTGGTCTCTCTATCTGGAATAAAATTAATAACAGCAAAAAGATACAGCTATGGTTTGATTATAACTGTAATTCACTAACTTGGACTTCATAGTTTTTTTGTTTTTGTTTTTGTTTTTGTTTTTTTAGAGGTTTTGCTATAGGGCACATGCGCTGGCCAGAAAGACAGAGAGACAGAAAGCGAGAAATCACTCCCAGGGGGTATGGCCATGCTGCAATCCCTTCTCCTCCATTCTCCTCTTGGGATCTTGGGCACACATGCACAGGTACCCAGCGTGAGTTTAAGCCACCGTGTCCAGGACTCGAACCGCTGTCTCTATACTCTCTACTGTGATTGCATTTTGGTTCCTCCATCCTTACCAGGCCTTTTAGCAGGTAAGTGAGGGGGATGACTGCTCACCAATCCCTTCTCCTCTACTTTTCTCTCAGAATTTTAGGCACCCACACACCCAGTGTGAGTTTCAAGTCACTGGGTCTGGGACTCAAAACACTGCCGACCACGTGGGGAGTACATCCCTTAATCACTATGCCACTCGCTGGCCTCTTTTATCTACTTCTCCATGGAAGAACTGTAAGATAGAAAACCTATAAAAATTCACATTAAATATTGAAAGGGATTTTCCTTCTTTTAATTATTTTTTTTGTACAAAAGATGCATGATCACTTCAAAGCATTCTCTAAATATCCCATAAATATTTTTAAACTAACACATCTATATATTTTATTAAAGATATCTGGATTCTGGGGACCAGCAGGTGGCGTAGTGGTTAAGGTGCTGGACACTCCCACATGGCTGATCACGGTTCAAGTCCTGGACCTGGTAGCTTGCTTTCTCACTTTATCTCTCTCTCTCTCTCTCTCTTTCTCTCTCTCTCTCTCTCTCTCTATCTCCCTCTGGTCAAATTAAAATAACAGAATGAATATATGAAATAAATAAAATAAATCTTAAAAAATATCTATATTCTTATGTATTTGCTTCTGTATTACTTACAGTTGAGAACTCCTGAGAGAGAAGGGAAGAAGCACCTGTGGACAGGGTCTGCTCCTGCCACAGCTCCAGCCTTTTCTTCCAGCCCAGGAGGTTCCCGGGTAGAGGCACAGGCCTGCTGTGCTCTGGGTCTCCTGGGCAGCCTGTCTGATCCCTGGGTGGAGAGGTCCTCTGATTTCCATCACTGCAGTCTACTCCCTACGGACTGCACCACAAGGAGGACCTAGTTTTTAAGGTTTTTACATTTTTATTTCTTCTACAAGTCAAAAAGACAGAAACATCACCCCCCAAAAAGGTCCTGATGCCTTGATCCACCTCCCTCCACCTTCAGCCACCCCTTATCAGGGGCATGGATATGCCTGATCTACTCAGGGGAGTGTCCTAACAGGAGCCCAGGCCCTCCCATCTGGATCGACCTCCACATTTTTACCTCTGTGCCACATTCAGGCCTCTGGGGTTTGCTTTCCTTTTTCCTTCTTTTTAAAAATTATTTAATGTTTTATTTACTCATTTATTATTTTTTTAATTTGACCAAGATATACAGAGAGAGAGAAAGAGAAAGAGAAGAGGAAAGCAAGAAAGCAAGCCACCAGGAACAGGACTCGAACCGAGGTCAACCAATTGGGAGTGTTTAGTGCCTTAAGCACTATGCCAACTGCTGGCCCCGTTTTTCCCCCCTATTTTATAAGAGAGAAAATTTTTGCTATGGGGCTTGTCGGCTCACCAGAGAGACAGAGAGTGACAGACAGACAAATAGCAAGAAATCACTCCTTAGTGGGGATGGCCATGCAGCAATCCCCATTGCTCCATTCTCCCCTTCGGGTTTTGGTCACGCACACCCACCCACTGGGGAGAGTTTTAAGACCCCGGTGCATATATTCAAACCACTGTGGACTGTATTGGAGTCCAGCAAAGTAAGCATTTTGCGATTTGCTAATACCTCTCTTTTTTTTTTTATTAAAGAATTATTTTGAGACCAGTAGTTGGCATAATGGCTATGTCGCAGGAATCGCATATAGTCGATCACAGTTCAAATCCTGGACTTGGTGGCTTAAACTCACATCAAGCATGCGTGCGTGCATGCCCAAGAGCCTGAGAATGGAGGAAAAGGGATTGAGGTGTGGCCATTCCCCCTGGTGAGTGATTCCTTCCTCTCTGTCTCTTGTCTTTCTGGTGAACACGTCCATCCTATAGCAAAAAAACCCTGCAAAAAAAAAAAAATCATTTTATTGGAGCCCGTAGTGGTTAAGGGCGCTCGACTTCCTCATGGCTAACCTCGGTTTGAGTCCCAGACCCAGCGGCTTGCATTCTCACTTTCTCTCTCACTCTGTCTTTCACTGGACAAATTAAAATAAGTAAATAAATAAACTTAAAAATAATTATAAAAATATAAAGATTTTATTTAACTTTTTTATTTATTTCTCTTTTTTTTGCAGAGAATTTTGCTATAGGGCACGTGCGCTCGCCAGACAGACAGAGAGAGAAAGAGAGACAGAAAGAGAGAAATCACCCCCCAGGGGGGATGGCCACTCCGAAATCCCTTGTCCTCCATTCTCCTGTCCGGATCTTGGCACAAACGCACACGTGCCCGGCGTGAGTTTTAAGCCACCAGGTCTGAGACTCGAACCGCGGTCAACTACACGGGAGTCCAGCGACATAGCCATTATGCTAACTGCTGGTCCCTCTAACTTTTTTTAAATTTATTCATTTATTTCATTTTGACCACAGAACAGAATGAGAGAGAGAAGGAAAGTGAGAAAGAAAGCCCCCTCATCCTGGACTTAAACTGTGGTCAGCCATGTTGCCAACCACCATGCGACTTGCCAGCGCCCCCCTTTTTTTTTTTTTTTTTTTTTTTTTTTTTTTTTTTAATGAGAGAGATTTTTGCTATAAGGCACATGTGCTGGCAGGAGTGGCAGAGTGAGACACAGAAAGCAAGAAATCACCCCCTGGGGAACAGTCATGCCACAATCCTTTCTCCTCTAGTTTGCTCTCAGGATTTTGGTCATGCACGCACACGGACACTGCCACTGTCCTCAGTTTCAAGTCACCTGGTCAGGGACTCCAACTACTGTGGACTATGTGGGAGTCCAGGAACAAAATCCTTACACCAGCTACTGGTCCCATGGTTTTCTTTTTCTCTTTATTCTTCCTTTTTTTTTTTTTTTTTAACTTTTTCTCTTATCTTCATTTTTTTCTTTTTTTTCTTTTTTCTTTCTTTTTTTTTTTCGTTGTTGTTTTTGGTTTTCTGTCCTCCTTGCCAATGAGCAATGCTCTAGTGAAAGGCTGAGACAGAGGGAAAGAAAGTATCACCCAAGTGAGACATGGTCACAAGGTAATAAAACCAATTCCCACGCTGTCAGGGTTTGGGGTTAGACAGACCCCAATCACTAAGTGTGCTTTCTAGACCTGAAGGGCAGAGATAGAAACCTATTAGACCCCTTGTGGGATCTGGCTTCTCTCTCTCTCCCTCTCTCATAGGTTGTTTTTTTGTTTTTGTTTTTGTTTTTTTTTTTTTTTTTTTTGAGAGGTTTTTCGCTATAGGGCACGTGCACTCGCCAGACAGACACAGAGAGACAGAAAGCGAGAAATCACCCCCCAGGGGGGATGGTCACGCTGCAATCCCTTCTCCTCCATTCTCCTCTCAGGATCTTGAGCACGCACGCACACGTGCCCAGCGTGAGTTTTAAGCCACCAGGTCCGGGACGCGAACCGCGGTCGACTACGTGGGAGTCCAGCGACATAGCCATTACGCTAACTGCTGGTTCCCTCTCTTAGGTTTTTGACAAAGGGCACAAGGACTTGGCAGAAAGAGGGAAAGTGAGAGGGAACAGGAGAAATGACCCCCAGAAGAGATGGCCACACTTCAATCACTTCTCCGTTCTCCACCTAAGATTCTGAGCACACACGCACATGTGCCTGGCCTGATTTTCTTTCCTTTTTAAAGAGATTTTCCCTAAAGGGCAGTTGCACCTGCCAGAGAGATGGCAAAAAATTGAGAAATCATGCCTAGGGAAGGAGTGGAATGTCCTGCCTCAAACCTTTTTCCATTCTCCACAGGGGTTTCAGGCAAACACACAGGCACACAGCATGAGATTCAAGCCTAGGAGTTCCGATCTCATAAAGATTTTACCTGAGGAAGTCCAGCACTTTAGCCACAGCCTCCTACTGGACCCCCGACCGGGAATTTTTTCCCCTCTGCTCAGCCTCCTGCTTTTTGTAACCACTAGTAATTCTAAAACTATGGTACACCCTCCAAGTTTAAAAGGATTCAAATATGATCATAAAGCGAGATCGACAATGAAAGGAATGTGTTAAAAAAAAAAAAAGAAAAAGAAACCTCCAAGTAATAACCATTCATAATGTGAACACTCAATCGTCAAGACAAGGAGAATTAAAAAGTTGACAAGAAATACTAAAGCCTCATCTTAATTTATATTTATTTTCTAAATAAAACCGCCTTAAAACCGAGAATCTTCAGAGCAAATCCCAGAAACCTTGTGCTGCCAAAAATCCACAAGCAGCACCCCGACAGCATGGACATCGCGCCCCAGGCAGCCTGAGAAAAACGCATGGTGGCGCCACCCATCTGGCTCGAGAGATGGGCAGTAGTCCGAAAGGAGCCCGCTGCAAAGTGCCCTCGGGAAGGAGGTCTCGGCCTCGCGCTGTCTGTCGCGGGCGCGGCGCGGCGGGGCTACGGGACCAGGCAGGAGCGGGAGTCTGTCGGCGTCCTCCTCGACGTCCAGCTCTCCTGCGGGGTCGTCCTGCTTCCACTGGATTCCCGGCTGAAAAGTCGCAGGGAGCTCGGCCGTCCTCGGTTCCACGGAGATGCAGTCGCTGGGCCAGTCTTCGGTTTTCAGAAAGAAGCTGGGCAGCCGCCAACACGGAGTGGAAAGGAGGTCCTTCCCCTAGTCACGGCTGTCCAATGAGGGCTCTCCGAGCTCAGGATAGTAAAGCAGAGGCCCCGCCCCACGGTCTTCCGCGCTCAGGATAGGCGGAGGCCGGGGCTTGGGCGCCGCCTCTGCGAAATCCGAAGTCAGCGCCGCGCCGCTCAGAAAACGCTGCTCCTTGGCTTCAGTCCCGGGCCAGGAAGACGTGAGTCTCTGAGAGTGCTGAGCAGGCAGAGTTCCCCTTCACTTAGTCGTCCACGAGTTTCTATTTACACGTTTTCTACGGTTTAACTTCAAATACCACGTTGCCCGTTTTCGTTTATCGGGGAGATCAGGCGACGAACCGGCAACCTTCATATGACTTTTGAACACCGCATCACCGCTTAGCTATGGGGGAATCTTGGCCTTTTGGGCGTTTTTCTCGAGTTAGTCTCTGCTACAGGCTGCTCTGCCTGAGGCCGCCCACTGCTCAGAGGGCGGAGCTAGCGGGCCACATCCCGGCTCAGCTGCTGCAGTTCCAGGATCTCCCTGGTGGCGTCGCTCGTGCACAGAGCCCGTGGGGAGCGGGCGAAGCTTTTGGAGCCGCGTTTTGTCGGGGAGTGTCCTGGCTGATTTGTGGTTTCTGGCACAGCCCGTAGGCTCCAGCACGACGTTTGTGGTCCGTGTGGGACCTGGAGGTCCCTGTGCGGTCGCTTGTCGGGCCTAGCCTTCATCTCCCAGGCACCGGGGGCTTTACGTGGGCGGCGACCCGTTTTTGGCGGAGCGGACACTAAGAACGCAGAGCCGCCGTTTTTCTGTCGGTAAAGTGTTTCAGGGTGTTTTCACTTCCTGGCCTTTTCTCCACGGCAGCACCGAGCACCGACGGCTCTAGAGCCCGCAGGTACGCGGAGGGAACGATTTGTGCCAGAAAGAAAGACCGTCGGTGGCCTCAGCGGGGACATGGCAGTGCCTGAGCTCTCTGGGGCCCTGCCCGCTGCTTCCTCCACTGGCTGTTCCTGGTGGCTGCAGCGCTCAGCCCTCCTGGCCCGGGCGGTCGGGGTGGGTAGCACCGCTGGCGGGTCACACCTGCCCCTTTTCTTCACTTATTTCATTGTTTATCCCTATTTTGTTGTAGAGTTAATATAAAATTTTCTTAAGTACATCAAATTGTGTTATTATCCTGTGCGACGTGATAGCAATATTTTGAAGGGGATAGACATTGTGGGATGACTAAGCCCAGCTAATTTGCATGTGCACTACCTCAGTGGTCCTCATGTCTGTTGTGAAAACACTTCACAGCCCCGCGTTGTACCAGAGCACAGTGCAATGGTAGCTGCAGTCAGTATGTTGAACAGTAGGTCTCATGCTCCCTCCTCCTATCTAACTGAAATTTTTTTTTTTTTTTTGGAGAGGTTTTTCACTATAGGGCGCGTGCGCTCGCCAGACAGACAGAGAGAGACAGAGAGACAGAAAGCGAGAAATCACCCCCCAGGGGGGATGGTCACGCCGCAATCCCTTCTCCTACATTCTCCTCTCGGGATCTTGGGCACGCACGCACACGCGCCCGGCGTGAGTTGTAAGCCACCGGGTCCGGGACGCGAACCGCGGTCCACTACGTGGGAGTCCAGCGACATAGCCATTACGCTAACTGCTGGTTCCCTCTAACTGAAATTTTGTGCCTATCTTCAACAACCAGTTCCCCAGCCTAACCACCAAATCTATGGTAACAACCATCCTACCCTCTGCTGCTTTAACATTTTCACAATCCACACATGAGTGAGATCATACGGTGTGTGTCTTTCTGGGTCTGTCTCCTTTTACTTAATCGCTTGTCCTCTAGGTTCACCCTTAGTGTTGCAAATGACAGGATTCTTAGTGTATGGCAGAATAGTAGCTCACTGTGTGTATATACAGCATATTTTCCTTCTTTCCTTCCTCTCAATTTTCTCTCCTTTCTTCTCCTTTTGCCAGGTTGTATGTTCCCTAAATTTCAAGGTACTCCTAACTAGGCCTCTCCAGTAGCTGAGATAACTGCTGTGCACCACTGCTTCTGGCTGCAACATTGTTGTTAGACAGTAATCACTGAAGTCTCGTCTAGGGTTGATCCCAAGTCTTGGCTACTATCTGCAATAAACACGGGGCTGCACAAATCTCTTCAACACACTGATTTATTTCATTTCGTTTGGATAAATAGCTAGTAGAGGGATCGTATGGCTCTCCTACATGTCATATGGTCCTTCCATGAGTATTCTGTGTTCCCAGTTTTCACCTCCCAGGGATTCCTGTCCAAGGAGGCTTTCTTTCCCACAATGCAGTTTTCTACCCTCTACACACTTCTCAACCTTTCTTCAGCATTTGATAACAGTGAACCTATTTCATTGGCTTCTATGACTCTCCTTCTCCATAGTTTCCTTTGCATCAGCAGACAGACTATCTCAGTGTGCTGCGCTTCATCCTTTTTCTATTCCCAACTTCTGACGTGCTCCTGTTTGGAATATTTTCATCTAGTAAATATTTTGGAATAATTTTTATTGTTTGTGGAATCTAGATTATCAACCTTGTGACAGAAAACAGAGGCAAACTCTAAAAGGTCATTTGAGAGGCCAGCCTTAGGCATACTGGTTCTCTCACCGGACCGCCACATGGCCGACTGCCATTCCAGTCCCAGGGCCTGTGGCCTGAAACTCACTCTGGGAACATAGACATGCATGCCCAAGATCCCAGGAGGAAAAGGGGGAAGAAGGGGTCCGGCAGGTGGAGTGGGGTCTAAGGTGTTGGAGTCCCACATGACCGACATGTTTGAAGTCCAAACTTGGAAGCTTGCTTTCTCACTTTCCCTCTCTCATTTTCTCTCTGTTTCTGGTCAAAATAAAAGAAATTAGTAGGAAAAATAAAATAAAAGAAAATAATGTAATAGTTATTTTTAAAAAGATTTTATAGTGACCCGCAGGTGACATGGTGCTTGAGGCACTGGACACTCCCACATGGTGGACCACAGCTTGAGTACCTGACCTGGTAGCTTGCTTTCTCATTCTCTCTGTCTCAACACACACACACATACACACACACACACACACACACACATACACACACACACACACACACACACACACACTGTCCCTCCCTGGTCAAATTAAAATAAATAAGTAAATAAATAAATAAGCTTTGTTCATTATCTTTGTTTTATTTAATTTGAGCAAGGAGAGAGAGGGAGAGGAAAAGTGAGAAAGTCACCAGGTTCAGGACACAAACTGTAGTTGGCAATATTGAATTCCAACACGTCAACTACCACGTCATCTGATACACCAATAAATAATTCTTTAAAAAAAAATAGAAGAAAAGGGATTGCCTTCTGGCCATCCTCATGGGGGTGATTTCTCATTTTCACTGTCACTGTCTCTGTCTCTCTATCTCTCTCTACAGTGAATACATGTGCCCTATCACAAAAACATCTAATAATATTTAAAAGGATCTGAGATAAATTTGATATAAAAATTTACTATCGACAAAAGGCAGTTAAAGAAAACCAGTAAGTTCCAAGCTGACACCAGAGAGAGAGAGTTCTGCATTAACACCCAGGTTTGGGAACCAGCAGTTAGCGTAATGGCTATGTCGCTGGACTCCCACATAGTCAACCACGGTTCGCGTCCTGGACCCGGAGGCTTAAAACTCACACCAGTCGCGTGTGCGTGCATGCCCAAGATCCCGAGAGGAGAATGGAGGAGAAGGGATTGCGGGTTGGCCATCCCCCTTGGGGGTTGATTTCTCACTTTCTGTCTCTATGCCTCTCTCTGTCTGTCTGGCGAGTGCAAGCGCCCTATGGCGAAAACCTCTCAAAAACAAAAACAAAAAAAAAACACCCAGGGCTGTAGGGACAAGAGAAGGAATGTTGTGAGAGGAGAGAGTGGAGCAGAGAAAGTGCTGCCAGAGGAGACAGGGAACACAGAAGGTGTAGGAGGCTGTTGCCAGGGTGACACAGAACACTGATTTAAAGTAAATCTTGTACTTAAAGACTTATGTTCTTATATAACAATTAAAAAGTGTACTATAGGGAACCAGCAGTTAGTGTAATGGCTATGTCGCTGGACTCCCACGTAGTCGACCGCAGTTCGTGTCCTGGACTCGGTGGCTTAAAACTCACGCCAGGCACGTGTGCGTGCGTGCCCAAGATCCCGAGAGGAGAATGGAGGAGAAGGGATTGCGGCGTGACCATACCCCCTGGGGGGTGATTTCTCGCTTTCTGTCTCTGTGTCTCTGTCTGTCTGGTGAGCACACTCGCCCTATAGTGAAAACCTCTCCAAAAAAAAAAAGAGTGTACTATAGTAAGTACATAAACCAGGAACATAGCCATTCTTTCTCTCTGTCACGTATCATTTGCTGTGTACATTTCTAGGTCCTGTCCTTTCAATGGAACCAGAGACCTGGTACTGAACCCCACCATCCCCCAAACACCTGGGTATGCATGGCTGCAGGTGAAGGGGTCAACAAGCCAACATGGGATCTGCTGTAAGTCCTGCCACCTCCTGGGTGGAAACAGACAGTAAAAAGGCCTGCAGGAAATAACTTTATAATGGGATAGGTGCTATCCAAGGAGTTACATATGTTCATTAGAAAGCTGTCAGGTAGAAGGGTGCTACTTGTTTTTTTTTTTGTTGTTGTTTTTTTTAAGAAGTATTTTTTTATGGTCATTTTATTTTATTTTTTTTGAATTTGACCAGAGAGAGAGAGAGAATGAGAAGGAAAATGAGAAAGCAAGACACCAGGTACGAGACTTGAACCACGGTCAACCATGTAGGAGTTGAGCCACCATAAACACTACGGCACCTGCTGGCCCTGAAGGGTGCTACTTGTATCTTGAGCAGTCCTATTAGAATTGTTAGAAATGTGGGGTGTCTGTCCACCTATGCCCTGAGTCACACCACAGAGTAAGTCCTGGGAAATCTGACAGGACCTGTCAGCAAGAGAGATTCTCAAGTCCGTGGATCTGGAAAGCAGTACGAGTTTAATACAATCGTGGGCAGCCAGGGGACTAATGGTGTCTTCCTGCAGCCCGGGGGAAAAGTGTCAAGGCACCAACATTCTTGGCATCATCTGTCAAGAGAACCTGAATTTCTCCAAACTGGCGTGATGGACTCTATGTCTGAAACATGAGTGTTTAGATTTGGTTTGGATTGAATGGTTTTATCACCAACAATAATATCACTCCAATAAGATGATTGACAGGAACCCCCATGCTCAAGAAATTTCCCTGAGATGTACTGAGGACACTGGTAAGGTAGATCCCTGTGAAGGTGTTTGAAGTTGTGTTTTTCCATTTTCTTCCCAGATCAGCTGAGCTCAGTGATTTCTAGATTATCACGCACTCCTTCTTCCCAGGTAAAACTGGATAGAAGTCAAGTATGAGAGCAAAATGTTACAAGTGTTTCTTCAAAGAGCCTTTATTCCAAGGGGCCAGAAGATGGCGTGGTGGTTTAGACGACGGGAGTCCCACATGACTGACTGTGGTTCAAGTCCCAGAGCTGTCAGGATACTTTCACACTTTCCTTCCCTCTCTCTCTGTCTGTCTCCGGTGAGCTTAAATAAAATTAAATAAATGGCAATGAATAAAATTAAATAAGATAATTTTAAAAAGAAAGAGCCTTGATTCCAGAGATGAGCAAAATACTGAGATCAGAGTAACAGTGTTCTTTGGGATATCAGCAACTCGGAAGACTGAAACAGGAGGAATGCCAGTGGACTACCAGGCGACATACTGATATTATGCTTCAAAAATGGTAGAAAAAGGAAAAGGAGGAAGAATAACCATATATGTTAAGGGTGTCTAAATCCAGTTCCCAAATAAAGCATCTTTTCCTTCTGTTACCTGTTTCCCTCTAGGGGAGGGTAAAGGACCTAGTGACAGGCTGGCCCCGCTTGAGAAGGTGCTTGGCAGATCTCCTGGGAGGGCAGCTCCACATCGCCAACTCCTCATCTCTGTGTATTGGAGTCACCCTGCCCTTTCTGCACCCTAAGGTCCCACTCTGCTCACACCTGGAGAAAAATATTTCAGAACTGATAGCAAGAACCATTGGCTTCAGCTCCCTGGGCTCACCTGGGACGTTCCCCTTACGAGATCCTAGTTGCAGGTGGTTCTGCTCTCAGGACCCATTCTCCAGACACCAGGGTCCACTTACAGGACTTGTTTACATTTCTGATCTCAAGAGAGTTCCTATTTCTGTTTTTGAAGGCAGCTTTCCATGTACTGACTTAGTAAGTCCTGGGCATCTAATGTACAGCATGATACAAATTTAACACAGTGACAATTCAGTGAACAATTCTGTAGTATATGGGACCAGCAGAGGGCACAATGGTGACTTCACTGGACTCCCACATGCGGACTGTGGCTAGACTCCCAGAACCATAGTCTTAAACTCAAGCTGGACACATGTAAGTGTATGCACAAAATCCAGGGAGGAGAGTGGAGGAGAATGGAGTAATGTGTGGCTGTCCCCCCGGGGGTGTGATTTATCACTTTCTGTCTCTCTTTCAATGAGTGCCTGTGATCTGTAGCAAAATCTCTCAAAAGAAAAATACTGTATTATAAACCTGACATTTATTGTAAGAGTAAATTTTAAAAGTTTTCAGCAGCTAACATGAAAACAATTAACAATCAGGTGACGGGTAGATTAATTAGCTGGTTTGCGGTAATTAGTCACTATAAATGTACATATATAGGAAGGGCTATAGGACAATTGTACCCCCAGAAACAGAGTGAGAGGAAGAGAAAGTAAGAAAACATCCCCCAGAAGGGATGACTACACTGCGATTCCTTGTTCTTCACTCTCCTTGCAGGTGTCTGGGTATGGAAGCACTCCTTCTGGTTGATTTCCAAGCCTTAATGACTAGGCCTCAGCAGTGAGCCCTATGGGATCCAGGACCTTAACCTCCCTGCCTCCTGCTGGCCCAACAATACCTTCAAATATTTAAAACATCACATCATACATGATAAATACATTCAATGTCAATTTTTGATTATATCTCAATGAAGCTGAAATAAAAATTTTAAAAATATGATCCACTCTCTCAGCAATATTTTTTTGAGAGGTTTTTACTATAGGGTGCATGTGTTCGCTAGAAAGACGGAGAGACACGAAGAGACATAAAGCGAGAAATTAACCCCAGGGGGGTGGCCACGCCACAATCCCATCTCCTCCATTCTCCTCTCAAGATCTTGGGCATGGACGCACATTCACCTGGTGTGAGTTTCAGCCACCGGTTCCAGGATTCGAACTCTGAGTTCGAGTCCAGTGACATAGCCATTATGCCAACTGCTTGTCCCTCTCTCAGCAATATTTTTTAAAGAATTATTTATTTAATTGCACTTGTTATTATTATTTTTGAATTTCATGAGAAAGAGAGAAAGGGAAAGTGAGAAAGCATTTCTCCAGGTCTGGGATGCAAACCGCTGTCACCTTTTTGGAAATCTATTGCCTTTAACCACCACACCACTTGGCAGGCACTCTCAGCAATATTGAAGTACAGATTATTATTAACTATAATCATACTATACAATGAACATCCAGAATTTATCCATCCTTTCTTTTTTTTTTTCAATTTCTTATACGGTGCATGACCCCACTAGAGAGAGACAGAGATGCTGTTTCTCAGTCCCACACACACCATGTCTGGAGGGACTTGGAAACAACAGCTCTCATCACGTCTTGGACCACAGAGTGACATTTTGGAGTTTTTACTGTCAAATATGTCCTAGTGAGTGTGGCTATACAGTTAGAACCCATGAAATAGTATTTTGAAACGTTGATATGCCGTTATGTAAAGCTTTTTCATTTTCTCTTTTAGCCTCTATATTTCAGAAAAATTATTTTAAAAAGAAAATACACATTGGAAATTAATGTTCAGATTCTACTGACTTTTAAATTTCATACTCAAGTTTTCTGGTATTGATATCAATCCTAGCATTTCATGAGAGGGCAATTTAGGGATGGGGTTAATGAAATACTTCTTGACGTTAGTGAGAGGATAGCAGTCCTCTAAAAACCCTCTTGCCAATAAAACTGATAGGAGTTGGAATATATCAAGAGTTCTACAATTCTTTGTCAGCAATGCTAAAATCCAAAATGTTCTCCAAACCTATAGATTGGCATGTAAATTGGATTGCAAACATTATTTGGCAGCAAATTTAACCCGATTTGACTTGTTGCTAGAGATTCAAGCATTTTAACAGTCCCAACCGGCATAAATGTGCGTCGGGTCCATTGGTTACTGGACGCTGTCCTTGTGTTGCCTTTAGAAGGAATGTGTTATTTCAACACAGGAAGTTTCGCAATTGCATCCTGTTTGGCGGGGCGGGGAGGAAACCAAGCTGGGCGGTTACAGAATCACTGGCCTCAGCTCATTCAGTTCAGGAACCGCCTAACACTGTGGTAGTTTGGGATGCAACAGGGTTTGGGCTGAGGAAAGCTGGAAATCCTGCAGGCGGGAGCAGAGCCCCAGCAGCGGCCAGGACTGAGCAGGATGGCCCCCAGGCTCAGCTGCTGTGTACTCCTCCGACTTCGGATCCCCTGGTAAAAACCTGGGCTGAGACTGGGCTGTATGGACTGTGCCGCCCGCTGTCATAGCAGCGAGAAGTAGCCTGAATGTGACTGACCCGCTGTGTTTCCTGTCCACACCCACCTGAGAGAGTGAGGCGGAGCCAGGAGCAGGAACGCCTTGTTAGTGTTAGGGAGCTTGACTCCTGGGAGCTCAAAGGAGCCAGAACCCCAAGATCCAGCCTCTGTGCTCAGGGCGGGCTGAAATGCACCCACGGGCTTGGTCCCCTGATGTGCCTGAGGCCAGCGCTGGTGGTGACGGGCCGGTGCTGCAGGGGAGTCCTGAAGGCCTTGATCCAGAATGACTGCTCTCTTATTTGGCTGGTCCCTAGGAGCAGATCCCTCCAGGTCCTTGTGTTGCCAAGTAACCATGGAGTGCCAAGGTACAGCTACTTTCCTAAATCCTTATTTTTTATATTTGTAAGTTTTCCACTGACGATGTTGGGTGCTGATGAGGATTTTAGCCCACACTGGAGTGAAGAGGGCCCATAGAGCCATGTCCTTTGTAACTTTCACCAAACTCTCAAAATAAAGATGGAGAGTAAAGAAAAAAAAATAGCAAGCTGGAGGAGACCTTGGTGCAGATATTTGACTGAACAAAGGATCTAAAACAGGATAAGAGGGGCCCCTGGGGAGGAGACAGCCTGCTTGCCTCTCTTGGCGCTGGCCAGTTGTGGCCAGGGAGCGCCCTCTCTCTCTCTCTCTCTCTCTCTCTCTCTCTCTCTCTCTCTCTCTCTCTCTCTCTCTTTCTCTCAGGGACCTGGACTCCGTAGCTCCGTTCCTGTCCTCCCCTTATTCCCGTGACAGGGAAGCACAACCGCATGTTCTCACCCTGGAGAGAGCTCTGTCCTTGATCTCTGTCAGCCTTACAGTGTCTGTCCTCACCATGGATTGGCCTTCAGTGTTCTAAAAAGCTACTTATCCATGGCGACTGCAGGGCTGGGGCAGGATCCCATTCCAAATCAGAATCTGAGGAGGGAACTGGCTCTGTGAGGGATTCAGAGATGACCCTTCAGGACATGAATTTTTCATGGGAAGAGCAGAGGGTGAGTGATTAAGGTACAGCTTGTTCTGAGCAGTGTATTACTGTGTGTGTTTGTGTTCCTGGCCTTATCCTGCTTTGAACAAAAGCCCTCCAGGTAACATTCAGTGCATTTGAATCTCTAACCAAAGGAGTTGCAGCAGTGTTGTGTGAGAGTTGATCAGAATCAAAATGGAGTGATTTGTATTATCTCTGACTAAGCCACCCTGGGAAGGCCATGAAAGTGGTGTTTTTCACACTAGCTGCTTGACAGCAACAACTGGTGTGGAGAGAACTCTTCCAGAATCCCAGCCTTGAACAAGACCACTGCAGCCTGCGTTCTGAAGGGACATCTGCCCAGTCCCACCTTGGGGTGCTTCCACGCTTCCTGATCCTGGTAGCAGAGAATACTTGTCCTGAGACAACTAGAATAGTCCCCTCTGGGACCAGCACTTAGCGTAATGGCTATGTCACTGAACTCCCATGTAGTCAACTGTGGTTCAAGTCCTGGACCCGGTGGCTTAAATTCACACCGGACACGTGTGTGTGCGTGCCCAAGATCCCGAGAGGAGAATGGAGGAGAAGGAATTGCGGCATGACCATCCCGCCCCCCCCCCCCCCCCCCCCCGAGAGGTGATTTCTCGCTTTCTGTCTCTCTGTGTCTCTCTTTCTGGCAAGCGCTCATGCCCTATAACAAAAACCTCTCTCTAAAAAAAAGAAGAATCCCCTGCCCCACGTCACCTCTCATAAGAGCTTTTTACTTAAAAACCTGTCTGAGGATATTAAGACCTTAGTGAACACATTGGGAATTCCACTCATCTAGGATGTTCCCTGGGCCAGTCCTCAGACATAGGCCCAAATAATGTTCTTTATGCTTTACAGGTTTTGTCTCAGTTTTTCCTCTCTCTCGCTAATTTTTTTTAGAATTACTCTATTTACTTTCATTCCTCATTTTTTAAAAAGAATTCTTTATTCATTTAATTCAATTTGTTATTATTATTTTTATTTTGACAAGAGAGGGACAGAGAGAGAGAAAGGGAACACAAGAAAGCAAACCACCATGACCAGGACTTGAACCACAGTCAGCCATGTGGGATTCCCATGAACTTTAACCTCCACAACACCTGCCAGCCCCATCATTATTCTTTTTTTAAGAGGTTTTTTTCCTTTGAGTGCATGCACTTGTTGCAGAGAGGGAGCGACAGAGACTGTGAGAGAGAAATTAAGAATCACCCCCCAGGTAAAATGGCCATGCCACAATCCCTTCTCCTCCATTCTCATCCTGGGACCTTGGGCGCCCTCCCACATGCACCCAGCGTGATTTTTCAAGCCACTAGGTTTGAGACTCCAATTGTGCTTGGCCCTGAGGGAGTCCAACCACATAACGATTACACCATCTCCTGGCCTCTCATTATTACTTTTTGGTGTGATTAGAAAGAGACAGAGAAAGAGGGGACCAGCATGTGGCATAGTGGTTAAGGCACTGCACACTCCCATATGGCCGGCCATGATTTGAGTCCTGGACCTGGTGGCTTGCTTGCTCGCTCTCTCTCTCTCTCTTTCTCTCTCTGGTCAATATAAAATAAATGAAGGAATAAATAAAATTAAATGACTTATTTTTTATAAAAAGTAAAGGAAAAAAGACAGAGAAAGAGGGAAAGTGAGAAAGCAAGCTGACGGGTCCTTCCTTGAACCACAGCCAGCCTTTAGATGTCCAGCGCCTTCACCACCATGCCCCCTGCTGGCCCCAGGTCTCCTCTATGTATAAAGTTATTAGTCATCAATAGAAACCTATGCTGTCTTCAAAACTGAAAGAGGCCACGCATGGGGTGTCTATTCGAGCTACAGTGTGCAGGACTTTTCCCTTTAGTTGGGAATCTTAAAACGTTATCCAAGTGGCATGCCTTAACTTCTTTAGGATTTGCAATATCTGCTGGGAACTAGATCAGTGGCATTTGGAAAAACCTGTGTTTCTAGGAATATGTCCATTTAATCTCAGTTTTCAAATTTATTTATATAAAATTACTTATACCGACATACGATTATCTCTCTTTTAAAAAAATAGAGATATTTTTGCTATATGACATGTGGGCTCATTGGAGAGACAGAGAGAGACAGTGAGGAAAAAAGCGAGAAATCACCTCCTGAGAAAGACAGCCATGCCACAATCCCTTCTCCTCGGTTCTCTTCTCAGGATCCTGGGCATACACGCACACACGCTTGGCATGAGATTAAGCCGCTTGGTCCAGGACTCAAAAAATGCTCAACTATGTGAGAGTCCAGCGACATAACCATTTCGCCATCTGCTGGTCTCCGTATGATTATCTCCTTACTGTCTAGGGAATCAATGAGGTTCTCTTTTTTTTTTTTTTTTCTCACATTATGATATTGTTCACTTGTTTCTCATCATTTCTGGGTTTTGTTCAACTTTTGTAGGGGTTACAAATTTTAGTCTTGTTGATAATTTCTCATGTTTGCTTAATTTCTATGTCATAAATATATACTTCTAGAATTGTATAGTTTCTTTGAACTTAATTGATATTATTGTTATGATTGTTATCGTTATTGTTTTTGACTTCCTGAAATAGGTGTTTCAGGGCCAGCAGGTGTAGTCTTGGTTAAGGTGGTGCAACCCACATAGCTGCCTCTGCATTTCTACTCCTGGACTTTATATTGTGAGAGTCATGCCAGGTGCACGTGTGTACAAAAACCCTGAGAGGAAAATGGAAGAGAAGGGACTGTGTCATGGACATTCCCCTGGGGAGTGATTTCTTCCTTTCCCTCCCTGTTGTCTCTCTCTGGAGAGCACACAGGCTCTATGGGAATAAAGTAGTGCTTAAGATAAATTGCTGATATGTTTTCTAATATAGTGATTAAAAGATGATTTGTAGGGGACAGCAGGACACTTGTATGTGCCAGTCCTAAATCCAGGAGGACAATGGAGAAGGAAAAGGGATTGTGGTGTGGTCATCACCCCAGGACGTACCCTTGAGGGGGATTTCTCACTTTCCCTTTCACTGTGTCTCGTGGCTCTCTTCAGTGGGCACAAGCACCCCATGTCAAAAAAAAAAAAAAATCAATGAATAAAATAAAGTTCTTTTTATTGCTAAGCATAGTTTTAGGTGCATCCTTCTAGTTTTATGTTGAATAGTCATTAAAATTCTACAAAAACAATTACATGACTTCCACTGTGGACTTTTCTTTGTCTAAAAGGTACTTTTTATTAATATTTTTATTTGCATTCATTCACTGTACATCATTACAGCATACAAAATGAGATTTTCCATCCAGAGTACACTGTATATCGTCTCAATTAAATACATCAACATACATGTTATTGTCAACAAATAATTTTCCATTTGTTGTTTTCGTGTCTAAAGGTATTTAATGCACACAGTTGTTTTAGTTTCAATACTTGGCACACTACAGTCATTTTTAAAAATGAATTCTAGTTCTCCACTGGTAGGAACAGGTGACAAGAAAACCCTAACCCTACATCAGTCACGCAGAGGGAGTAGAACTCATCCATGTGAAGTAGAAAGGCCACTGCCACTTTTGATGGTGCCAGGCCAGTTTCTGTGAGAATAAGAAGCACACAGTCCTCAGCCCACATTCCACTTCGGCCAGCAGGCCCAGGTCAGCAGAGCAACCCTGAGAACACATGGCCGGGAAAAGATTTCTGCTCCTTCATCCTGGCTCTTCTGTTGGGCCCTGGCTGCACCTGAGCTTGCCCTGGCCAGCCTCTCCTCCTGGGCCTTTCCTCCTTCCCTCTCTCCCTTAGGCACGCTTTTCCAGTTAGCAAAATGGCTATATCGCTGAACTCCCATGCAGTCGACCGCGGTTCGAGTCCCAGACTTGGTGGCTTAAACTCACGAGGGTATGTGTGTGTGCATGCCCAAGATTTTGAGAAGAGAAAGGAGGAGAAGGGATTTCAGAGCGGCCTTCCCCTTGGGATGTGATTTCTTGCTTTCTGTCTCTCTGTCTCTCTCTGTATTTCTGGTGAGTGCAGGTGTCCTATAGGAAAAACCTCCCCCCCCAAAATAAAGACATGCTTTCCATCACTATTACCAGCCCATACTTCCCTCCTCCCTGCCTCCGATCTTGGAGGAGTCTCAGCTAAGACCCATCTATCTCCTCAGACTCTCCGTGGCATCAGCAGATGACATGCCCAGACGCTGCCACTGAGATGACTTGTCCTGGGGTGGGTTATTTGATGCCTGGATGGGAAAAAACCAGGCACCAGGTCGACTACACATTTGCAATGCTCCCTCCTGAACTTCACGGTCTTTCTCTGGTCCTTGCTCCATCTCAGAGAATTTTACAGAAGGCTTAACTCTCAAACCCAAAGGGAATTCATAGAATATCAACCTCATTAAGAGGTCAAGTGATCCAAGGGGCCAGAGATTAAGGAGGTTAAAGTGGAGATGAAGGTGCTGGACTCCCACATGGCTGACCTTACTGGAGTCCCAGATCTAGTAGCTTGCTTTCTTGCTCACTCTCTCTATCTCTCTTTCTCCATGTCTCTCTGTCTGTCTCTCTGGTGAGCACACATTCCCTATAGCAAATAAAAATAATAATAAAACTAAATAAATAATCATTTAAGAAAACAAAGAATGAAAAGATGTCAGTCTGATTTAGCAACTCCCAGCAAGATGTTAGTCACTGTTTTGGGGGAAGCACCTATGAACAACTAATTCTGCACTCTCTGAATGCTTTTTTAGTTTTTAGAAATATTTATTACATTTTATTTTTTATTAATTAGAGTTTTCCTATAGGATGCATGGGCTCTCCAGAGAGGCAGAGGGACAGAAAGTGAGAAATCACCACCCAGGATCAGGACGCCACAATCCCTTCTCTGCCATTTTTTTTAATGTCTTTTTTATTTAACTTTATTTATTTATTTATTTTTAATTTGACAAGAGAGAGAAAGCAAGAGAGACAGAGAGAAAATGAGAAAGCAAGCCACCAGGTCCAGGACTTGAACCATGGTCAGCCATGTGGTAGTCCAGTGTCCTCAACTGCCACGCCACCTGCTGGCCCATCTGCCATTTGTTTTTGAACCTGCATGCACATGTGTCTGGTGAATGTTTAAGCTGCCGGTTCCAGCACTCAAACCACAGTCAACTACATGGGAGTACAGTGACATAACCATTTCACCATCTGCTGGTCCCAATTTGTTTTTATTATTTTGTAGTTTGACCAGAGACAGACACAGAGAGAGAGAGAAGGAAAGGGAGAAAGCATGCCACCAGGTCTGGGACTTCAAGTATAGTGAACCATGTGGGAGTCTAGCACATCAACCACCATGCCACCTGCTGGCCCCACTCTCTCTGAATTCTAATACATATTCAACCCCAGAGCTCATGAACAGCTATGGTGTCTCTCTAAATATTCTAGTTCTATACAAATCTGTAACTAAAGGACAAGTTGATGGTGTAATGGTTATGGACTGGAGTCCCACATAGCTGACCAGGGTTTGAGTCCTGGACAACAACTTAAAACACACTAGGCGTGTGTGTGTCTGTGCCCCAACACCCAAGAGGAGTACAGAGGAGAAGGAATTATGGTGTGCCCACGCCCTGTGGAAGGTTATTTCTTGCTTTCTATCTCTCTATCTCTTCAGTATGTGCATGTGTCCTTCTAGTAAAAAGGTCTCTAAAGAAAACAAAACAAAACAGGAATGTATAATGCACATATGGATTCTTAAAACACATATCATTGGCAAAGAAACTTTTTTTTTGCTGAGAGGTTTTTGCTACAGGGTGTGTGCACTCGCCAGAAAGACAAAGAGCAACAGAGAGGCAGAAAGGAATAAGTTACCCCCCAGAAGGGATGGCCATGCTGCAATCCCTTCTTCTCCATTCTCCTCTCAGAATCTTGGGCACGCACGCACACACGCCCGGCGTGAGTTTAAGCCACCGGGTTCGGGACTCAAACCACCGTCGACTACATGGGAGTCCAGCAACACAGCCATTACAGCAACTGCGGGTCCTTCCAAGAAATTTTGTTCACTTCATATCTTGTAGCTACAGAATATTTGTTAGCTTCATTTAACAGTGGCATACATCCCACCATGGATTTGCTTATTTATTTATGTATTTATTTTAAATTTTTTCTTGGGCATGTACACTATCAGAGAGACAGAGACAGAGATGAATTGAGAAAACAAGGTGCCAGGTCCTCACACCAAAGAAGGGACTTAGAGCAAAACTGCTTTCCAGACGTTGTTGGAGGCCCTACTGAGTTGTCTGCAAAATGGATTCCACCAGAAACGAGAGCTCGGTGGATCCAGGCACAGCCCAGCCCACTGCCTTCCTTCAGCCAGAGGGGAAGCCCGACGCACCCACAGGAGAGTAGACCTCACAGAGGAAGTAGGCAGACACACGCTCGTGCCTGTCCCTCAGCCAGGCACCCTTACACTCCCCCCTACACACACACACACACACACACACACACACACACACACACAGAAGGACAGGAAACCTCCTTTCAGCGGCCATTTTTCAAACTGCTGCCCATCTCCTGCCCCAAATTGGAGGAGCCCCCTGCCTGGAGTAGATTGGAGGCACAGTGTGCATGCTCTTGGGGGGCTGCCTGTAGATATTTGGTGCTAAGAACCACTAGAGATCAGCAGGAGTCTTATGGTCCTTCTTCCTTGTTAAGATTTTCCGTAAGTAAATGTCTCCAGCGACCAGCAGATGGCAGAATGGTTACCTTACTGGACTCTCCCTTAGCAGACTGGAGTTCAAGTCCTGGACCCTGTGGCCTAACACTCACTGCGCTTGTATGCGTGAGTGCCCAGTATCACCAGAGGAGAACTGAGGAGAAGAGAGTTCAACGTGGTCGTCTCCCTGGGTTATGAGTTTCACTTTTCTGTCTCTCTGGGGCTCTATAGCAAAAATCTCTCTGAAAATTAAAAAGCAAGACAAAGCAAAACAAATAAAACTCCATGTGGCCAGCAACTGAGTATGGTAAGGTGCTAGACTCCATGTAACAAACCTGGTTCCAGTTCCCATCCAGACTGGAGGCTTGAAACTCTAGCATGTGTGTGGGTGCCCGGATCAGGGAGGAGAATGGAGAAGAGATGGCTGTGTGGCCGTGCCCCTGGACAGTGACTTCTTGCTCTCTCTCTCTCTCTACCTCTCTTAATTCCCTGGGGAGCACATGATCGCATAACAAAAATACATCAGGGGGAAAAAAAAATAGGAGGAGAAGGAGGAGAAACAAAGAAAGAAAAAAGGAGTGTCCTCTTCAGAAAACTAAAAATGCATTAAGAAGGGGCCTTCAGCATTTTTGTGGATTTTGAACTCTGTCTCCTGACCTGTGTAGGTTCTTCTCCTAGTTGGTTAATACTTGCAGATTCCTAATACTGTAAACACATTCCATTCATTATCTGTGCTGTTTAACAAATATATTTGTACATGTTTCAACTTCAAGAAGGTATTTTGTCATTTGGGGATTACTCTTAGACTATTAGGATTTATTTGGCTTTGTACTTTTTACATCTTAATCTTGTTCAATTTATTTTCCAAATTATTTCTTTTCTAACTGATAATTCATTGGGGGTTTTGATACACTCACATTCTGTTCTTTCTCACTCAATTGTATTTCACAGCCTTTTATTTGGTAGAGGGTTATTTATTTATTTAATATATTTATTATCATCATTTTTTACATTTCCTTTTGGGCACATAGCTCTCCACAAAGAGACAGTGAGACAGACAGAGATTAAAAAAAGGTCCCGCCGTGTCCAGAACTTGACGCATGTGAGAGTCCCGAAACTCAACCAGCAAGACACCGACTGGCCCCTGGAAAGTGTTTCTAAAATTTTAACTTAGTTCATTTTATTTCTCACTTAGTATTTGTGATAAATTAGTTAAATGATGACTAATAAGTTCAAGATGTAAAATAACTAACAAAGAAATGACAAAATAAGCAAAATAGTAAATAAAAGAGGATAACAGATAATAAAACACTAAGTAAGTATATGTATATAATACTTCAAGTACCTAATAAAATACTTTACAAATGCAAATAGAAAGGAATCGAACCTCAAGACATAAATCAAGAGTCAAACGCAGCTAAAGAACATTGGAGAATTGGAAAACACACCGAGAAGTGACCCAAGTATAAAGTACAAACACAGTTAAAGATGTAAACAAAATAGAGCGGCAGAGCAAAACACACACATATTATCATGATTTTTAAATTTGTTATAGTGCACATACACTGACCAGAGTAAGAGACAGAGGGAAATTGAGAAAGCAAGCCACCAGGTCTGTCGGCCCCATGGGAGGCCAACACCAAGCCATCAGCTGTCCCCTTGAACCATATGTTTTGGTAAATATTGCATTGCTAAGGTGCAGCCATGGACCCAGCCCTGGTGGTGCAGACAGGGGCCCTACTGGACTGCAGTCCTAAAAGCCGCATCTCTGTCTTGGGTTCAGAATCCCACTCTGGCCTGAAAGACCCGAAGTGAACCAATTGCCCAAGGGCCTGAGGACCTGGGGGGCCGGGTACAGGGGATCAGGGAGTGAAAAGACACTGCTGAGGGGGCTTCTCTCTGTTCCTCTCTGTCCTTCTCTCTCGCCATCTTCCAGGTGGTCTCTCCATCATGAATGAAATTCATACATAAGAACAAAAAGATGTAGCCATGGTTTGAGGATAACTGTAATGTACTGATTTGGACTAGTGTAAATTACTCCATTCAGCGTTGGTACCCTAGTTCATTCTATTCTCTAACTATGATTGAATATTGGCTCCTCCATCCTTATCAGGCCTTTAATGGGAAGTGGGGGGGGGGGGTATGACCACGCAGCCATCCCTTCTCCATTTTTCTCTCCGGAAGCTGGGCATGGACAGACACGTGCCAGGGTGAATTTCAAGCCACAGGGTCTGGGAGTCAAACCACTGTCTACCATGAGGCAGTACAATGGCTTAGCTCACATGCCACCTCCAGGCTCTCTTACGTACTTTGTTATGAAAGAACTGTAAAAAAGAATATCTATAAAAGTTCACATGAAATGTTGAAAGGCATTTTTCTTCTTTTAATTCTTCTTTTGCCAGAAGATACACGATCAATTTAAAGCAGTCTCAAAATATCCTATACATGTTTCTTAAACTATAACATCCACATATTTTATTAAAGGCACCTAGGTTGTTGTCTATTTACTTATTTATTATTTACAGTTGAGAACTTGTGACAGAGAAGGGAAGAGGCACCACAGACAGGGTCTGGTCCTGCCACAGCTCCAGCCCCTACTTCCAGCTCTCCAGGTTCCCGGGTGGGGACACATGCCTGCTGTGCTGTGGGTCTCCTGGGCAGCCTGTCTGAACCCTGGGTGGAGAGGTCCTCTGACTCCTGTCACTGGAGCCTAGTACGCCACTGGCTCCCCCCTAGACTGGATGGTCAAGAGTCAATTTAATTTTAAAACTTTTTACAGATTTTCTGTCTTTATTTCTTCTACAAGTCAAAGACACAGAATCCGCACCCCCAAAAAAAGTCCCGATGCCTCCCTCCACCCCCACCTTCACCATCCCTCATCATGGGCATGGATATGCCTGATCTACTCACCGGAGCCCAGGCCCTTCCTACCTGGATCAGCCTCCACTTCTTTACCTCTGTGCCATCTTCTGGCCCCTGATTTCTTTGTTCTTTTTCTTCTTCCTTTTGTTTTTGCCTTTCGTAGCCTATGTGTGTGTGAGTATGTGTGTGTGAGTGTGTGTGAGTGTGTGTGTGTGTGTGGTGATTTTGTTGTTGCTGTTGTTGTTGCCAATGGGCAGTGCTTTAGCCACAGACAGATACAGAGGGAGAGTCCCCACAGTGGGGCAGGTCACAGGCAATCAAAGCAATACCCCCTCTGTCAGGATTTGTGACATGCAGGCACAATCTCTAGGTGAGCTTTCCAACTCCAGCCTCTGAGACTAGAACTGCACTAGCTCCCATGTGGGACCTGGCATCTCTCTCTCACGCCGTTTTTTATATCACAGGGAATCAGGATTTGCCAAGAAGAGAGACAGTGAGAGGGAACATTAGAAATCAGCCCCCCGGGGAAGTGGCCACGCAACTATCCCTACTCCATCCTCCTCCTAAGGATCTGGGCACACGTGCACATGCCATTGGCATAATTTTCTTTCTCTTTCTTTCTTTCTTTCAAGAGATTTTTGCTATAGGGCGCGTGAGCTCGCCAGACAGACAGAGACAGACAGAGAGACAGAAAGCGAGAAATCACCCCCAGGGGGGATGGTCACGCCGCAATCCCTTCTCCTCCATTCTCCTCTCAGGATCTTGGGCACTCACGCACATGCGCCCGACATGAGTTTTAAGCCACCAGGTCCGGGACTCGAACCGCGGTCGACTACGTGGGAGTCCAGCGACATAGTCATTAGGCTAACTGCTGGTCCCTCAAGAGATTTTTCCGATAGGCACTTGCACTTCTCAGAGAGACAGAAACAGAGATATCATGCCTCAGGGGGATGTCCATGCCTCAGTCCCTTCTCCATTCTCCAAGGGATCTTGGGCAAACACACACAGCAGCACCGGCCCACGTGAGTTCCCAGTCTAGGGGTGCCAGTCTCATATCTCGGTCTTCCAAGTGAGAGTTCAGCCCCTTAATCACCGCTGCCTTCTGACCCCCAGTTTCCTTGCCCGCGAGTAATTCTGAAATCATAAAATACATTCTCCAAGTTGGAAGGATACAAATACTACCACACAGCAAGCTCTACAACGAAAGGAATGTAAGGGTTAAAGAAATAAGAAACCTCCAAGCAATAACCACGTACCGTGTGAACATTGAGTTGTCAGGACAATGAGAATGAAAAAGTCGACAAGAAATATTAGAGCCTCATCTTAATTCATTTTTATTTCCAAAGAAAGACAGTTTATAACCAAGATCTTTTCAAAGAGCAAATCCCAGAAAACTTGTACTGCCATCTAACGTTCCTTAGCGCCAAGGATCCACAAGCAGCACCCCCACAGCATGGACACCGCGCCCCGAATCTGCTCCAGGCAGCCCGAGAAAACCGCATGGTGGCGCCACCCATCTCGATCGGGGTCGAGAGATGGGCAGTAGTCCGAAAGGAGCCGGCTGCAAAGTGCCTTCGGGAAGGAGGTCTCGGGCTCGAGCTGTCTGTCGCGGGTGCGGCGCGGCGGGGCTATGGGACGAGGCAGGAGCGGGAGTCTGTCGGCGTCCTCCTCGACGTCCAGCTCTCCCGCGGGGTCGTCCTGCTTCCACTGGATTCCCGGCTGAAAAGTCGCAGGGAGCTCGGCCGTCCTCGGTTCCACGGAGATGCAATCGCTGGGAGAGTCTTCGGTTTGCTGAAAGAAGCTGGACAGCCGCCAACACGGATTGGAAAGTAGGCCCCTCCCCGACTCACGGCTGTCCAATGAGGGCTCTCCGAGCTTAGGATAGTAAGGCAGAGGCCCCGCCCCACGGTCTTCCGCGCTCAGGATAGGCGGAGGCCGGGGCTCGGGCGCCGCCTCTGCGAAATCCCAAGTCAGCATCGCGCCGCCCAGAAAACGCTGCTCCTTCGCTTCAGCCCCGGGCCAGGAAGACGTGAGTCTCTGAGAGTGCTGAGCAGGCAGAGCTGTCAGGGCTACAGGGGCCCGGGTATTTATGCTCTGGGGCCATGGGTGTGGCGAGGGGGATGGAGGTGGGCGTCCGGGGGTGGCGGGGGCCGGGGGTGGGGGAAACCCGGAGATCAGTTCCCATTTTTCTGTACGTTTCATATACGTGGTTTACTTACTCTAACTTCCAACTAACTAGTATCTCCTTAACTAACTAGTAACTCGTTAACCCTTTGGTCCTTACACGTCTTTCCTTACTCTTAACTTTCAACCAACTCCTTAGCCCATTCATTTTTCCTTACTCTTGTTTACTTTAACTTCCAATTAACTAGTAACTACCACTAGTAACCCTTAAACTACCACTAGTAACCCTTAAGCTAGTCTCTTTCACTACCTAGTAACTCTTTGGTCCTTACTAGCTATCTAATTTCCACTATCTAATTTCCAACTAACTAGTAGTAACTCTCTAACTAGAGGGTGTATCCTGTTCAGGTACGTTTTAACTAAGTATGTTTTTTTTTTTTTTCCTTGTTGGTTAAGTCACAGTCTTTACTTTCCTGTCGGAAGCTTATTCGGGAGAGCAGGCCACGAACCCACGAACCTGCCAACTTCCCCTCAGGGTCCAACAGGCCGTCACTACGGTACTACTCGGCGCCAAGAGCGTTTTTCTCGAGTATGTCTCTGCTACACGCTACCCTGTCCAGGCCTGCCCACGGATGCGGAGGACGCACAGGCGGAGCTAGCGGGCCACAGCCCGGCTGCTGCAGTTCCACAATCGCCCTGGTGGCGTCGCCAGTTCCCAGAGCCCGTGGGGAGCGGGCGGTTCTTTCGGATCCGCGTTTTGCCCAGGAGTGTCCTGTCTTTATTTCTGGATTCCGGCACCGCCCGTACACTCCAGCACAACGTTTGTGGTCCATGGGATCTGGAATTCTTCGTCCGCTCCCTCTCGGGCCTGCCCTTCATCTCCCAGGGGCCGGGGGCTTTACGTGAGCGGCGACAAGTTTTTGGCGGAGCTGTCACTAAGAACGCAGAGCCGCCGTTTTTCTGTCCGTAAAGTTTTTCAGGGCGTTTTCACTCCCCGGCGTTTTCTCCACGGCAGCACCGAGCACCGACGGCTCTAGAGCCCGCAGGTACGCGGAGGGAACGCTTGGTGCCAGGAAGAAAGCCCGTCGGCGGCCTCCGAGGGGACATGGCGGTGCCTGAGCTCGCTGGGGCCTGGCCCGCTGCTTCCTCCATGGACTGTTCCTGGTCGCAGCAGAGCTCAGCCCTCCTGGCCCAGGGGTCTGGGTGGTAGCACCGCTGGAGGGTCACACCTGCCCCTTCTCTTTACCGATTTCATTGTTTATCCCTATTTTGTTGTAGCGTTAACATAAAATTCTCTTACGTTGACAGATCAAATTGTGTTATTATCCTGTGCGACGTGATATCAGTATTTTGAAGGGGATAGACGTTGTGGGATGACTAAGCCGAGCTACTTCGCATGTGCACTACCTCAGTGGTCCTCATGTCTGTTGTGAAAACACTTCACAGCCCTGCGTTGTACCAGAGCACAGTGCGATGGTAGCTGCAGTCAGTATGTTGTCCAGTAGGTCTCGAGCTCCCTCCTATCTAACTGAAATTTTGAGTCTTTCTGGGTCTGTCTCCTTTTACTTAACAGCTTGTCCTTTAGTTCTTCCTTAGTGTTGAAAATGACAGGATTTTTTGTGCATGGCTGACTAGTAGCTCACTGTTAGTATATACACCGTATTTTACTTCTTCCCATCCTCTCAATTTTCTCCCCTTTCTTCTCCTTTTGGACAGGTTCTGTGTTCCCTAAATCTCAAGGCACTCCGTCCTCAGCCTCTCCAGTAGCTGAGATTACAGCTGTGCCCCACTGCCCCCGGCCGCAGCATTTTTGTGAGGCAGACACCACTAAAGGATTCTTGGGTGGATTCCAAGTCTTTGCTACTATCTGCAATAAATATGGGGCTGTAGAAATCGCTTCAGCACACCGATTTCCGTTCCTTGAGATATATATCTAGTAGTGGGATCATATGGTTCTTTTTATTTTTTTTTTTTGAGAGATTTTTGTTACAGAGCACGTGCACCTGCCAGAAAGACAGAGAGAGACAGAGACGGAGAGACAGAAAGCGAGAAATCACCCCACAGTAAATGGCCATCCAGAAATCCCTTCTCCACCTTTCTCCTCTCGGGATCTTGGGCACGCACGCACAGTGCCAGTGTGAGTTAATCCCACCGGGTCTGGGACTAGAACCATAGTCAACTACGTTGGAGTCCAGCGACATTAGGCCAGTTGCTGGTCCTGAGATCTCATGGGTCTTCCACATGTCACATGGTGCTTCCATGAGTATTCAGTATTTCCTGTACAAGGAGTTTCTTTTCCAGAATGCCGTTTTCTACCTCCTCACCCCTGGACCTCTCATCAGCATCCTCTCGTCAGCATTTGCTAATAGTGACCCTTTTCATTGGCTTCTAAGACTCTCCCTCTCCTTAATTGTCTTTTGCCTGAGAAGACTATCTCAGTTTGCTGGGATGCATCCTTTTTTTTTTTTTTTTTTTTTTTTTTTTTTTTTTGAGAGGTTTTTGCTATAGGGCACGTGCGCTCGCCAGACAGACAGAGAGAGACAGAGAGATAGAAAGCAGGAAATCACCCCCCAGGGGGGATGGCCACGCCGCAATCCCTTCTCCTCCATTCTCCTCTCGGGATCTTGGGCACGCATGCACACGCGCCCAGCGTGAGTTGTAAGCCACCGGGTCCGAGACGCGAACCGCGGTCGACTACTTGGGAGTCCAGCGACATAGCCATTACGCTAACTGCTGGTTCCCGGATGCATCCTTTTTTTATGCTCAACTTCTGAAGTGCCCATGGATGAATTAATTTGGTCCAGGAAATATTTTGGAATAATTTGCTTCTGTTAGTGGAACCTAGATGATCAGCATTGTGACAGAAAACAGAGGCACACTCTACATAGGTAGTTGAGGGGCCAGCCGTTGATGTAGTGGTTCCATCACTGAGTCCTCCATGGCTGACGATACTTCGCGTCCCAGAGCCGGTAGCTTGAAAAATCACTCTGGGGGGACCAGCAGTTGGCATAAAGTCTATGTCACTGGACTCCCATGCTGTTGACCGCGGTTCAAGTCCCGGAACCAGTAGCTTAAACTCACAATGGGCGCGTGTGTGTGCGTGCCCATGACCCTAAGAGGAGAATGGAGGAGAAGGGATTGCGACGTGGAAAACTCCCCTGGGGGGTGATTTCTCGCTTTCTCTCTGTCTCTCTCTGTCTTTCTGGCGGGTGCACGCACCCTATAGCAAATAACCTCTCCAAAAAAAGGAAAAAAAAAAAAAACACTCTGGGCATGCATCCCCAAGATCCCAGGAGGAGAATGGACAAAAAGGGATGCCACTTGGCCATCTCCCTGGAGGGTGACTTCTTACATCCCCTCTCACTGTTTCTGTCTGTCTCTGGAGGGCAAATGCACCCCTTTGCAACGAACTCTAAGAAAAAATAGAAAAAGCTATTCGAGATGACTTTAATACATTTGCTATTGACAGGGCAACAGATTGTGTAATGGTTACAGTGCAGGTCTCTGTCGTAGTCGAATGTGGTTCGAGTCCCGTAACCTGCAGCTTAAGTTCATGCTGAGCATATGTGCGTGTATGCCCAAAATCCCGACAGGAGAACAGAGGACATGGTATTGTTGCATGGACATCCTTTTGGGGGGGGGGTGATTTCTTGCTTTCTGTCTTTCACTCTCACTGTCTCTCTCTCTCTCTGTATTTCTCTCACTCTCACTCTCTCTCTCCCTCTCTGACTCTCAAGTGAGCATATGCATCCTATAGTCAAAATCTCTCTCTAGAAAGAAAGGAAGGAAGAAAAGGAAGGAAGGAAGGAAGGAAGGAAGGAAGGAAGGAAGGAAGGAAGGAAGGAAGGAGGGAAAGTAAGTGAGTGAGTGAGGGAGGGAGGAAGGGAGGAAGGGAGAAACAAATTTCTTCAAAGAAGGCAGTTAAACAAAAGAAGTCGAGCTGGCAGGTTGCCTGATGGTTAAGGGCACTGGACTCCCACATGGCCAACTGTGGTTGGAGTTCTGGGTCTGGAGGCTTGCTTTCTCACAGAATTTTCCCACTCTCTCCCTTTCTCTCTCTCTCTATCACTCTTACTCTAACCCTGCCTGGTCCAATTCAATTGAATAAATGATTAATATTAAATAAAATGATTGCTTAATAAAAAGAAAGAAGGAAAACGAGTAAGTGGTAGGAATAGTTGTAAGGTGACACTAGAAAACAGCATTCTTCATGAACATCCAAGTCAGTAGGGACAGGAGAATGAAGAGTGGAGTGGAGGGAACCAGCAGTTAGCGTAATGGCTATGTCGCTGGAATCCCATGTAGTTGACCAGGGTTCGCGTCCCGGTGGCTTAAAACTCTCGCCGGGCGTGTGTGTGTGCGTGCCCAAGATCCCAAGAGGAGAATGGAGGAGAAGGGATTGCGGTGTGACCATCCCCCCCTGTGGGGTGATTTCTCGCTTTCTGTCTCTATGTCTCTCTCTGTCTGTCTGGAGAGCACACGTGCCCTATAGCAAAAATCTCTCCAAAAAAAAAAGGAGTGGAGAGGAGACAGGAAACAATGAAAATGCTATGATAAGAGACAGGGTGAACAGCAGATGTAGGAGGCTTTTTCCAGTATGACACAGCAAACTCCTTTAAACTAGAATTTACTTGTATTTAAAGATTTATACTCTAAAATAACCATTAAAAAGTAGAGTATAGGGCGCGGTAGTTGGATTGGTTCTTAAGGGTGCTGGACTCACACATGGCCAACAACAGTTCAAGTCCTGGACCTGGTGGCTTGCCTTCTCACTTTCCTTCTCACTCTGTCCCTCTGTCTCTCTCTGTCCCTCTGTTTTCAAATGAAAATAAATAAATGAATATAAATAAAAGAAGGCTTTTATTTAAAAAATACAATGGTTACTGCATAAACCAGTAGCATAGTCATTCATTATCTCTGTCGCATATCTTTTGCTGTGTGTATTTCTGGGTCCCATCATTTCAATGGACTGTGAGACCTGTTACTTAACCCTGGCCTCACCAAAGCACCTGCGTGTACGTTGCTGCAGGTAAGGGGGTCAACAAGCGGACATGGGATCTGCTGTAATGCCCTGCCATCTTCCTGGATGGAAACAGACAGTAAACCCACGATAGTACATAACACTTTTGTAATGTGACAGCTGAAATCCAGAGATGTACGGAAGGTCATCAGGAAGCTGTCAGCTAGAAGGTGCTACTTCTACCTTGAGCGGTCACATTAGCATTATCAGGGAGGTGGGAAATCTGTCCACCTGAGATCTGAACGACACCATAAAGTAAGTCCTGGGAAATCTGAGAAGTGTTGTCAGCAAGAGAGATTCTCAAGTCCTGTGGTTTTGGAGTGTAGGACACGTTTAAAAGAATCGTCGACAACCAGGGAGAAATGGTGGTTTTTCTGCAGCCATGAGGAAGGTGTCAAGGCACGAACAATCTCGGCGCCATCTCTCCAGAGAACCTGAAATTCGCCAAGCCGACATGATGGATGGTATGTCTGAAGCATGGATGTTTACATTTGGTTTTTATTAGATAGTTTAATTACCAATAACAATCATATCGCTCAGATAAGATGATGACAGTAACCCCCAAGCTCCTGAAATTTTCCAGAGATGTACTGAAGACATCGACACGGCAGATCCATGTGATTGTGTCTAAAGTTGTGTTTTTACATTTTCTTCCTAGGTCAGCCGAGCTCATTAGTTTCTAGATTACTATACACGACATCCAGGATAAAATAGAAGAGAAATCAAGTATAAGAACAGAATGTTACAAGCGACTCTTTTTTTTTTTTTTTTTTGAGAGGTTTTCACTATAGGGCGCGTGCGCTCGCCAGACAGACAGAGAGAGACATAGAGACAGAAAGCGAGAAATCACCCCCCGGGGGGATGGTCACGCCACAATCCCTTCTCCTCCATTCTCCTCTCGGGATCTTGGGCTTGGGTCCGGGACACGAACCGCGAACCGCGGTCGACTACGTGGGAGTCCAGCGACATAGCCATTATGCTAACTGCTGGTTCCCACAAGCGACTCTTTAAAGAGCCTTCTCCAGAGACTGTGAGAATCTGACTTCACAGTAACAGTGTTAACTGTTATGCACGCACACAAACCCAGCCACTGTCCTCAGTTCCAAGCCACCTGATCAGAGACTCCAACTACTATGGACTATGTGGGAGTCCAGGAACGAAACCCTTACACCAGCTACTGTTACACCATCTACTGGTCCCATGTTTTGTTTGTTTGTTTGTTTTTCTCTTTATTCTTCCGTTTCTAATTCCTTTTGTCTTTCTTATCTTCATTTTCTTCTCTTTTTTTTTTTTGTTTTACTTTTTGTTGTTGTTGTTATTGTTCTGTCTGGCATTTTGTTATCCTTACCAATGGGCAGTGCTCTGGTGGAATGCTGAGACACAGGGAGAGAAAGCGTCCCCCGTGGGGCATGGTCACAAGGCAATAAAAGTAATTCCCATCCTGTCAGGGTTTGGGGTTAGGCAGACACAATCACTAAGTGTGCTTTCTAGACCTGAAGGGCAGAGATAGAAATGTATTAGACCCCATGTGGGATCTGGCTTCTCTCTCTCTCTGTCTCTCTCTTAGGTTTTTGACAAAGGGTACAAGGACTTGGCAGAAAGACAGACAGTGAGAGGGAACAGGAGAAATCACCCCTGGAGGAGATGGCCACACTTCAATCACTCCTCCTTTCTCCTAAGAGTCTGGGCACACAGGTACATGTGCCTGGCCTGATTTTCTTTCTTTTTAAAAGAGATTTTGCCTAAAGGGCAGTTGCACTTGCCAGAGAGATGGCAAGAAAGTGAGAAATGATGCCTTGGGAGGGGTGGAATGTCCTGCCTCAAACCTTTCTCCATCCTCCACTGCGATTTGAGGCAAACACACATAGGCACACAGCATGAGTTTCAAACCCAGGAGTCCCAGTCTCACATTTGGGTTTACCTGAGGAAGTCCAGCACTTTAGCCACAGCCTCCTACTGGACCCATGCCCCAGATTTTTTTCCCTTTTTTTTTGGCCCCTTCAGTCTCCTGCTTTTTGTAACCACCAGTAATTTTGAAATTATCGTACACCCTCAAAGTTTGAAAGGATTCAAATACGATCATACAGCGAGATCTAAAATAAAAGGATTCTGTTTAAAAAATAAGAAGCCTCCAAGTAATAACTATTCATAATGTAAACACTGAATCATCAAGACAGAGAATTAAAAAGTTGAGAAGAAATACTAAAGCCTTATCTTAATTCATTTTTATTCCCAAATAAAGACGGTTCATAACCAAGATCTTTTCACAGAGCAAATCCCAGAAAACTTGTGCTGCCATCTAACGTTCCTTAGCGTCAACGATCCATAAGCAGCACCCCCACAGCATGGACACCGCGCCCCGAATCTGCTCCAGGCAGCCCGAGAAAACCGCATGGTGGCGCCACCCATCGGGGTCGAGAGATGGGCAGCAGTCCGAAAGGAGCCCGCTGCAAAGTGCCCTCGGGAAGGAGGTCTCGGGCTCGCGCTGTCTGTCGCGGGTGCGGCGCGGCGGGGCTACGGGACCAGGCAGGGAGCGGGAGTCTGTCGGCGTCCTCCTCGAGGTCCAGCTCTCCTGCGGGGTCGTCCTGCTTCCACTGGATTCCCGGCTGAAAAGTCGCAGGGAGCTCGGCCGTCCTCGGTTCCACGGAGATGCAGTCGCTGGGAGAGTCTTCGGTTTGCTGAAAGAAGCTGGACAGCCGCCAACACGGATTGGAAAGCAGGCCCCTCCCCGACTCACGGCTGTCCAATGAGGGCTCTCCGAGTTCAGGAAAGTAAAGCAGAGGCCCCGCCCCACGGTCTTCCGCGCTCAGGATAGGCGGAGGCCGGGGCTCGGGCGCCGCCTCTGCGAAATCCCAAGTCAGCATCGCGCGGCCCAGAAAACGCTGCTCCATCGCTTCAGCCCCGGGCCAGGAAGACGTGAGTCTCTGAGAGTGCTGAGCAGGCAGAGCTGCCAGGGCTACAGCAGCCCAGGTATTTATGCTCTGGGGCCATGGGTGTCGCAGTGGGGGTGGGAGTAGGGGGCAACCCCGAGATCGGAAAAGAAAACGGGAGTGGTTACAAATTCAAGAAAATCAGGGGAACCAGCAGTTAGCGTAATGGCTATGTCGCTGGACTCCCACGTAGTCGACCGCGGTTCGCGTCTCGGACCCGGTGGCTTACAACTCACGCCGGGCGCGTGTGCGTGCGTGCCCAAGATCCCGAGAGGAGAATGGAGGAGAAGGGATTGCGGCGTGACCATCCCCCCTGGGGGGTGATTTCTCGCTTTCTGTCTCTATGTCTCTCTCTGTCTGTCTGGCGAGCGCACGCGCCCTATAGCGAAAAACCTCTCCAAAAAAAAAAAAAAAAATCAGTACACAAATTGAATACGATGAAATTCTAGTGAATACACACACAACACAAAAAGTGCGTACAAAAAAAACTGAAAATAAGTTTCTCTGTACGTTTGACGTTATGCGGTTTTACTCTTGTCCATTTTTTCATTTACTCCATAGTAACGTTCGTTACACTTGGCGTTTCAAGTTTGTTGTGTAACTTGCAACGTTTTGGGTAAAAACTCCTTAACCATTTGGTTTTGTCTAGTTTACTAGTTTTAACGTTTTACACTTCACGCTTCCATTAGTACATGTTCCTCTTTTACTAGTATACATTGTTCTAGTCTTGACCATTTGATTTCTGTACTTTTCACGTTTGTCTTTGTACAAGTCGGTATGAAATACGTTTTACTTGTTTGACCGTTTGGATTTTGTGTCGATTTACTGTCTTGACCTTTCAACTTGTTAACACGTTTTCACGTTACAAGTGACATCGCTCGTGTAAGAACGGTTCACATGTACACTTCCGTGTTTTATCCGTACTCCGTGTTTTGTCTCTGGGTTCTCCGTTCCGGTTTCGTGTTCTCGTTGTCTTAGTCGTCCACGAGTTTCTTGCCACAGCCCGGTGCTGCAGTTCCAGGATCTCCCTGGTGGCGTCGCTCGTGCACAGAGCCCGTGGGGAGCGGGCGAAGCTTTCGGATCTGTTTTTTGTCCGGGAGTGTCCTGGCTGGTTTCTGGCACCTCCCTTAGACTCCAGCACGACGTTGGTGGTCCGTGTAGACCTGGAGGTCTCTGTGCGGTCCCTTGTCGGGCCTAGCCTTCATCTCCCAGGCACCGGGGACTTTACGTGGGCGGCGACCCTTTTTTCACGGAGCTGTCGCGATGAACGCAGAGCCGCCATTTTTCTGTTCTTAAAGTTTTACAGGGTTTGTTCACTTCCTGGCGTTTTCTCCACGGCAGCACCGAGCACCGACGGCTCTAGAGCCCGCAGGTACGCGAAGGGAATGATTTGTGCCAGATAGAAAGACCGTCGGTGGCCTCCGCGGGGTCACAGCACTGCCTGAGCTCGCTGGGGCCCTGCTCGCTGCCTCCTCCACTGGCTGTTCCTGGTGGCAGCAGCGCTCAGCCCTCCTGGCCCAGGGGGTCTCGGTGGTAGCACCGCTGGCGGGTTCCACCTGCCCCTTCTCTTTACTTATTTCATTGTTTATCCCTATTTTGTTGTAGCGTTAATATAAAATTCTCTTAAGTAGATCAATTTGTGTTATTATCCTGTGCGACGTGATAACAATATTTTGAAGGGGATAGACATTGTGGGATGACTAAGCGGAGCTAATTCGCATGTGCACTACCTCAGTGGTCCTCATGTCTGTTGTGAAAACACTTCATAGCCCCGCGTTGTACCAGAGCACAGTGGGATGGTAGCTGCAGTCAGTATGTTGTCCAGTAGGTCTCGAGCTCTCTCCTGTCTCACTGAACTTTTGTGCCCATCTTCAACAACCAGTTCCCCAGCCTAACCACCAAATCTATGGTAACAACCCATCCTACCCTCTGCTACTTTAACATTTTCACAACCCACACGAGTGAGATCATACGGTGTGTGTCTCTCTGGGTCTGTCTCCTTTTACTTAACAGCTTGTCCTCTAGGTTCACCCTTAGTGTTGCAAATGACAGGATGCTTTGTGTATGGCAGAATAGTAGCTCACTGTGTATATATACAGCATATTTTCCTTCTTTCCTTCCTCTCAATTTTCTCTTCTCGTTTTGCCAGGTCGTATGTTCCCTAAATCTCAAGGTACTCCTAACTAGGCCTCTCCAGTAGCTGAGATAACTGCTGTGCACCACTGCTTCAGGCTGCAACATTGTTGTTAGCCAGTAATCATTGAAGTCGTCTAGGGTTGATTCCAAGTGGTGGCTACTATCTGCAGTAAACACGGGGCTGCACAAATCTCTTCAACACACTGATTTCATTTCGTTTGGATAAATAGCTAGTAGAGGGATCGTATGGCTCTCCTACATGTCATATGGTCCTTCCATGAGTATTTGGTGTTTCCAGTTTTCACCTCCCAGGGATTCCTGTCCAAGGAGGCTTTCTTTCCACAACGCAGTTTTTCTACCCCCTACACACTTCTCAACCTTTCTTCAGCATTTGATAACAGTGAACCTATTTCATTGGCTTCTATGACTCTCCCTTCTCCATAGTTTCCTTTGCATCAGCAGACAGACTATCTCAGTGTGCTGCGCTTCATCCTTTTTCTATTCCCAACTTCTGACGTGCTCCTGTTTGGAATATTTTCATCTAGTAAATATTTTGGAATAATTTTTATTGTTTGTGGAATCTAGATTATCAACCTTGTGACAGAAAACAGGCAAACTCTAAAAGGTCATTTGAGAGACCAGCCTTAGGCATACTGGTTCTCTCACCGGACCGCCACATGGCCGACTGCTATTCCAGTCCCAGGGCCGGTGGCCTGAAACTCACTCTGGGAACATAGACATGCATGCCCAAGATCCCAGGAGGAAAAGGGGGGAGAAGGGGCCCGGCAGGTGGAGTGGGGTCTAAGGTGTTGGAGTCCCACATGACCGACATGTTTGAAGTCCAAACTTGGAAGCTTGCTTTCTCACTTTCCCTCTCTCATTTTCTCTCTAACTGTTTCTGGTCAAAATAAAAGAAATTAGTAGGAAAAATAAAATAAAATAATATAATATAATAATTATTTTTTAAAAAGATTTTGTAGTGACCCGCAGGTGACATGGTGCTTGAGGTACTGGACGCTCGCACATTTTGGACCACAGCTTGAGTCCCTGACCTGGTAGCTTGCTTTCTCATTCTCTCTCTCTCTATCTCACGCACGCACACACACACACACACACATACACACATACACTGTCCCTCCCTGGTCAAATTAAAATAAATAAGTAAATAAATAAATAAGCTTTGTTCATTATCCTTGTTTTATCACTAGGTCCAGGACACAAACTGTAGTTGGCAATATTGAATTCCAACACATTAACTACCACGTCACCTGACACACCAATAAATAATTCTTAAAAAAAAAAAAATAGAAGAAAAGGGATTGCCTTCTGGCCATCCTGATGGGGGGTGATTTCTCATTTTCACTGTCACTGTCTCTGTCTCTCTATCTCTCTCTACAGTGAATACATGTGCCCTATCACAAAAACATCTAATCATATTTAAAAAGGATTTGAGATAAATTTGATATAAAAATTTACTATTGACAAAACGCAATTAAAGAAAACCAGTAGGTGGTGGGAGCAGTTCCAAGCTGACACCAGAGAGAGAGAGTTCTGCATTAACACCCAGGGCTGTAGGACAGAGAAGGAAGGGAGTGAGAGGAGAGAGTGGAGCAGAGAAAGTGCTGCCAGAGGAGGCAGGGAAAACAAAAGGTGTAGGAGGCTGTCGCCAAGGTGACACAGAACACTGACTTAAAGTAAATCTTGTACTTAAAGACTTATGTTCTTAAATCACAATTAAAAAGTGTACTATAGTAAATACATAAACCAGGTACGTAGCCATTCTTTCTCTCTGTCACGTATCATTTGCTGTGTACATTTCTAGGTCCTGTCCTTTCAATGGAACCAGAGACCTGGTACTGAACCCCACCATCCCCAAACACCTGGGTATGCATGGCTGCAGGTGAAGGGGTCAACAAGCCAACATGGGATCTGCTGTAAGTCCTGCCACCTCCTGGGTGGAAACAGACAGTAAAAAGGCCTGCAGGAAATAACTTTATAATGGGATAGGTGCTATCCAAGGAGTTATATATGTTCATTAGAAAGCTGTCAGGTGGGAACCAGCAGTTAGTGTAATGGCTATGTCGCTGGACTCCCACGTAGTCGACCGCGGTTCGTGTCCTGGACCCAGTGACTTAAAACTCATGTCAGGTGCGTGTGCGTGCATGCCTAAGATCCCGAGAGGAGAATGGAGGAGAAGGGATTGCGGCGTGACCATCCCCCCTGGGGGGTGATTTCTCGCTTTCTGTCTCTATGTCTCTCTCTGTCTGTGTGGCGATTGCACACGCCCTATTGCGAAAAAATCTCTCCAAAAAAAAAAAAAAAAGAAAAGAAAGAAAGCTGTCAGGTAGAAGGGTGCTACTTTTTTTTTTTTTAACAATTATTTTTTGATGGTCATTTTATTATATTTTTTTGAAGTTGACCAGAGAGAGAGAGAGAGAGAGAGAGAAGAAAAATGAGAAAGCAAGATGCCAGTTACGAGACTTGAACCACGGTCAACCATGTAGGAGTTGAGCCACCATAAACAGTACGGCACCTGCTGGCCCTGAAGGGTGCTACTTGTATCGTGAGCAGTCCTATTAGAATTGTTAGAAATGTGGGGTGTCTGTCCACCTATGCCCTGAATCACACCACAGAGTAAGCCCTGGGAAATCTGACAGGACCTGTCAGCAAGAGAGATTCTCGAGTCCGTGGATTTGGAGAGCAGGACGAGTTTAATACAATCGTGGGCAGCCAGGGGACTAATGGTGTCTTCCTGCAGCCCGTGTGAAAAGTGTCAAGGCACCAACATTCTTGGCATCATCTTTTTTTTTTTTTTCTCTGTCATTTGGTTTTTAATCATCTTAAGTCTTACGATGGCATAATTTACAAATCTATGCTGATGGAACATCTCCTTTACTTTAATCCCTCTAATAAATCGGCAAAAACACCATTACCAATCACAAACATACAGTAGTTTTTCAGTTTCTCTGTGGTTTTGAACAGTTGCCTAACAATCCTGAAATATAACTTAGTCTGACTTAGATGATAGAATTCAAAGGTATAATTTAACATGCTACTAAGTCTTGTCATATTGACTTTTAAAAGCGTCTGACCTTACAAATCATTTATAAATATGTGAAGAGTTATATATTCTTTATTTGATAGTATACATAAACCACACTAAAATTTCTTTCAATAAGTAAAAGGCAGTGTTTTGGATAAAGGGAATTCGAATTAAAATGGTAGAGTTAAGACCAAATATATAAAGTAGACATCACTACCTTATCTTCAGTTTTTGCCTTAACAGGTTAATAAACACAAATTAAAACACAGGTGAGTCTGCTTAGTTTTGAGAAGTGAAGGGATTTCGCCAGCATTTATATATTCATATAACGAGTTACATATAAGCCTAAATAAAACTAATCTCCAGTAGGCTTTGAGATGGCATTCACCATCTTTGTAGAAAGATGAGCATCACTAATGAATTACTAAATATATCTTCAGAAAGGGCAAATATAGTGATAGCACTTACTGAACTGAAATTACTATAAAAAAAAACAATATTAATTTAACCACAAGCCAGTCTTATTTAAATCAGGATTGTTCAACAAAAATAACCTGTCAGCCATTCATGATCTGAGTTCTGGTGTAGGAGATCAATTAAAATATGGTACACACAAAAAAGGTGAGACATTTCTGTTTTGTCATAAATAAGGCAGTGGCCACCTATTACTCATTAGTAGCTTTTTTAAGATAAGTTATCAACTCTGCTCTTTCTGACTTCTTTTTAATGCCAGTGGAGATCATTTTTGTTCCAGGGATGGACTTCTTGGGATTCTCCAAATCCTCCATCAGTGTACTTCTCCCCAGGTGAGGAATGCCTTTGTTCTTGTTGGCATCTGTGTAAGAGAATCCAGGGGCCTGACCTGTCTTCCGCCCAAATAGACCATGGAGATTTGGGCCAGTCTTGTGCTTGCCTCCCTTTTCCACGGTGTGGCACTGGGCACACTTCTGAACAAAAATCTTCTTGCCTTTCTCAACATCACCCATTTTTAATTCTCTCTTTTGTCGCTTGGGAATATAGAGTAATCGCTAAGAAGACAGACGACCCGCTCTCTCCTTGGCATCATCTTTGAAGAGAACCTGAATTTCTCCAAGCTGGCACGATGAACTCTATGTCTGAAACATGGGTGTTTAGATTTGGTTTTGATTGCATGGTTTTATTACTAACAATAATATCACTCAAATACGATGATGACAGAAACAACCATGCTCAAGAAATTTCCCAGAGGTGTACTGAGGACACTGGTAAGGTAGATCCATGTGATGGTGTTTGAAGTTGTGTTTTTCCATTTTCTGCCCAGATCAACAGAGCTCAGTGATTCCTAGGTTATCACACACTCCTTCTTCCCAGGTAAAACTGGATAGAAGTCAAGTATGAGAGCAAAATGTTACAAGTGGTTCTTCAAAGAGCCTTTATTCCAAGGGGCCAGAAGTTGGCATGGTGGTTTAGGCGACGGGAGTCCCACATGACTGACTGTGGTTCGAGTCCCAGAGCTGGCAGCATACTTTCACACTTTCCTTCCCTCTCTCTCTGTCTCTCTCTGGTCAGCTTAAATAAAATAAAATAATGGCAATGAATAAAATTAAATAAGATAATTTTTTTTTAAAAAAAGAGCCTTGATTCCAGAGACGAGCAAAATACTGAGATCAGAGTAACAGTGTTCTTTGGGATATCAGCAACTCACAAGACTGAAACAGGAGGAATGCCAGTGGACTACCAGGCGACATACTGATATTATGCTTCAAAAATGGTAGAAAAAGGAAAAGGGGAGAAGAAGAAGAATCATATATGTTAGGGGTCTATAAATCCAGTTCCCTAATAAAAGATCTTTTCCTTCTGTTACCTGTTTCCCTCTAGGGGAGGGGTAAAGGACCTAGTGACAGGCAGGCACTGCTTGAGAAGGTGCTTCGTCGATCTCCTGGGAGGGCAGCCCCCCTGCAAACTCTTCGTTTCTCTGTATTGAAGTCACCCTGCCCTTTCTGCACCCCCCCCCCAAAGCTTCCACTCTGTTGATACCTGGAGAAAAATATTTCAGAGCTGAATGCAGGAACCACTGGCTTCAGCTCCCTGGGCTCCCCTGTGACATTCGCATTACGAGATCATAGTTGGAGCTGGTTCTGCTCTCAGGACCCATTCTGCAGACAGCAGGGTTCACTTAAAGGACTTCTTTACATTTCTGATCTCAAGAGAGTTCCTATTTGGGTTTTTGAAGGCAGCTTTCCATGTACTGACTTAGTAAGTCCTGGCCATCTAATGTACAGCATGATACAAATTTAACACAGTGAAAATTCAGTGAACAATTCTGTAGTATATGTGATGAGTAGAAGGTGTAAGGGTGACTTCACTGGACTCTGACAGGCAGACTCTGGTTAGACTCCCAGAACCATAGTCTTAAACTCAAGCGTGGCGCAAGTAAGTGTATGCACAAAATCCAGGGAGGAGAGTGGAGGAGAATGGATTGCTGTGTGGCTGCCCCCCCCCCCGCCCCGGGGTGTGATTTATCACTTTCTGTCTCTCTTTCAATAAGTGCCTGTGATCTGTAGCAAAATCTCTCAAAAGAAAAATATTATATTATAAACCAGACAGTTATTATAAAAGTAGATTTTAAATGGTTTCACCAGCTAACAGGAGAAAAATAAAAAATCAGGTGACGGGTAGATTAATTAGCTGGTTTGCGGTAATCAGTCACTATAAATGTACTTATAGGAAGGGCTATAGGACAATTTTACCGTCAGAAACAGAGTGAGAGGAAGAGAAAGTACGAAAACATCCCCCAGAAGGGATGACTACACTGCGATTCCTTGTTCTTCACTCCCCCTTGCAGGTTTCTGGGTATGGAAGCACTCCTTCTGGTTGATTTCCAAGCCCTAAAGTCCAGGGCTCAGCAGTGAGCCCTATGGGATCCAGGACCTTAACCTCCCTGCCTCCTGCTGGCCCAACAATACCTTGAAATATTTAAAACACCACATCATACGTGGTAAACACATTCAATGTCATTTGGTGATTATATCTCAATAAAACTGAAATAAATTTTTAAATATGATCCACTCTCTCAGCAATATTTTTGTTTTTTGAGGGGTTTTTGCTATAGTGTGCATGCACTTGCCAGAAAGAGACAGAGAAACAGAAAGCGAGAAAAACCCCAGGGGGCATGGCCACGCCATAATCCCTTCTCCTCCATTCTCCTCTCGGGATCTTGGACGGGCACACACGTGCCAGGCGTGAGTTTAAGCCACCGGGTCCGGGATTCGAACTGCAGTCAAATATGTGGAAGTCCAGTGACACAGCCATTACGTGAACTGATGGTCCCTCTCTGAGCAATATATTTTTAAAGAATTATTTATTTAATTGTACTTTTTATCATTATTTTTAATTTGATGAGAGAGAAAGAGAGAAAGGGAAAGTGAGAAAGCATTTCGCCAGGTCCGGAAAGCGAACCGCAGTCACCTTTGTGGGAATCCATTGCCTTTAACCACCACGCCACCAGGTAGGCCCTCTCAGCAAAACTGAATCACACATTATTATTAACTATAATCATGCTATACAATGAACATCCAGAATTTATCCATCCTTTTTTTTTTTCAATTCGTTATAGGGTGCTGACCTCACTAGAGAGACAGAGAGATGCTGTTTCTCAGTCCCACACACATCATGTCTGGAGGGAATTGGAAACAACAGCTCTCATCACGCCTTGGACCACAGAGTGAAATTTTGGAGGATTTACTGACAAAAATATCCTAGTTAGTGAGGCTATTCAGTTAGAACCCGTGAAATAGTATTTTGCAACGTTGATATGCCGTTATGTAAAGCTTTTTCATTTTCTCTTTTAGCCTCTATTTTTCAGAAAAATTATTTTAGAAAGAAAATACACATTGGAAATTAAAGTTCAAATTCTACTGATTTTTAAATTTCATTCTAAACTTTTTCTGGCATTGATAACAATCTTAACATTTAATGAGAGGGCCATTTAGGGATGAGGATAATGAAATACTTCTTGACGTTACTGAGAGGATAGCAGTCCTCTAAAAACCCTCTTGCCAATAAAACTGATAGGAGTTGGAATATATCAAGAGTTCTACAATTCTTTGTCAGCAATGCTAAAATCCAAAATGTTCTCCAAACCTATAGATTGGCATGTAAATTGGATTGCAAACATTATTTGGCAGCAAATTTAACCCGATTTGACCTGTTGCTAGAGATTCAAGCATTTTCACAGTCCCAACCGGCATAAATGTGCGTCGGGTCCATTGGTTACTGGACGCTGTCCTTGTGTTGCCTTTAGAAGGAATGTGTTACATCAACACAGGAAGTTTCGCAATTGCATCCTGTTTGGCGGGGCGGGGAGGAAACTTCAAGCTGGGCGGTTACAGAATCACTGGCCTCAGCTCATTCAGTTCAGGAACCGCCTAACACTGTGGTAGTTTGGGATGCAACAGGGTTTGGGCTGAGGAAAGCTGGAAATCCTGCAGGCAGGAGCAGAGCCCCAGCAGCGGCCAGGACTGAGCAGGATGGACCCCCAGGCTCAGCTGCTGTGTACTCCTCCGACTTCGGCTCCCCTGGTAAAGACCTGGGCTGAGACTGGGCTGTATGGACTGTGCCGCCAGCTGTCATAGGAGCCAGAAGTAGCCTGAATGTGACTGACCCGCTGTGTCTCCTGTCCACACCCACCTGAGAGAGTGAGGCGGAGCCAGGAGCGGGAACGCCTTGTTAGTGTTAGGGAGCTTGACTCCTGGGAGCTCAAAGGAGCCAGAACCCCAACATCCAGCCTCTGTGCTCAGGGCGGGCTGAAATGTACCCACTGGCTTGGTCCCCTGATGCTGCCTGTGCCTGAGGCCAGCGCTGGTGGTGAGGGGTCCCGTTGCTGCAGGGGAGTCCAGGAGGCCTAGATCCAGACTGTCTGCTCCCTTATTTGGTCCCTAGGAGCAGATCCCTCCAGGCCCTTGTGTTGCCAAGTGAGCATGGAGTGCCAAGGTACAGCTACTTTCCTAGATCCTTATTTTTCTATATTTCTAAGTTTTCCACTGACAGTGTTTGGTGCTGATAAGGATTTTAGCCCACAGTGGGATGAAGAGGGCCCATAGAGCCATGTCCTTTGTAACTTTCAACAAACTTTCAAAATAAAGATGGGGAGTAAAGAATAAAGTAGCAAGCTGGAGGGACCGTGGTATTTGACTGAACAAAGGATCTAAAACAGGATAAGAGGGGGCCCTGGGGAGGAGACGGGGCCTACTTGCCTCTCTTGGTACTGGCTAGCTGTGGCCAGGGAGCATCTCTCTCTCTCTGTCTCTCTCTCTCTCTCTCTCTCTCTCTCTTTCTCTCTCCCAGGGACCTGGACTCTGCAGCTCCGGTCCTGTCCTCCCATTCTTCCTGTGATAGGGAAGCACAACCGCATGTTCTCACCCTGGAGAGAGCTCTGTCCTTGATGTCTGTCAGCCTTACAGTGTCTGTCCTCACCATGGATTGGCCTTCAGGGTTCTAAAAAGCTACTTATCCATAGCAACTGCAGGGCTGGGGCAGGATCACATTCCAAAGCAGGATCTAAGGAGGGAACTGGCTCCGTGTGGGATTCATAGATGACCCTTCAGGACATGAATTTTCAATGGGAAGAGCAGAGGGTGAGTGATTAGGGTACAGCTTGTTCTGAGCCACCCTTACTGTGTGTGCTTGTGTTCCTGGCCTTATCCTGCTTTGAACAAGAGCCTTCCAGGTAACACTGAATTCATTTGAATCTCTGACCAAAGGAGTTGCAGCAGTGTTGTGTGAGAGTTGATCAGAATCAAAATGGAGTGATTTGTATTATCCCTGACTAAGCCACACTGGGAAGGCCATGAAAGAGGTGTTTCTCACACTAGCTGCCTGACAACAACAACTGGTGTGGAGAGAACAGTTCCAGAATCCCAGCCTTGAACAAGGCCACTGCAGCCTGCGTTCTGCAGGGACATCTGCCTAGTCCCACTTGGACTGCTTCCATACTTCCTGATCCTGGTAGCAGAGAATACTTGTCCTGAGACAACTAGAATAGTCCCCTCTGGGACCAGCAGTTAGCGTAATGGCTATGTCACTGAACTCCCATGTAGTCGACCACAGTTCGAGTCCCGGACACGGTGACTTAAAATCACTCCAGGAGCATGTGCATGCGTGCTCAAGATTCTGAGAGGAGAATGGAGGAGAAGGGATTGTGGTGTGGCCATCCCCCATCGGGGGTGATTTCTCGCTTTCTATCTCTCTGTCTCTCTGTCTTTCTGGCGAGCACACGTGCCCTATAGGAAAAACCTCTCTAAAAAAAAAAGAATAATTGCCTCCTCCTACTTCACCTCCCATAAGAGGTTTTTTTTAATACTTTTTTTTAAATTTAAATTTGTTTACGTTCATTCACTGTACATCATTACAGCATACAAAATGAAAATTTCCACCCAGAGTACACTGTATATTGTCTCAATCAAGCACATCAACATACATGTTATTGTCAGCAAATAATTTTCCATTTCTTGTTTCCTGTATGTTTTTCTTCCCCCCCATCCTTGATTCCCTATCTCTTACCCTCAGCCATCTCCCACTCTCTTCCCACACTGTCTCTGGTATCTATGTTTACTTTCTATACTGTTTTCCCCCCATTTTTTGTTGAATTACTAAAGATCTTAATTAATCTAAATATTTTCATAGCAAACACAGGTGATATATACATTTCCATGAACACAAGTCTAACTTTAGGCATCCTATAAAGTAGCACCTAGTTGGGGCTATATATCTTAACTGCGATCATCGAATGGATTTTTTTTTTCCTGAAACTTTTCTTCTTTTTGTAACTTAATTTACATTCTTTCCCTAAGCATCATCACAGCATACAAAATGTGATTTCCCATCCAGAATATACTGCATAGTGACTTAATCATGCATATTATTATCCAAAATTTTCCATTTATACTTCCTAGAATTTTTTACCCCTCTTTCTGACCCTCTGTCCTTTCCCACCCTCTTTTCCCACTGTCTCTGGTGTCTACAATTGTCTTCTATTCCTTTTCCACCCACATTGTATTGATCACACAATTTCTTCAATAATCTAACTACTTTCAATTGTAAGTTCATATGGTACTATTAAGAAAACCAGTTTTAACTTAAATTATAGAAATGCTAAGGAACTTTTCTTAAAGCCAGGAAACAAGTTAGGATTCTGTTCAAATGGTAGGTGCATGAACCTATCAGTCTCATGTACTTTATCTTCTGTTCTGGTTCCATTTTCCTATTAAATTCTGGGATATAATATTCAACTCCAGACTTGTCCCTATGATTAAGCTGGCCGCTTTTTTAGTTTTTGAACTCTTCTTTCCGTGTGTCTGTATTTAATTTTCCTGATATAGCACACCCTTGAGAACTTCTTGGAGATCTGGTCTGGTGCTGGTAAATGCTTTCAGGTTTTGTTTTTCTGAGAATGTTCTTGTCTTTTCTTCCCACATGAAAGATAATCTTGCCAGGTACAGTATTCTCGGCTGAAATTGCTTTTCTCTTAACACTTTGAATATATTTTCCCAATCCTTCCTCGCCCGCATTGTTTCTGATGAGAGATCTGCTGCTAGCCTGTTGGGATGTCCTTTGTAGGTAACTTGATGTTTTTCTCTTGCCAATCTTTGTATCTTGTCTTTGTCTGTGGTTTTGGTCAACCTGGCTATAATGTGTCTTGGAGAAGATCTTCTTGGGTTGATTCTATTTGGGGTCCTTTGTATTTCTTGGGACTGGATCTTCGAATGCCTCTCTAGGTTGGAAAGTTTTCTTGTAGGATTTCATGGAATAGATTATCAATTCCCTTATGGGTCTCTTCACCTTCTGGAATGCCAATTATCCGGATGTTTGGACGTTTGATGGTATCTAGTACTTCTCGTATATTATTCTCAAATTTTTGTGCCATTTTCTCAGTCTTCGTGGTGGATTTTTCTAGGCCAGCCATTTTCTCTTCTACGTCTGAGATTCTATTTTCTGTATGATCTAGTCTGCTTTTAATACTTTCAAAGGAGATTTTTACTTCCTGTATTATAGACTTCATTTCTAACAGTTCCGTTTGACTCTTTTGTAAAGCGCGTAATTCCTCTTTTAGATCTTGCAAGAATTTCCTCATCTCCTGAAACTCGTCAACTTCTTTCTCTTTTCTCTTTAGCAGTTCATTGTCTCTCTTCTCTTCCATCTCAGTTAGCTTCGCCATTATGAATGTTCTAAATTCTTTATCAGACATTTCCATGATTTGCATTGAACTGCTGGTGGATGAAGAGGAGTTATTCTTTTCCCTTGGAGGAGAGGTATTTTTCTTGCTTTCCCATATTTCTTGTGGTCCTGCGGTGATTTCTTGTCATCTGATGGATGGTGTGTTTCTTTTGAATTCTTGAAGTTCAACCTGAGTGTTCAGGAGCAAGCAGAAAGAGGTGATCTGGAATCTCTTTGCCATTCTGTTGTGATCGCTGGTGCAGCAGATTCAGTAGATATTGAGGAATATGTTAACCCTAATAGTTTTTCGATGTTTAGCTACAGTGCCCTTAGATCCATCTAGAAACACATTGAAGGGATATTGAAGAGTAGAGAGACAAGAAAAAAGAAAATGAAAGAGAGAGAGAGAAACAACGACAAAGAAAGAGAAAAAAAAAAGACAAAAAAATAAAAACAAAAAAATTGTAATTATTGTTTTTATTTAAAAAAAATTTTTTTAAAAACAGGGAACCAGCAGTTAGCATAATGGCTATGTCACTGGACTCCCACGTAGTCGACCGCGGTTCGCATCCCGGACCCGGTAGCTTAAAACTCACGCCGGGTGCGTGTGTATGCGTGCCCAAGATCCCGAGAGGAGAATGGAGGAGAAGGGATTGCAGCGTGACCATCCCCCCTGGGGGGTGATTTCTCGCTTTCTGTCTGTATGTCTCTGTCTGTCTGTCTGTCTGTCTGGCGAGCGCACGAGCCCTATAGCAAAAACCTCTCCAAAAAAAAAAAAAAATGAGAGGACAGAAGTAGAGAGAGACAAAGACAGAGACACAGAGGCAGATAGAAGGCCAGAGGGGCTCCCTACCATGCTAGCTTTGTTTGCTGGAGGCTGAATTATCAGTAGAAAATCTTCATTTTTCCTGTCCCCTGAAATGACTACTTTGCAGGAGCCATGAGGAATCCTCTTCTGAAAGAAGGCCTCAACTCTCCTGCCACGCTAGCTTTGTTTGCTGGAGGCTGAATTATCAGTAGAAAATCTTAATTTTTACTGTCCGCTGAAATGACTACTTTGCGGGAGCCATGAGGAATCCTCTTCTGAAAGAAGTCCCATAAGAGGTTTTTACATAGAAACCTGTCTGAGGATATTAAGACCTTCGTGAACATATCGGGAATTCCACTCATCTAGGATGTTCCCTGGGGCAGTCCTCAGGCCTAGGCCCAAATAATGTTCTTTATGCTTTACAGGTTTTGTCTCAGTTTTTCCTCTCTCTTCTCTCTCTCTTTCTCTTTTATAGAATTACTCTATTTACCTTGATTCCTCGTTTTTAAGAAAGAATTCTTTATTTATTCAATTCAATTTGTTATCATTATTTTTATTTTGACAAGAGAGAGACACAGAGAGAGAAAGGGAACATGAGAAAGCAAGCCACCAGGACTAGGACTTGAACCACAGTCAGCCTTGTGGGATTCCAGTGGGACTTTAACCTCCATAACAACTTCCAGCCCCATCATTATTCTTTTTTTAACTGGTTTTTGCCTTAGAGTGCGTGCACTTGCTGCAGAGAAGGAGAGACAGAGACTGTGAGAGAGAAATTAAGAATCACCCCCCAGGTAAAATGGCCATGCCACAATCCCTTCTCCTCCATTCTCATCCTGGGACTTTGGGCGCCCTCCCACATGCACCCAGCGTGAATTTTCAAGCCACCAGGTTTGAGACTTGAATTGTGCTTGGCTCTGAGGGAGTCCAGCGACATAACCAGTACACCATCTCCTGACCTCTCATTACTACTTTTTGGTGTGATTAGAAAGAGACAGAGAAAGAGGGGACCAGCATGTGGCATGGTGGTTAAGGCACTGCACACTCCCACATGGCCAACCATGGTTTGCGTCCTGGACCTGGTGGCTTGCTTTCTCTCTTATTTTCTCTCTCTCTGGTCAATGTAAAATAAATGAAGGAATAAATAAAATAAAATTAATTACTATTTTAAAAGAAAGGTAAAGGAGACAGAGAAAGAGGGAAAGTGAGAAAGCAAGCCGACAGGTTCGTCCTCAAACCACAGCCGGCCTTTAGATGTCCAGCGCCTTCACCACCACGCCCCCTGCTGGCCGCAGTTCTCCTTTATGTATAAGGTTATTAGTCATCAGTAGAAACCTATGCTGTCTCAAAACTGAAAGAGGCCACGCATGCTGTGTCTGTTTGAGCTACAGGGTACAGGGTATAGTACTTTTCAACCTGATGGTCTAATGGTTATGTGGCTGGAGTCCCACGTAGTTGACCACGGTTTGAGTCCTGGACCCAACACTAGGCGTGTGTGTGTCCATGTCCCAAATCCCAATAGGAGTACAGAGGAGAAAGAATTATGGTGTGTCCACATTCTGGGGGGGGGGGGGGGGGAGGTATTTCTCGCTATCTCTCTGTCTCTTCAGTATGTGCATGTGCCCTTATAGTAAAAAGCTCTCTTTAAAAAAAAACCACGAGTGTATAATGCACATATGGATTCTTAAACACATATCATTGCCTAATAAATATTTTTTTCAAGAGGTTTTTGCTATAGGATGTGTGTGCTCGCCAGAAACACAGAGCGACAGATAGGCAGAAAGTAAGAACTCCCCCCCCCCCCCCCCCCAGAGAGGATGGCCACGCCACGATCCGTTCTCCTCCATTCTCATATCGGAATATAGGGCATGCACACATACGCACCTGGAGTGAATTTAAGCCACCGGGTCCAGGACTCAAACCACTTTTGACTACATGGGAGTCCAGCAACATAGCCATTACAGCAACTGCTGGTCCCTCTCAAGAAATTTTTTTCACTTCCTAACTTGTAGCTACAGAATATTTGTTAGCTTCATTTAACAGTGGCATACATCCCACCATGGATTTGCTTATTTATATATGTACTTCTTTTTAATTTTTTCTTAGGCATGTACACTACCAGAGAGACAGAGACAGATGAATTGAGAAAGCAAGGTGCCAGGTCCTCATACCAAAGAGGGGACTTAGGGCGGTACTGCTTTCCAGACCTTATTAGAGACCCTGCTGAGTTCTCTGCAAAACGGACTCCTCCAGAAATGAGAACACGGTGGACCCAGGCACAGTCCAGCCCACTGCCCTCCTTCAGCCTGGGTCAGAGGGGAGGCCCTACGCACCAACAGGAAAGTAGACCTCGCAGAGGAAGTAGGCAGACACACACTCCTGCCTTGTCCTTCAGCCAGGCACCCTTACACTCTCCCCCCTACACACACACACACACACACACACACACACACACACACATACACACACACACACAGCAGGACAGGAAACCTCCTTTCAGTGGCCATTTTTCGAACTGCTGCCCATCTCCTGCCCCAAATCGGAGGAGCCACCTGCCTGGAGTAGATTGGAAGCACAGTGTGCATGCTGGTGGGGGACTGCATGGCAATATTTGGTGCTAAGGACCCTTAGAGAGCAGCAGGGGTCTTATGGTCCTTCTTCCTTGTTAAGATTTTCCATAAGTAAATCTCTCCAGCGACCAGCAGATGGCGGAATGTTTATGTTACAGGACTCTCCCTTAGCCGACTGGAGTTCGAGTCCTGGACCTGCGGCCTAAAACTCAGTGGGCTCCTATGCGTGAGTGCCCAATACTGCAAGAGGAGAATTGAGGAGAAGAGAATTTAAGGGACCAGCAGTTAGCATAATGGCTATGTCACTGGACTCCCACGTAGTCGACCGCGGTTTGCGTCCCAGATCCGGTGGCTTAAAACTCACGCCAGGCACGTGTGCGTGCGTGCCCAAGATCCTGAGAGGAGAATGGAGGAGAAGGGATTGCGGCGTGGCCATCCCCCCAGGGAGGTGATTTCTCACTTTCTATCTCTCTGTCTCTCTCTGTCTGTTTGGCGAGCGCATGTGCCCTATAACAAAAACCTCTTCAAAAAAAAAGGAGAAGAGAATTCAACGTGGTCATCTCCCTGGGTTATGAGTTTCATTTTTCTGTCTCTCTGGTGCTCTATAGCAAAAATAACTCTGAAAATTAAAAAACAAAAAGGAAAAACCAAAAACAAAAACAAACTCCATGTGGCCAGCAGCTGAGTATGGTAAAGATGCCGGACTCCATGTGACAAACCTGGTTCCAGTTCCCATCCAGACAGGAGGCTTGAAACTCTAGCATGTGTGTGGGTGCCCAGATCAGGGAGGAGAATGGAGAAGGGATGGCTGCATGGCCGTGACCCTGGACGGTGACTTCTTACTCTCTCTCTCTGCCTCTCTTAATTCCCTGGGGAGCACAGGACCGTACAACAAAAATACATCAGGGGAAAAAAAAAAAGGAGGAGGAGAAGGAGCAGAAACAAAGAAAGAAAAAAGGAGTCTCCACTTCAGAAAACTAAAAATGCATTAACAAGGGGCCTTCAGCATTTTCGTGGATTTTGAACTCTGTCTCCTGACCTGTGTAGGGTCTTCTCCTGGTTGGTTATTACTTGTAAATTCCTAATACTGTAAACACATTCCATTCATTATCTGTGCTGTTTAACAAATATATTTGTACCTCTTTCGACTTCAAGAAGGTATTTCGTGATTTGGGGATTACTCTTAGACTATTAGGATTTATTTGGCTTTGTAGTTTTTGCATCTTAATCTTGTTCAAATTATTTCCCAAATTATTTCTTTTCTAACTGATAATTCATTGGGGGTTTTGAGACACTCACATTCTGTTCTTTCTCACTGAATTGTATTTTACACCCTTATATTTGGTAAAGGGTTATTTATTTATTTAATATATTTATTATCATCATTTTTTACATTTCCTTTTGGGCACATAGCTCTCCACAAAGAGACAGTGAGACAGACAGAGATAAAAAAAGGTCCTGCCGTGTCCAGAACTTGACTCACGGTTGGCCATGTGGGAGTCCCACAACTCCACTCAACCTGCATGCCACCGACTGGCCCCTGGAAAGTGTTTTTAAATTTTTAACTTACTCCATTTTATTTTTATTTAGTATTTGTGATAAATGAGTTAAATGATAACTAATAAGTTCAAGATGTAAAATAACTAACAAAGAAATGACCAGATAACAAAATAGTAAATGAAAGAGGATAAGAGATAATAAAACACTAAGTAAGTATATGTATATAATACATCAAATACCTAATAAAATACTTTACAAATGCAAATAGAAAGGAGTTGAACCTCAACACATCAGTCAAGAGTCAAACACAGCTAAACAACATCGGAGAATTGGAAAACACGCCGAGAAGTGACCCAAGTATAAAGTACAAACCCAGTTAAATAGGTAAACAAAATAGAGCCACAGAGCAAAACACACACATATTATCGTAATTTTAAAATTTGTTATACTGCACATACACTCACCAGAGTAAGAGAGACAGAGAGAAATTGAGAAAGCAAGCCACCAGGTCTGTCGGCCCCATGGGAGGCCAACACCAAGCCATCAGCTGGTCCCTTGAACCCTATTTTTTGATAAATATTACATTGTTTTTTTATTTTTTAAGAATTATTTATTTATTTATTTCCATTTGTTATTGTTTTTTGTTTGTTTGTTTATTTGACGAGAGAGAGAGAGAGAGGATAGAGAGAGAAAGGGAAAGTGAGAAAGCAAGCCACCAGGTCCAGGACCTGATTCATGGTTGGCCATGTGGGAATCCAGCGCCGGTATCCACTACACCACCTGCTGGCCCCAGATATTACATTGTTAGTGTGCAGCCATGGACCCAGCCCTGGTGGTGCAGACAGTGGCCCTACTGGACGGCAGACCTTGAAGACGCATCTCTGTCCTGGCTTCAGAATCCCACTCTGGCCTGAAAGACCCTAAGTGAGCCAATTGCTCAAGGGCCTGAGGACCTGGGGGGCCAGGTCCAGGGGATCAGGAGTGAAAAGACACTGCTGAGGGGGGCTTCTCTCTGTTCCTCTCTGTCCTTCTGTCTCGCCGTCTTCCAGGTGGTCTCTCCATCACGAATGAAATTCATACATAAGAACAAAAAGATGTAGCCATGGATTTGAGGATAACTGTAATGTACTGATTTGGACTAGTGTAAAATACTCCATTCAGTGTTTGTAGCCTAGTTCTTTCTACTCTCTAGCTATGATTGGATTTTGGTTCCTCCATCCTTACCAGGCCTTTAATAGGAAGGGGTGGGGGGATATGACCACGCAGCCATCCCTTCTCCATTTTTCTCTCCGGAAGCTGGGCGTGGACAGACACGTGCCAGAGTGACTTTCAAGCCACAGGGTCTGGGAGTCACACCACTGTCTACCATGAGGCAGTACAATGCCTTAGCTAACATGCCACCTCCGGGCTCCTTTTATCTACTTCATTATGGAAGGACTGTAAAAAAGAACATCTATAAAGATTCACATGAAATGTTGAAAGGGATCTTTTTTCTTTTCATTCTTCTTTTGACAGAAGATACACGATTGCCGATTGCCGCGGACCAGCCTCGGCAGGGGTGGGTTGACTCGACGGAGGCAGCGAAGGAAAGGAAGACTGAGGTCTCGTGCCTTTTCATGCACATCCTCAGCTGGACACTTCCCAGAGATCGCTCTCTGAGGAGTGACAACTGTTAGGCATCATCGTGCCTTTTTATTGAAAATGTGATACATGCAAGTGAACGGGAGAAGGTCTATGTGTTCTAATTATCAATTCATACAGTTTTAACAATAGAGATCAAAGGTTCTATTCAGGGTTTGATAAAGGGCAGGACTATTAATCATCGATACAATTCAACAATTGTTTGATTGATGTAAGCAAGCTTTTGGGAACTTCTGTTCTGGGAGTGTGTTTTCAGAGAACAGCTCCAGCAGGCAGAGTTAATTATCAGCCAGTACTTGGCGGCAGCAATCTTGCAGTTACTGGTTGTGATTCTAAAAAGGGAAATCTCAAGTATAGATATTAGTTCTTATAAATCTCAATAAAGAATGATATTTATATAATTTTATAGAGATCTAAAGTTTATTTAAAGGAATCCTAATATATTTACCTATCCTGAAAGGATGAAGTTAGTGTTCACTTGATGAGGGCGGGGATACAGCCTTTTCAACTGGTGGTGAAGTGACTAATGAGTTAACGAAAAACTTTGTGGCACACCTAGGCATTGTATTGTGCTTGTGTTGCCACCATCATGTACCTTGTCAGAACATAAGCTACAGTGAGGCGGGGGTGTCCTGGGTCAGTTTCTGCGTAAGAGGTGATTCTTAAGTTTAAATGTGTTTTGAAAGGAAGGCCTTCCAAAGATCAATAAGAACTTTAGCACACCCTTTATTGTGTCCAATGAAGCGCTGTAATTAACAGTTAGTGATTAGAGTAAAGGGAGCAGTCGGGGGATTTTGGGAAAATCTTACTTCAAAGATGTATGAGAAA